>JAVJIF010030350.1:0-74553 GCA_038442645.1 Agave tequilana | reverse complement strand
TGAAAATCACCTAGAGGGGGGGTGAATAGGTGATTATGCTAATCTAAGGCCAATTTAAAAATTATGAAGCAAATGCAATGAGATGAATGAATGAATATGGCATAGCAATCAAAAACACTAAGTAATAGCAATGGAAAGTAAACCAATCGCAAACACAAAGATATGTTATCGAGGTTCGAGCACCCAGCTCTACTCCCCGCCTTCCCAGAAGGATTCTAGCTACTTTCACTATCACAAAGATCAATTACAAATGGAGTACCCAACTCCTACAATTTCAGCACAATACAATTTCTAAGTAATCAAAAGATCACAAACTCTCTCATTCAAATATCTCTTCCCTTACAAAGGTCCTTAGAGAATATTGAGAAGGAATGAAGCTCTTGTGTAAGTGAAGAAAGAAAATCAAATTCAGAGAGTATATCAAGAACACTTCTGAAAATGAATGAGAAATATCAGCACAAAAACAAGAAACAAGCTCTTTTGAAATATCCCAAACTTTTGAATTTTCTCTTGAATAATTGTTGTTAAAACTCTCCCCAAACACCCCTATTTATAGGAGAGGGCTAGGGTTTTAGGGTTAGGAATTAATTACTGAAGATTAGGAAGTAATTAGTTCCAAATATACCCTCCAACGGATATTTAATTTCAAAAATCAAGTTAAAACAGATTAAAAATATGCCCGTTTTACTGTTCAACGGCCATATCGATCGACTGGCCCGGTCGACCGATAGTTCAAAAATTTGACCGTTATGAACTATCGGTCGACTGGTACAGTCGACTGCTCCTGACTGAGACTCAAAACATGTACCGGTCGACTATCGGTAGACAGCCGGTCGACCGAAAAGATTAAAAGATAAACTATCGGTCGAAGGCCGTAGACCACCGGTCGACTGGTAAGATACAGAGAGCAAACTAAAAACTTCGGTCGACTACCGGTAGCCTACCGGTCGACCGACAGACGTGCACACGGATACGTGCACTCTGCCAGATCTTCGGTCGACTGGTGGTATATTGCCGGTCGACCGGCTCAGGTCAAAAATTGAAATAGAAAGGAATTTTGAGAGGAAAAATATTTTGATCAAAACTATTTTGAACAGGAAATCAGTATACAACATAAAACAGATTTGTAGAAGGAAGAATTAGTGTTAAAGTTTTTTGTATATTTTATGAGGAATAAACTTGGAAATAGCATACGCGTGAAAACGTGTGTGTTTGAGCTTCAAACCTACTCTCTATTCTTTAACATGCTATAAAGCTATAAAACAAAACCTAAGGACCTCTGAAGCAATCTTTGAGCCATCCAATGCCTTGCAAGTGCCTTCTCTTCTATGATCCTTCCTTGATGTGCAATTTGCCTTCATTGCTATATGGAACTTAGAAGTTTTTGCAAAAGCGAAGCGAATGAGCTCTAAACATGGTACAAAATCTGAAATGCATCTTGATCAAATCATTAGTACCAAATAGCACTTATTTGGTTTGTTATCATCAAAACACAAAACAATGGAGAGTGTAACCTCTTGGGCCAACAATCTCCCCCTTTTTGATGATGACAAAACAAATAGGCTATTTACAAAAATATGGGGAGGAGAAAACTCCCCCTCAAATTATGCTATATTTAAACATTATAAATATGCTCTAGATACCAATAATTGAAATGAAAAAAAAAAGAGATGATGCACCAATTATTGAAATCAACAATACAATACAAATGAAACTTTAAAACTTGTACTTGATACCAAAAACACCAAAAATCAAAATTTGCTCCTTGATACCAATTTAAACTTAAATCATAGAGATTCAAAAAACACATAAAAACTCATAAAACTCATAAATTCATATGGAACCAAGACCAAATGAACTTATTTTTGTACATACATGTAACTTATTCTCCCCCTTTTTGTCATACATCAAAAAGGGTTATGAAAACATGTTTAATCAATAATACACATATTTAATTCTCCACAAATAAACGAAAATCTAGCAAAATCAAGTGGTTTTGTAAAAATATCGGCTAGTTGAAAATCGGTGGAAACATAATCAATATCATATCACCTTTCTCAAAATGATCTCTAAGAAAGTGATATCTAATCTCAATGTGCTTGGTCTTACTATGTTGATTTGCATTTTTAGTTAAATTAATAGTACTAGTATTATCACAAAATATTTTAATATTTTTATAATGCAAATCATAATCAAGGAGAGTATGTTTCATCCAAAGGACTTGTGCACAACAAGCCCCCGCGGCAACATACTCCGCCTCGGCGGTTGATAGAGCTACGGAATTTTGCTTCCTAGAGGACCATGAAACAAGACAATTACCGAGAAATTGACATGTCCCACTAGTACTCTTTCTATCTACTCTACAACCCGCATAGTCGGCGTCCGAATAACTAATCATAGAAAAATCTATAGTTTTCGGATACCAAAGACCTAATCCAATCGTTCCCTTAACATATCGAATAATGCGTTTTACGGCAATTAAATGAGATTCTTTGGGACACGATTGAAATCTAGCACAAAGACCCACACTAAACATGATATCCGGCCTACTTGCCGTTAAATATAAAAGACTACCTATCATGCTTCTAAACAATTTAATATCAACATTTTTACCTTGTTCGTCCTTATCAAGCTTGGTTGTAGTTGCCATGGGAGTGTTGCAAGTTTTAGCGTCTTCAAGTCCAAACCTCTTCACGAGTTCCTTTGCATATTTGGCTTGGCTAATGAAGTTCCCATCTTGCAATTGCTTGACTTGGAGTCCAAGGAAGAAGTTGAGTTCACCCATGGAGGACATTTCAAATTCTTGTTGCATTACCTTTTCAAAATCCTTGCATAAACTTCATTAGTAGAACCGAAAATTATATCATCAACATAAATTTGGACAATCAAAATATCATTATCAACATGCTTAGTGAATAGAGTAGTGTCTACTTTGCCTTTAATAAAATTGTTTGAAATAAGAAAACTTGAAAGCCTTTCATACCAAGCTCTTGGAGCTTGTTTCAAACCATATAAAGCCTTATCGAGTTTGAAAACGAAATCGGGATGAACATGATCAACAAAACCGGGAGGTTGAGCAACAAAAACTTCTTCATTAAGAAATCCATTTAAAAATGCACTTTTTACATCCATTTGAAAAAGTTTGAAATTTTTAAAAGATGCATAAGCTAGTGTTATCCGTATGGCTTCAAGCCGTGCTACGGGTGCAAAGGATTCCTCAAAGTCGATTCCCTCAACTTGAGTGTAACCTTGGGCCACTAACCTAGCTTTATTCCTAATGACATTTCCGGACTCATCCAACTTATTCCTAAAGATCCACTTAGTACCAATTATTGGTCTATCGTGGGGCTTAGGAACAAGGTGCCAAACTTGGTTGCGCTCAAATTGATTGAGTTCCTCTTGCATGGCAAGCAACCAATATGGGTCCGTCTCGGCTTCGAGAATGCCTTTGGGTTCAAAAAGAGAAATGAAAGCAAAGTTACCACATATGTCATGGAGTTTGGAGCGCGTTGTGACTCCTTTGGAAGCATCACCCAAGATGAGCTCCTTTGGATGATTTGTAGCATATCTCCAAGCTTTGGGAGCGGTTGAACGCTTTCCTCATTATCCTTTTGAACTTCACCTAAAGGTTCTTGCTTTTCTTCTTGCGCGGGTGAGTCCTTCAAGGATAGTTTCTCCAAGTTTTCACCTAATGGTTCAAACTCTACAACATTCTCAACACACACATTAGATTCTTCAAACTTAACATGCATGGTTTCTTCAATAGTAAGTGAAGATCTAATGAAAACTCTATATGCTTTGCTAGTAGAGGAATATCCTACAAAGATAGCCTCATAAGCTTTAGCATCAAATTTACCCAAATTCTCTTTAGTGTTCAAAACAAAACATTTGCATCCAAAAACTTTGAAATAGGAAACATTTGGTTTTCTAAAATGATACATTTCAAAAGAAGTTTTCGAAGAATTTTTGCATAAATAAATACGATTCGATATATAGCATGCGGTGTTTACGGCCTCGGCCCATAAATATTGAGGGAGGTCGTATTCACTTATCATTGTCCTAGCCATCTCTTGAAGTGTTCTATTTTTCCTTTCTACAACTCCATTTTGTTGTGGAGTTCTAGGACAAGACATTTCATGCTTAATTCCCTTTTCATCACAATAAGTTATGAAGAGTTGGTTAACAAACTCACCACCTCTATCACTCCTTATTCTCAAAATCGGAAAACCTTTCTCTTTTCAACTCTTTTTCTAAAAATCTTAAAGTGAGAAAAAGTTTGATCTTTATTTTGCAAAAAGAAAACCCAAGTAAATCGAGAGAAATCATCAACTAAAATAAATGCAAATCTACTTCCATTTAAGCTTTTAGTTTTAGTTGGTCCAAATAAATCCATATGAATTAATTCTAGAGGTCTAGTTGACATGATATCCTTGATTGGTTTAAAGGAAGACTTGGTTTGTTTCCCAAGTTGGCACGCACTACAAATGCGGTCTTTCTCAAAACTCAAGCAAGGAATACCCTTCACCAATTCCTTTGAATTAATTCTAAAAAGATGTTCAAAAGAAGCATGTCCTAATCTTCTATGCCAAAGCCATGAATTTTCATCAAAAGCATTTAAACACTTAGTAGAACACTCTACATTAAGCATGTCAATTATATAAACATTGTCATCACGAAAACCGGTCAAAATACAATCATTTGATTTAATATCAAAAATCTTGCAAGAAGTATCATCAAAAACAACTTTAAGACCACGATCACAAAATTGACTAATACTAAGTAAATTATGCTTCAAACCATCAACTAAAACAACATTCTCTATTATAGGAGATGTACCAATTTGGATATTACCGATACCAATTATCTTGCCTTTGGAATCATCCCCGAAGGTGACGGAGCCACCTTCCATGTACCTTGATAGGGTTGTGAAGTTGTTGATATCCCATGTCATGTGCCTCGAACAACCACTATCAAGGTACCACCGCTCCCTACGTCTTGGAGCCTTGGTGTGTACCTACATCAAACATTTTAGGACTTGATTTTGGTACCCATATTTTCTTGGGTCCATAAGGGTTAGAACCATTAACCCAAACAAGATTATTTGAGCTATGCAATTTATCATAACAAAATTTTGCTAAATGTCCATTTTTGCCACAATATGTGCATCTATACACTCTACCATATTTAAATGCATAATGAGTGTGTGTTTTGTGAGCATTGGCATTGTGAGCATGAAAAGATTTAGCATGAGAAGCATTAGAAGTATGAGCATGTGGAATCTTATCATGAGAAACTTTAGCATGAGATGTATGCTTTTTGGAAAATTTTTCTTCAAGTCTCTTTGTATTAAAAGCACAATCTTTTAAAACTTTTTCAAATTACTCATTTTAGCTTTAAAAGAAGAAATTTCATTATTATCAACAATAGGGGTTTTACCCTTACAAGAAATCTTATAAGAATGAAATTCATTTTGAATGGAAATAAGATTAGAAGAAAGATCCTCTTTTTCTTGTGAAATCAAAGCAAGTTGAGATTTAAGAAAAGCAACTTCCTTTTGTAGTTTAAAACACTCCATTTTCTTGTTATCATAAGTTTCGGAAAGTTCTACAAAAGCATGCACTAGAACTTCCTTACTTAAATCATCATCATTATCAACTATAGATTCAAGAGTTTGAGGGGTTACCTTGGGTGTGTTTGCCATGAAACACATGTTTGCGGTGTCCGCCTTTTCTTCATCATCGGACTCGCTTTCCGAATCCCAAGTGGCCTTGTAAGCCTTCTTTTCGTCTTGCTTTCTTGGCTTGAAGGAGGAAGTCATTTTCTTCTTGAATTCCGGGCAATCGGCCATGATGTGTCCGGGCTTGCGGCAATTGTAGCAAATGATCTTTCGCTCCTCTTTACCTTCAAACTTTCTCCGGAAATTTTGCTTGTTCTTCCGGTACATCCTCTTGATGTTGCGCACGAGGAGGGAGAGCTCCTCATCTTCTTCTTCATCTTCATCTTCGTCTTCAATGGTGGAGGAAGAAGACTTGAAAGCGATAGACTTCTTCTTTGTTGGAGCCGCCTCTTCTCTTGCTTTCTTCTCCATCTCATAGGTTTTGAGGTTCCCTATGAGACTTATGATGTCCATCTCGTCTTTGTCGTTCAATTCCTTCAAGGTAGTAGACTTGATCTCCCAAGATGGAGGAAGAGCCCGTATCACCTTGCGTACCTTTTGGTCGTTGGAGATGATGTCACCTAATGAAGAAAGACCATTAGTGATTTTTGTGAAACGAGTAATCATGCAATCAATTGTTTCATCATCTAGCATCTTAAATGATTCATATTGAGACCGCAAGAGATCTATTTTGGCTCTCTTGACTTGTGAGGTCCCTTCATGCGTGACCAATAAGTGTTGCCACATCTCATAGGCGGATTGGCAATGAATAACACGTGTAAGGTCATCCTCATTCAAGGCGGTAAGAAGGGAGTTTTGGGCTTTTGAGTTAGCCTCATACATCTTAAAGTCAAGGTCGGTCCAAGTGCCCTCATCACCATCGGGTGCCTCATAGGGTTTGGTCAAGGATTTGGCAACTAAGCTACCTAGTGATTGCAAAAATATAGTCATCCTAACCTTCCAAATAGGGAAATTAAGGCCATCAAATTTAGGTGGAGATTTAATGTTGTCGGCCATGTTTACTAGTGTGTGTATGGATGAATGAAAATGTTGATTAGCAATATTTTAGGATCTCTCTAAGGATGTTAAGCCAAACCTAGAGTCCAAGCTCTGATACCAATTGAAAATCACCTAGAGGGGGGGGTGAATAGGTGATTATGCTAATCTAAGGCCAATTTAAAAATTATGAAGCAAATGCAATGAGATGAATGAATGAATATGGCAATAGCAATCAAAAACACTAAGTAATAGCAATGGAAAGTAAACCAATCGCAAACACAAAGATATGTTATCGAGGTTCGAGCACCCAGCTCTACTCCCCGCCTTCCCCAGAAGGATTCTAGCTACTTTCACTATCACAAAGATCAATTACAAATGGAGTACCCAACTCCTACAATTTCAGCACAATACAATTTCTAAGTAATCAAAAGATCACAAACTCTCTCTTTCAAATATCTCTTCCCTTACAAAGGTCCTTAGAGAATATTGAGAAGGAATGAAGCTCTTGTGTAAGTGAAGAAAGAAAATCAAATTCAGAGAGTATATCAAGAACACTTCTGAAAATGAATGAGAAATATCAGCACAAAAACAAGAAACAAGCTCTTTTGAAATATCCCAAACTTTTGAATTTTCTCTTGAATAATTGTTGTTAAGAAACTCTCCCCAAACACCCCTATTTATAGGAGAGGGCTAGGGTTTAGGGTTAGGAATTAATTACTGAAGATTAGGAAGTAATTAGTTCCAAATATACCCTCCAACGGATATTTAATTTCAAAAATCAAGTTAAAACAGATTAAAAATATGCCCGTTTTACTGTTCAACGGCCATATCGGTCGACTGGCCCGGTCGACCGATAGTTCAAAAATTTGACCGTTATGAACTATCGGTCGACTGGTACAGTCGACTGCTCCTGACTGAGACTCAAAACATGTACCGGTCGACTATCGGTAGACAGCCGGTCGACCGAAAAGATAAAAAGATAAACTATCGGTCGAAGGCCGGTAGACCACCGGTCGACTGGTAAGATACAGAGAGCAAACTAAAAACTTCGGTCGACTACCGGTAGCCTACCGGTCGACCGACAGACGTGCACACGGATACGTGCACTCTGCCAGATCTTCGGTCGACTGGTGGTATATTGCCGGTCGACCGGCTCAGGTCAAAAATTGAAATAGAAAGGGAATTTTGAGAGGAAAAATATTTTGATCAAAACTATTTTGAACAGGAAATCAGTATACAACATAAAAACAGATTTGTAGAAGGAAGAATTAGTGTTAAAGTATTTTTGTATATTTTATGAGGAATAAACTTGGAAATAGCATACGCGTGAAAACGTGTGTGTTTGAGCTTCAAACCTACTCTCTATTCTTTAACATGCTATAAAGCTATAAAACAAAACCTAAGGACCTCTGAAGCAATCTTTGAGCCATCCAATGCCTTGCAAGTGCCTTCTCTTCTATGATCCTTCCTTGATGTGCAATTTGCCTTCATTGCTATATGGAACTTAGAAGTTTTTGCAAAAGCGAAGCGAATGAGCTCTAAACATGGTACAAAACCTGAAATGCATCTTGATCAAATCATTAGTACCAAATAGCACTTATTTGGTTTGTTATCATCAAACACAAAACAATGGAGAGTGTAACCTCTTGGGCCAACACCATGTACGCTATTGAGAGTGGCGGTGGGGGGGGGGGGGCGGGTGGCGTGGGGTGGTGTGTGTGTTGGTGTTGAGGTTTTGGGGCGGGGGTGGTGGTTTAGTTTTATAGGAGGGAAACGAGGATGAGTCGGTCAGATTTGGGAAGCGGGTCCCGAGTAGGAGTGAGACTCGTGGATTGACTGGTCGAAGTGAGGTTACCGCCCCGGGGCAGGATTAGTTCAGGCTTGAACTCTGACGTCACTACCTGTTGGTGAGGTAACGGGGGTGGTGATGTGATCTGGGGGAATAAAGTTCAGAAAAAGCACTGTCCTTACACGGCTACTTTGGAGGGGGACTCCGTTGGGTTTATTGTGTTGGGTTATCCGAAATAACATGTTAACCAGGGGCGGCTCAACCTCTAGGCGAATGAGGCAGCCGCCTAGGGCCCACAAATATAATGGGGCATCCAAAATTATAGTGTAAACTAGTATTTAACTAAAATAAGAAATAGAAAATATAAAAATATTTTTATTCATTCAACTGTGCGTGCCGGAGTGGTTATCGGACATGATTAGAAATTTTGTGGGCTTTGCCTGCGCGAGTTCGAATCTTATCATCTACACTATTTTGATTTCAAAATTAAAACTCTCTCTCTCTGTGTGTGTGCACTCTTACTCTTCACCGCCTCCATCGTCCAGGCCTTAAACTGACGGCAGGACCTGCAACTGCTCTATAGAAAAAAATACGTTAGCAAAACTTGATTAAAAATTTTGCATCTAAAAAAGCTGGAAGAATTGTTTTTCAATAAAATATTGATTAAATAAAATATTAGTTAATATTAATTACTTTTTTAAAGTATATTTTAAAAGGGCCCATTCGAAATTTTCGCCTAAGGTCTCTCTAGAAATTGAGCCGCCCCTGATGTTAACGTTTTATATTTAATGACTGCGATAGACTTGTCTCCTTTTAAAAAGATTTGAGATTGAATCTTTTCACTTAAATAATAACATTCGACATTTGAATACAAGATTTATTTAGTTAAAATTGATGTATATAATTTCAAACATTTATAAATGAAAAATCAAGTGTTTTGAATACTTTTTGTTCACGCATCAAGTAGGAAAAAAACGGACGGCCTAAATAAAGAGTTGGTTAGTTCGAAAGATTTTAGAGTTTGTTATATAGCGATGTGGGTAAATCTCTAAAGAATTTATCTACACACTAAAATAATATAGTGAGTATAATCAAATTATAAATAGCAATTGCAAACACACAGAATTTACGTCAAAAATTTACGTGAAAAACCCGATAAGAAAAAACACGGAGAGAGAGGAGAATTCCAGTATAACAATGGTGGGATTTCTGGATTAAGAAAGATGATCCCCCTCCACGTTAGGAGGGATCTATTATTTATACATGTTATATCAACAAGATAAGGCTGAGGAGTTTCACTCATTTTGAATACTTAAGTTTCTTATCTTGATGGCAGTTGAGCTGAACATCCTAGTTCGAATCGAGATAGGAGAGAGTCCATCTCTAACTGGTGATACGTGCCTTACTAAAGATAAGGATGACTTTCTCCGAAAGTAACTGCCTTGTTTGGATGATGTTTAGACATAGAGATAGAGATCTCTTTTAACCGGGTTCATCTCTTCTCCTAATTACCCGACCCGCTTGAAATTCGAATAGGACGAGGACTCTGGTTCAGATGTTCTGAAAGTGGCCACGCGTCATATATCCCTTGGAGGCTCGATAGACACATGTTACGATCTTAGGTGGCTCTGAAAGTGACCACTACAGATGTAACAGTCCCAGCTTTTAATCACCGAATAAACTTTAATCCAATCTAATTACGCTAATCAATTACATAATCTTTATAATGATCTTTAATTTCTTCAACCATTTTGGCAACATTTCCTCTATAATACGGAGCCTGCCCTAATGCATCACATATAAAAATTCACAAATCTGATCTTAACATCGATCATGTATTTATATACACACATTCCACATAGTTTATATCAAAGTTTTGGCTTGACATCACCTACTTACATAAATAAATCATTCATACTTGTTCCAACTCATTAATCCCAGAAAATAATCAAATCAACAAAAAGGATCATCAAAACCGTTCCAAAAGTTTTATCCATAACCTTTAACATGTACGAATACAGATTTATATCCATAGTTTTATCTATTAACCATTACACAATAAGTCTATATTCAGTACTCTGACATACTAAGTTTGGAGACCCATCAATCTATACATACCAATTCTATTCTGGAACCACCAATCTACTAACTATGATATAACACATGAAGACTTCAAGAACAAGTCAAAAACAAAAGAATAAAGCATCATCAAAAGTTCTTGATACTTCCACAACATGCCTCCAGTTCTCCATTCAGCGCACCAAGCATCCAGTAAGGCTTTGATCTTACCTGAAAATATTTTAGACTACGGGGGCGTGAGCTCACGGCTCAGTAAGTGGACTTAGTCTTAATCTTAAATTGGAGCATGGTATTAACGGTGCATGTGGTGCACATGATACATGTAAATGAGTGGTTATAAACATAGATATTTCAACTATATAATCAACTTATTTCACTTTATTGTTCAGTTAATAATGATGTGGATATAAGTAACAAATGTCGGTATTTTCATTATAATTTTGTATTATGATATCTATCATACCATACACTGGCAACACATTCAACACATATAAAATATACACACACTTATTCAGATATCACTCAACATACTCGGTGATACACAGATCACCTATTCATTTCAACAAACATAAACTATTCGGGCACACCCTCTGTCCGTCATGAATGAATGAATGAGTACTATTCGGGCACACTCCATGTCTGCCACGAATAAATATACACACTCTATCATATAATCTGTCATAACTTTGTCATATCACAACATGTCAAAACACGACGTATGCACACACTTGTCATCATGCATATTAATAAATAAATAAATATCAATAATTATTCGTACATGATCACTTTATCGATAATTTAAATTTGTATTCATAACTTATCATAAATCACAATTTATCCATATCCATTCATTCCTCAGAAAATCACATTTGTGATTATTTTATAATTAAATCTAATTTATTAAAAAAATCTCACTCACCTCTGTTCGATTTCATTTATCATCACTGTCACGTAGCTCTCATTCCCACGGTCACAACAGCTCAAGAATCGTCCGAATCTGACTCCGGATGGCCAAGATATTGACCAGAAATCCAAAATAGATAATAATGAGTCAGAATTGTAATTTATAAAGAATTTCTTAAAAGAGAATGCTTTGCTTAAAAGAGAAATGTTTCTTTAAATTCTAGAATTTCTATTTTAGATAAAGAAATGTCAAGTTTCAAAATTAAATATGAAGAAATTTTGAAAAAATGTGACAAAATTTAATAAAGGAAAAGAAAATTTAAATGATTTATTGTCTTATCAAAAGATGTCAAATAATCATTTTGATCTTGGATTTTCAAAAGATAAATTTGAAAAATCTATACATGTTGGTCTTAATTTTTAAAAAAATAATGTTAGAAAATCTACACATGTTTATGAAAAGAATTATACTCCACATATTTTTTTTTGAAAAGAAATACTAATACTATTTCAAAAAGAATTAGGAACAAATATTGATGGATTCCTAAAAATTTAAGTATTGTGGATAAAAATACTTATATTGTATCATATATACATCATGTATGTAATTCTTGTGACTATGTTTATACTAACAAATAGAAATCAAATTCAAATTGGGTTTGAGTTCCTAAAGGTTAATTATTTTTGACCCTATCATTATTGGTACCATTTAAAATGTTTATCTTATAGGTACCTTATATAAAAAAAGTGGATACTTGATAATAGTTATTTTAACACTTGATAGTGTGTGTGTGTGTGTGTGTGTGTAGGGAAAAGTGTTCCTAGTAGGTCTCCTTAGATTATAATCTAAGGAGACGGCTTAAAACTTTAACATCCTGATTTTTTTTCACAATCCGATTGCACATTATCATATTCATGTTATAAGATGTACGCATATAAAAATTCATGTGATTTGAAGTTTTTTTACTCTATTTTCTTTGGGTTCAAACATTAACGGTTTTTAAACAGTAGAACAAAATAGAACGATTAGATCAATGAGTAAATGAACTTCAAATCACGTAATTTTTTATATGCGTATATCTTATAACATGAATATGATAATGTGCGGTCGGATCGTGAAAAAAAATCAGAATGTTAGAGTTTTAAGCCATCTCCTTAGATTACAATCTAAGGAGACCTACTTGGAGCTCTTGACCCATATATATATATATATATATATATATATATATATATATATATATATATATATATATATATATATATATATATATATATATATATATATATATATATATATATATATATATATATGCCATGATATATTTTTTATAGGGAGAACACTTGTTATTTATATTTGTTATAACCTATTCTCCTCAGGGGGAGTTTATCTCTGTAGGGGGAGTTTTTGTGCACACAACTTGTCATCATCAAAAAATAGGAGAATGTTGGAACTTAAATTTTGATGATAACATTTGTGAAGAAGATGGATTGGAGCTCTATCTCAAAAACTAGTATTGAGTTTTAATTGCTCAAAATTATTCAAGGATATTTACTATTTTTGTGTATTTTTAGAAATTTGTTAAAAGTCTTGATCACACACACAAAATAGTCTTCAAGTCGACTAACCCCTTTATATAGTCGACTAGCATATACTATAGTCGACTTGCTTTGTTATATAGTCGACTAAGTGTCTTCACAAAAAATATATCAATTCTCTGTTTGTTGGCTGTAACCAACATTAGTCGACTTACCCTCTCTACTAGTCGACTAAGTTTGGTTTTCAGAGACTTATCATTTTGTGTCAGTCTTCATATAGTCGACTTGATCTCTTGACTAGTCGACTAACCCAGGCAATATTTCTTATACTAGTCGACCACTCCTATACCCTAGTCGACTAACTTCAATTTCTAGCTGTTATTTAGTTATTGATTTTCTGGTGTTTTATCCAACGTTCTGATTTTCAAATTTGAGTTGATAACTTCCCTAACTGACCATTGATTTCGCCTATAAATAGGCATGTTGTCCTAGGATGAATACACCAATTAAAAATATTAGTTTTCTGTCCAAAAACTCTGTCAAAAATTTTGTTTTTCATGAAACTAGTTTTCACTTTCATTTCTTCACACAATTCTAATTCTATTGTGAAGAATTCTGAGAATCCACCTATAAGAAACCTTGTTCACGATCACATACAAGTTTCAAGGCTTATAGAATACTTTGTAATCATTCAAAGAGAAGAATTGTATAAGATTGTCTTCTTGGTGTTGAGAAGAGTTGTACAAGAAATTGTCTTCTTGGTGTAGAGAAGAGTTGTATAGATTTGGTAAAGGTATTTTGTCAAGTGGTGTAAAAGGAGTTGATTTTGGGTGTATCAAAATCAGGATAAGAAAATCTCAAGTGGGTTGTTAGGGGACTGGACATAGGTCACGAGGACCGAACCAGGATAAAATCTCTCGTATTTGCGTTTGCATTTTTTTGAGATTTATTTTGTGCATTTTTCTTTTTTTGCAAGTATTTTTATTAAATTCTATTCATCTTTGTTTTAGTGTTTATGTTGCCATTGTTTTTAGATCCTACAAGTACTTCTATCAAACTTGACAAAGATGCAAATAATAAGAATGTAGATGAAAAACTCTACAGAGGTATGATTAGTAGTCTTTTCTATCTAACTGTTAGTAGACCAGATATCATGTTCAGTGTTTATCTTTGTGTACGCTTTTAAGTTTCATCAAAAGAATCTCACTTACATGCCATAAAATAAATTATTAAATATGTTAAAGGTACTTTGAATTTTTGGTTATATTATCCTAAGTATGCTAGTTTTGATCTTTTCGGATATAGTGATGCTGATTTTGCCGAAAGTGAAACTGATAGAAAAAGTACAAGTGGAACATGTCAATTTTCTTGGTCATTCTTTTGTATCTGGTTTAATAAGAAACAAAATTGTGTTGTACTTTCTATAACAGAGGCGGAGTATATTTCTGCCGTATTATATTGTGCATAAATTTTGTGGATGAGGCAAACTTTGCGAACTATGGTGTCCAATTTGATACAACTAGTATATTATATGATAATACAAATGCAATTAACTTATCTAAAAAGTCTATTTTATATTCTTGCACTAAACATATAGATGTGAGATATCACTTTCTTAAAGATCATGTTGAAAGTGGAGATATCTTATTAAAATTTATTAATACCACAATAACTTGCTGATATTTTTACTAAACCATTGCCTACTGAAAAATTTTGTAATATTCGTAGAAATTTGGGCATTTACATGCTAGAATAATTTTTATTACTAATTTATCTTAAGTTATTGTGATTTCAGGCATTCTACCAGCAGGTCCTATCACCAGTATCTTTTCTACCAGACTAGTTTGACTCATTTGACTTACTTATTTTTCTTAACCTTAAAGTGATGTGGACCACCTAACCCCCTTTATTGCTTCTCCAAATTATCTCCTCTTTAAAACCGCAGCGCTGTAACTTTTCTTGCCCACATCCATTTAGAAAAACCTAACTCCTCATCTCTTCATCTTCTCCTCCGGAAAATCCCCAAATTCTTCTTCTCTAAAATGTCCGAGCCTCGCCCCATCATCTCTGGTCTCAATGAAGAGAACATGCCTCTCTTCATCACCGTCATCAAGAGGAAGAAGCGCAAGGCAATAATTGTCTCCAAAGCCTTGCATTCTTACACCTGTTTCTTGGAAGATCGTAGAGAAAAACATGGGGAAAGGAAGAAAATAAAAGACATTTTGGCAAAGATCCTACAAATGAAGAAAGAATTTTCCTAATCTGTGAAGATGTCAAAATGTTTTACAAAGAATTCCACAATGGACCTTGTATTATGGAAAGGTATGTTGATTTCAACTATATTTCTGACCATCAACTTGATGAGTGCTTCGATTTCATTCATCTTAGAGAATTTGCATGTGAAAAAATTTTCTATTTTCCTAATCTGGTGGCCATGTTCTACGCAAACCAGAGAATAAAAAGGATCCTCTCAGCATGTTCTCACTGGTCAAGGGAACCATGATAACTCTGGGTGAAGTGGGATTGGGAGAAATTTTGGGTATTCTGCTTCAGGACCGCGTATTTTCGGTAACTCTCTCTCCTCTCTTGGTTGGAGTAAATCTGAAGCTTTAGTCATACTGTTTGGAGTAAGAATTGATGAAGTTTACAAAAATGAAAACTCATTTCCTATCAATTGTCTCACCCCCAGGGCTCATGTGTTGGTTAAGATGCTCAGTTCAATTTCCTACCTCAAGGAGGCCATATTCATGTCATAAAATTGGACTGTTTACTGTTTTTCTATGCTATGCTTAAACTGACTGATTTCAATCTACCTCATTTTATCTTGAGCTTTATGATAATGCCCGTGAACAACTCGGATTTTCTTATTTGTTAACAAAGGTGTTTACACATTTTGGAATTGAGCTTGGGACTAAAAATCCCTCTATAGGTAAAGAAAATTTTGGGTCTGCTTCCATTAATGGAATGGTTTTTTCAGAAATGATTTTAATAAAATCATGAATGGTGAAACTAAAGCAGAGGAAGAAGCTAGGTTGAAGAAAACTCACCATCGGTACCAAGTGAGAAAAGAAAGAAAGTTGATATTACGAAAGAAGAAAGTGAGAAAAGAAAGAAAGTTGATATTACGAAAGAAGACACTGTCCCTGTAAGCTCTGATTCTGAAGAGAAAATCAGTAGAAAAGCAAACAAGAGAAAATACATCAAATTGAGAAAAAAATCAGTAGGGTTGAAGGAGAAATTCAACCGCTTTAAGAGAACTGTTCAAGATGATTTATCTGTAATCAAATGAAATCTTATAGACTCCTCAAGACGCTGGGCTTTAAGTACACTGATTGCTAAAATGAAAGAACAATCAAAGAGTTTAAGAATTTACCGTGTAGCTTGTGGCTAACGGGTCGTGTCCACGAGGAGGAATGCGATGGAAACTTTTCGGTGAATCGTTTAAAAACAAAGAATTGTGTTCGTTTTTTAATGGAAAAGAGAATGGAAAGAAAGAGATGATTAAATGAGAAATTGCAACTTTAGAAAAGGCTTTGGAGAAGGTGATTTAAAAAAGTTCGAAGATTGTTTTGTTGATTATAATAATGAAGAAAATCTGGGCTCACTATCTCACTACTCAATTGTTCATTCTTCTATTAAAATCTTAAGTGCCTCAAAGTGATCATATGCAAAACTTAATGTTGATTTTTAGAAAGTTTGAAGTAAAGCACATAAGATGGTTGGAAGAGTTTAGTCTTTTCTTCAAGAAATCGTTTAGAATTGAATATTAAATCATTAAGCGCGAAGAAGCAAGAATAAAGTAAAAACAATTCAAGAGACGTTCATGGAAGAAGTGAGAGTTTAACAATCCAAACCCATCCTCATGTGCCTTCAAGAACACTTTCAAAAAGAAAGGCTTTAAGTAAGGTATACAAATGATTCATTGGGTCTTTTTCTTTCAAAAACAGAAGAGAAGAAGAACAAGAGAAAGTTACAATAGCGAGCCCAGAAAATCGTTTTAGTTGCCCATGGAAAACGAAGAAGAAAGCATAGAAATAATGCAAACCATACCGTACTACAAGTGGAAGAAAACGCGGCTCGAATCTTGTATTGATGTCACTTCAATCTTCAAGTACAAGCACTCAATTCCTCTCTCTCACAAGTTTTGATACTGGACTACAAATTAAAAAACAAGATTACAACTTTTGTGCTAGCTAACAAATAACCTAAATCCTTAGAAAATAAATACAAATTCTAATCCTAGTCTTCGCTCCTTTTTCCTCTGTTGAAACTAGCATTTATAGGGAAAAACTAGAGGGGGGAGATCCCGGGATGATTGGGGAGCAAACGCTCCCCCAACAGAAGTCAACAAGCCGCGGAAACGCGGCTAGGGCCGCGTTTCCGCTGCCCTAGTGTGGCCACGTGGCCACACCCAATTGGTAGACATCTCTGGTTTGTTGATTTTCCCATATCTTTTACTGGTTCTCTCGTTTCTGCTCCAGGATTTGACGAAACAGCCTTTGTTTGTGTGGCTTCAACCGCTTGATTCAGGGAGGATTCTTCTCAACCTCTTGATATGCCAAGATTTTGCCCTGATTCCTTGATTTTGAATTTATTCTTAATTAAATCAGAATTTGGTGGGCTTTTGGGCTTGTTTCTCTTTTCTTTCTTTTAGCACTTGGGCCTACATAAACACAGAAGAAAAAGATTTATGAATAGGATTTATTAGCTGAAAAGTATGGTAAGGTGACAATGTATATGCAACATATGTGACTAATCACACCCCCACACTTATCTTTTGCTTGCCCTCGAGCAAACATCAGACTAATTCTAATCAATTATTAGACCACTTTCGCAGGTCACTCGATTGCACTGAGCATGTGCAACAAGCCGTTAAACCTCTAGGTTACCTCTAGAGGACGAGTTTTGTCTCGTGAGGGTTTTCAGCGGATTGCACCCACAAAATCCATAAAGAAAGAGAAAAAAAGTTAGTATTTTCGAAAAGCGTTTTTAAAGGAGAAAATATTTGAAGTATATTTGTAAAGCTTTAAGTAATCTATAAGTTACAGGAATATCAAATTTTTCATTCCGAAACTCAGTCTTTATTCAAAAACATGCCATCAATTAAAGTAAGGAGTCAAATTGTACTTCTCATCTAGTCTATTAATTTACCCTGAGTCGTATGCACCTTCGTGACTGTGAAGTTGACTAAGGGTTCTTTAACATTAACTCCTATGCCTTATATTTATTTATTTTTGGTGGAATTTATTCCTCAATTTCATTAGGCTTTCTAATCTGCCCATGTAACGAGCCTTCAGTCGGTGACACCCAAACCGGACAGTTTTAGGGCACCAGGTGAGAAAACACCCCTAAGGACTTAAACACTCGAGCAGATAAGGCCACGAAACTAAGGTTTTTATTTATAAGATGTACCCCTTTTAGGTGTGAATACTTATACTTCATGAGGCATAAATACCCAGCTTAACCAGAGGACTTATTTTTTTTCAAACTTATCTTAATTATCTTTTGCATAAATACCAAGGATTTCTTAGGCCAAAGCACCTAGCTAATCAATAATTAGATTTATTTATTTTTTTCTCTTTTTCATAATATAATTTTTTTTATAAGGCATAAGAGTTTCTGTTTTTAAACCCTAAGTGTGTAAGTGTATTTAGTGTGCATATTTCATCAAGGTAAATATCAAGACTAAATTACTTTCACAAATTTTCTTCCTAACCCTAAACATCAAACAAGTCATCTTATTTTGACCAAGTGTAATAAATCCTAATTATGATTTTCCTATTCCTTAAAATTGACTTAATTTCTTACAAAAATATATCAAAATATTGTTCTAACCTTTCAAAAAGTTTTTTTTTAATTTATATATATATATATATATATATATATACAAATTTTTTCTTTCAAGTTATAGTAGTCATCATGTTAGAACCTTCCCCCACACTTATCTCATGCATTGTCCCCATGTATGAAAGAAATGTATACATGCATGAAATGAAATGTAAAAGAGGTGCATATATTATACAGAAATATGTACAACATCAAGTTTCTCCCACACCTAGATCTTTCTCGGTCTTATCCCTCTAGCTCTCTTCTCATCATTCCAATGGGTCCTCTTTATATGGCACAGTGGGGAGGCCAATTGTTTTGTCATTATAGCTTTCTGCCTCCCCAGTCTCTCTTTCTTTAGGTGTTTCTTCCTCATATTGCTACAATCATTATTCAAAAATTTGTCACCACCACCCTTCTCATTTGGAACTTCTTCATTATGAATGCCGAGGAATTCTAACTCAGTTCCATATATCTCCTCAAAGCTTAGGTCTACACTTTCCCCTAGAGATGTGCAATTAACCAAAAGATCCCTAGTTGGTTCATTCAAACACATGAGTTCTTCTTCAAAGAGGTTTTCAAAGAGTATGTCAATCAGAGGTTCTTGAATTATATCCTCATGCGATACATTATTGGTTGGTTCATCGAAAGTGAAGATATTCAAATCAATTTTCCCCTTTTTAAAGGGTACTCTAACATTAGGATCTTCGACATCAAGATAATCACATTCATTTTTAAATAATTCATTAAGAAACAGCGACTCATCTTCTAATTCTTCACTCTCTTCATCCCAATTATTTTCAACAAAGTTCACCTCAAATGTTTGATCTCTTATCTTACGAGGTTGTTTTTCTAGGTTGAAGACATTGACTTCTCTAGTCATGTCCCCAAAAGTTAACCTCATGGATCCATTTCTACAATTGATGATGGCATTGGCAGTAGCAAGGAATGGTCGCCCTAGGATAACATGAGTTTGAGCCCTATGATTGGAGTTAGACACAGGTTGTGTCTCAAGAACTATAAAATCAACAGGGTAAATAAACTCCCCAACCCGGATAAGGACATCATTAATCTCCCCTTTTGAAACTTTCACTGAACGGTCAGCCAGTTGGATAGTGACTCGAGTTGGACTAAGATCGCCCAACCTGAGTTATTGATAAACTGAGAATGGAAGCAAGTTGATACTTGCCCCCAAGTCAAGAAGTGCACGACTAATCTCGGCTTGTCCTATTGTGCAGGCAATGGTTGGACTACCTGGATCCTTGTACTTGACAGGGATCGGACCCGATAGTAGCTCACTAATGTTAGTGGCTAAGAAGACCTTTTTAGGTACATTAGTCTTTCTTTTCTTGGTGCACATGTCCTTAAGAAACTTAGCATAAGATGGGACTTGTTGGATGGCATCAAGAAGTGGCACATTTATCTTCACTTGATTAAAGATCTCAATTATCTTATCCATGTGTGGATTTTGCTTGTTTTTCAGCCTATTAGGAAATGGTGCTATAGGCTGGTGCACATGATTGGTTGACTTATCTTTTTTAGATTCATCAAATTTAGGAGGAGTGGGATTAGATGAGGTGGATGCTGAAGTGTGATTGTGCTGACTAGGATTAGGTGGTGTTGACACTTGGTTATCAACTTTCTTTCCCGACCTCAATGTATGAACAACATTACATTGATTCAATGACTGATCCTCAACCAAATGAGCTTGTTGTGAATTCTTAGGATTCATAATTGGTTGACTGGGCAAGGTACCCTTTTGCTTCTCCTGTTGTGGATTGGCTAACTGGTTCATTTGACCCTCTAGCCTCTGTATTGTTTGCATGAGGGAATCCTGATTTTTCATGTACCTTTCCATGTTTTTCTCAAAATCAGTCATTCTCCTTTCAAGTTGAGGATTCTGGAAGGAAGATATTGGAGCTTGGTTGGGAAAATTTTGTTGATAATTTGCAAAATTGTTGGGAGAATTGTGCGGGTGATTGGAAAAGTTTGGTTGATGATTGGAAGAATTATTGGAATGATGGAAGTGGTTTGCATGGTTTGACCGTGGGTGGTCATTATTTTGATGGCTCCATGAGAAATTGGGGTGATTTCTCCAGCCAGGATTGTACGTTGGAGCGTAAGGATCACTGTTCGGCCTTGAGAAGGCCGCATTCATCGGTTCAGAAAAATGTTGGTGAGCTTGAAATACATGACACTCCTCAAACACATGATTCATGGCCTGACAGTAAGTACAACCCAGATTTGGAACTTGGTTCGGGCTGACTTGATTGACTGGACTTGGTTCTTTAGTTTCTAGAGCTTCCAGTCTTCTCGCTAGGTTAGCTAACTTAGCCTCGTTAGCTATGGATGATTCAATCGAATGGAGACCTCCTTTTGAAGAGATAGAGTTAGGATTTCTAGAGCTTTCACTAGTAGGTTCCCATTGGATAGTCTTTTCAGCTAGATTCTCATATAAATCCCATCCTTCATGCTCATCCTTCTGAAAGAATCCCCCTTGGCACATGCTTTCTAAGAGGGTCTTGGTCGAGTAGTCTAAACCGTCATAAAGAATTTGGCATTGTCGCCATTTCTCTAGTCTATGATGAGGACATTGGACAAGGAGGTCTTTGAAACGTTTAAAGTACCTCCAAAACGGTTCACTAGGTTCTTACTTGAACTGCATGATGTTCTTCCTAACGAGAGCGGTCTTGTGGATTGGATAGAATTTCTTCAAGAAGACCTTGATGAAACCATCCTAAGATGTGATAGAGCCGACCGCTAAGCTGTAGAGCCATTTCTTGGCTAGGTCCTTAAGAGCAAATGGGATAAATCTCAACCTAATAGCATCATCTGCAAGGTGTGGGATTTTCATCATTAAGCATACTTCCTCAAATTCTCTTATGAAGAAATAAGCATCTTCGGACTCTAAGCCATGGAACTTAGGGAGTATATTGATGAACTGTGGTTTAAGCTCAAAGTTGTGTTCACCAACCGATGGAAGTTGGATGCAGGATGGAAGTGATGTTCTAATGGGATAAAACCTATCCTGCAAAGATGTCGGTCGATCCATAACCGAATCTGGTCTTGTTTCGAACTTGGGTGGTGATGTGTTTCTAGTTAACCTAGATGAATTAGGGTCTCTTGACCACACTTGCATACACAAACACAATCACAAACAAGTTCATCAATAGTCAATAATAGAAAACAACCAAGCCTAGTCTAAGGTAACCTTGACCTAGACAACTCCTAACTGGTTGATTGTCCACTGGAGGTATAATGTAGACTTTGACCACAAGCTAATCAGCCAGGTCAGGGCAAGATTGGTGGGAGGTTATCCGTCAAAGACGTTCCTTAATTAAGTAACTACCAACCTTTGGGCTTTCGGCCCTTAATCCCTTTCCTAGATACTGATTCGGCAGGAGTCAAATTCCAACACTTTTTCCCCTTAGGATAATCTCCTAATGAGTTCGACCTAAGGCCAACGTCTATCAGATTTTACTTAGGCTTAGGTTGTTCGTGCTTGGAGATGGTTTGTGGGCTAAGGAAGGGTAATGACTTCCCCACCTTATCTTGACTTGGATTTTGCCCTTAGAATTGATTTGTGCAAAGTGTGCAAGATATAGAAAAGTAGCATTCAAAAGCAAATATCACCCAAGAATGTTTCCTAAACTATATGCTATGCATACGTACCTTGTCTCCAGCTCTCTTCAATAGTAATTGTAAAGTAAACGTAATTAGACAAATGCCTAGAATGCAAGTCTAAACATTTTTTTTAAACAATTAACAATCACTCAAATTACTGTTGGATTAAAACAGGGATGGTGGATAGCAAAAATAGCAAAAATATAACATACAAAAACTTAATTTTTTGCGAGCAATATGTCTTGCAAAAAAGAGTTTTAGTAATCTAATGAATTTTTCAATTTTTGCAACGCAATTTCTTGAAATTCTGTTTCCTACTTTCGAGAGTAGGGGCACAGAATTTGCAAGTCTTCTCTTGCAAAGCTTGAATGCTAGATCTGAATCTTCAAGTCCCTGAAACAACACACAAAACTTGTTAAAAAACAAATACACCGTTCCCTTCCCGGCAACGGCGCAAAAAATTGATTGCTAAAATGAAAGAACAATCAAAGAGTTTAAGAATTTACCGTGTAGCTTGTGGCTAACGGGTCGTGTCCACGAGGAGGAATGCGATGGAAGCTTTTCGGTGAATCGTTTAAAAACAAAGAATTGTGTTCATTTTTTAATGGAAAAGAGAATAGAAAGAAAGAGATGATTAAATGAGAAATTGTAACTTTAGAAAAGGCTTTGGAGAAGGTGATTTTAAAAAGTTCGAAGATTGTTTTGTTGATTATAATAATGAAGAAAATCTGGGCTCACTATCTCACTACTCAATTGTTCATTCTTCTATTAAAATCTTAAGTGCCTCAAAGTGATCATATGTAAAACTTAAAGTTGATTTTTAGAAAGTTTGAAGTAAAGCACATAAGATGGTTGCAAGAGTTTAGTCTTTTCTTCGAGAAATCGTTTAGAATTGAATATTAAATCATCAAGCGCGAAGAAGCAAGAATGAAGTAAAAATAATTCAAGAGACGTTCATGAAAGAAGTGAGAGTTTAATAATCCAAACCCATCCTCATGTGCCTTCAAGAACACTTTCAAAAAGAAAGGCTTTAAGTAAGGTATACAAATGATTCATTGGGTCTTTTTCTTTCAAAAACAGAAGAGAAGAAGAACAAGAGAAAGTTACAATAGCGAGCCCAGAAAACCGTTCTAGTTGCCCATGGAAAACGAAGAAGAAAGCATAGAAATAATGCAAACCATACCGTACTACAAGTGGAAGAAAACGCGGCTCGACTCTTGTATTGATGTCACTTCAATTTTCAAGTACAAGCACTCAATTCCTCTCTCTCACAAGTTTTGATACTGGACTACAAATTAAAAAACAAGATTACAACTTTTGTGCTAGCTAACAAATAACCTAAATCCTTAGAAAATAAACACAAATTCTAATCCTAGTCTTCGCTCCTTTTTCCTCTGTTGAAACTAGCATTTATAGGGAAAAACCAGAGGGGGGAGATCCCGGGATGATTGGGGGAGCAAACGCTCCCCCAATAGAAGTCAACAAGTCGCGGAAATGCGGCTAGCGCTGCGTTTCCGTGGCCCTGGTGTGGCTATGTGGCCACACCCATTTGGTAGACATCTCTGGTTTATTGATTTTCCCATATCTTTTACTGGTTCTCTCGTTTCTGCTCCAGGATTTGACGAAACAGCCTTTGATTGTGTGGCTTCAACCGCTTGATTCAGGGAGGATTCTTCTCAACCTCTTGATATGCCAAGATTTTGTCCTGATTCCTTGATTTCGAATTTATTCTGAATTAAATCAGAATTTGGTGGGCTTTTGGGCTTGTTTCTCTTTTCTTTCTTTTAGCACTTGGCCTACATTAAACACAGAAGAAAAAGATTTATTAATAGGATTTATTAGCTGAAAAGTATGGTAAGGTGACAATGTATATGCAACATATGTGACTACATACACTAACAGAGATAATTCTCCTAGTTCTGATACTTCTTCTTATGATTCTGATTATTTTGATGACAGTTCTGATAGTGGAGATGATTCTGCTCATGAGGACAGTTCAGGAAAGGAAAGAGGCTTATGACTAAGTCCTCCTCCAAAAAGACCTAAAAGTACTGTTTATTTTTATCTACATGACTGATACTCTGGCATGTAATAACTATCAAACAATCTTGCTTTTCTTTAACTGCTTTTATATTACTATTATATATGCTTTGCTTGTTGTGACTTATCCATGCATGCTTTCCCCTTGATTTTTTTTGCTGATGGCAAAAGTGGAGATTTTACTTGGTTGTTAATTGGATAACATTACTGTAGAATAATATACTGTACTTGGCTACTGACTATGATATTATGAAGATTACTTGAGCCTAGTGATTGTGATAATATACAGATTTTTGTTCACTGGACACAAATATCTGCATATCTTTGTGTACATGTCAAATGACAAAATTTGTTCATATTTTAGTCACAAACATGTACACATATATGGCCGCATGCACCTGTTAGGACAATATGATAATTACAGATACTATCTCTTACTAATAGTTCAGATATTGTGTGGGAATCATGAAGGATTACCCATCTACAGAAATGCATGTTATATTTGAGGAATTAACCATATTCACAAATTGTGAAATATTTGTTACCATGAATTGAATTTAACAAGGGGAGTTTTACTCTCTAATCATTCTTAACACATTGTCAGGTAAATAGGGGGAGCTTCAAAGGTAAAATTAAACCTTTTCTTATTTACAATATAATTGTCTTTCTAATCAAAATTATCGGTTGCCATCATCAAAAAGGGAGAAATTGTAATTCCTATGATTTTGATGATATAATTAACCTATAAATTAAGCTACTAATATGTTGGATTAGTAGTGTTTTCTTATTTCTAGATAAGACTATACTTGAAGTATGGATGGATTTGAGCTACCAATGTCACATACATATGGAGGATGAAAGAAATTATATGAAGCTCTACAAATTTCATATTCAAACTAACAAAGAGCTACTAAGAGAAAAACACATCTAGCTCTACAAAATCAAACTATCACAAGATATATCAAGGTATGAAAGAGCAAGAAGGAGCCAAAGATATTTTGAGCTACAAATTTCATCAATAGAAACTAAGTAATCATATAGTAATTTTATTATCAAACATATATTTGGCACATAGTAGGATCTTTCTATTTCAGTTTCTAGGCAGAATCTCCATTCTACCACCTCATCCTACCACTCAGCCTGATTCTATCAGCTCTATCCAATACAGATTAAACTCAGAAAATTCCGTCACAATTCTTGTTCAGTTCTGATTATTCTCTGGACATTATATATTTTTGTTCTGTGGTAACTAGGTTGTAGTACCACATGGGTTATATTTCACTTGGTAAACTATTCACTCTTTGCATTAACTTCTTTCATACAAGTGGGATGTACATATCCTGCTCTACAACTGAATATCTTGGTCTGTCCACGTCAAACTGTCCCTCTTTGTCCATGTGTTGTTAACAAATTTTGACAGCCCCAAATTGTTCAGTTTATATAGCTGTGTAAGAGATCCGTTGGGTATATATTTTGGGAGTAAACTTCATCTCGTTCCCTCTCTCTAAAGTCTCCTTACCCTTTTCAAGTCTTACTGCTGCAAAAGCATTTTTGTCCAAGATTATGCACAGTTTTGATATCTATTTACAGCAGCATTAAATGCTTTAACTGGCAGAAAAATATGCCTCTCTTTCTCCAACGGTTGGATTCACTTTGAAGTTGCCTTGTTATTTATATAAAACCTTGTTCATTCATTACAACAACAAGAACAACACCTGAAAATTTTAGCAAAACAAAAACAAAGCTCTTCTACCATTCAAGCCTTAACTTTCAGATCTCACCAACAAAAGTGGTTGAGCCAATCATCTCTATTCAAGTTCTGATTTTCAGAGAAAGTCTCAAGCATTCAATACAAGAGAATTCAATCACTTCATTTATTTTTCTATTGAAGAATCTCATTCTCATCCTCTATATTTATTCTAAATTCTCATTCTTATTGCTTTAGATTTATTGTTGAAAACCACCTAGAGGGGGGGGGTGAATAGGTGATTTATGCTAATCTAGAAACTAAATGCGGAAGCTAAAACAAATTTGCACAAACTTAATACAACCAACAAGTGTAGCCGAATTCCCCGTGAAGGGCTCTAGACTAACTCCTCTTGATTCCCCTAGATAAGGGTTGAGGTGCTATATGAAGCTCTTGTGGTTAAGTATAAGTGAGGCACACACAAGCAATCCAAGCATGTAAGGATAAGCAATATGAATAGATGCAAGGACAACACAAGCATATGAATGATATGGCAATATGAATAATGCAATGCACAAATGTAAAGAGAGAGAGTTTAGAGATAATGGATCAAACGCAAACACAAAGATATGTTTCGAGGTTCGAGCCCCTAGCTCTACGTCCCCGCCTTCACCGAGAAGGATTTCTAATCCACTATACTCCCACCGAGGGAACCTCCACCGAGGAGGATTTGTTACAACACTAGGAGTACCGAACTCCTCTCTTAAACACCACCTCACAACCGAGGGGTAGGCCCGTAGCCAAACAACCACAAACACCTCTACCGAAGAGGGATACAAACCACCAAGCTCCACCTCACACAAGAGGGAGCAAACACCAATCTCCACCTCTACCAAAGAGGGAGCAAACACCACTCCAATCAACCTCTACCAAAGAGGGATACACAAATACAAGGAGGGTTTACAACTAGTGGTGTATCACAACCACAAACAATCTCTCTTTTTCACAAAACAAGATCCTAATAGAATAGGATAGATGATAAGCTCAAGTGTGAAAAACTAGGTGTTTGGAAAATAAAAACTCAAAGAAATAATCTTGGGAAAACTCTTGAGGATAATGGAAATGAAGAACAAACACAAATCTCCCAAAATACTCTTTTCTTTGATTTTTTTCAAAAACCTAAAACAAATAAGATTGGAAGATTAAAGTCCAAAAACACTTTTGAAAACTTGTTTTAAACACTAGAGAAACATTGAAATTTTTCTTGTCAAAAGTCTTGTCTAAAATCCCAAAGAGATGGGGTATTTATAGCCCAAACAGAAAACTAGCCGTTAGGCTGATCTGTCAGCCTGACAGGCTTGCGGTCGACCGGCCGGTCGACCGCCAACGGTCATAAATATGACCGTTGGGCATCCCGGTCGACCGACCCAGTCGACCGCCCAAAAATAGAGAGCAAAGCTCTCTGGCCAGTCGACCCGTCCGGTCGACCGTGCCCTGTGCCTGGCCAACGTGCACAGACCTGTGCACGTCGGTCGACCGCCCGGTCGACCGTCTCTGGCATACGGTCGACCCGTCCGGTCGACCGCCAAAGCCTGGCAGCCAATATCTGGGTCTGAAAAATAGGTTTAAAAATATTTCAATAAATCCTATAAATCTTGTAAAAATCCATAAAAATAGTTTTATCAGTTTACATGGATATACAAACCTGTGATAAATATTTCAAGACAAATATCAAGCATTTTGAACCATTTTTGTGTCTTGCAAATTTTATCAAAACCAAAACTATATTTTATCAAACTTGGATTTTTCAACACATGAATAGGAAAGTCAAAATAAGTTTGTATAAGCAGTTTAAGCATGCATGTATAACTAGAATACATCTACTATACATATAAACTATTTAAACTTGTTTTGATCAATCTATTCATGAAAACAAATATCGGTTAAATTAAAAATCGAAAAATCATAAAACGTGTGTGTTGTGCACTTGAGCATATCAACTATTCTAAGCTTTACAAATGGATCTAAACACACTAAACTAAAACTAGGATACCTAAGTCTTCTTGACGATCTTCAATCTTCAAGCCGACTCGATCCCAAACGTGATCCACCGAGTGCAAAGGTATGATCTTGAAGCTCGGGCACTGGAATCACCAAGAAAAGCTTCTAAACTCCTTGTTGAAGCTAATCACCAACTAATATCTTGCTAAATGATCTGAAACTTAAAATCACAAGATTATTAGTAAACATAACTACATGAGTTAATCATCATCAAAACTAGAGTGGAAGGCCTCTGGGCCAACAATCTCCCCCTTTTTGATGATGACAAAACTCATGGAGTTATATATGCATGGATTAAAGTTAAGCTTCAAAGAAGCTCCCCCTTAACTCATGCATAAAACAAATAAACATAAATATGCAATGAATGACAATGCAAAAATAATAAAAGGCTCTAGATACTCAATGAAATGTTCAAAAACAAAAAATGCTCTAGATACCAATTAAAATTAAACTTAATTAAACTTAATATATGCAAAACATAAATATGCATATATAAAACTCATAACAAACTCAAAATCTTTCTCCCCCTTTTTGTCAATCATCAAAAAGGGGTAAAAATAAAACTAAATCAATAAATTTTTCTCCCCCTTTTTGTCTAAAACAAGGAATCAATAAAGGGGTAACAATCAATTAGGATATCAATTGAAAATATGTCAAAGTAGCATTTTGATACCAATTGAAAGTAAACATAGATCAATAATTAAATGGTATATGCTATATACATTCATGAAGAGGAAGACGCTAAGTTAGCTTCCCTACAAATATGCATTACATGAAGAAGGGATGACAAACCCTAATTCACATAACACATAATCTATAATGTATAAGAGGAGATGTGAAGCTCCCCCTACACACGTGTACCATATAAAGAAGAGTTGTCAAGCTCCTCAATACAAGATACACTCAACATAAATCTATATGTAGAAGAGATGTTAAGCTCTCCTTGCATATAGGCAATACAAATCAAAACTTTTGAATATTTTCTTTAAACAAAATTTTGAGATACCAATTGAAATCATTAACATCTTGATATCAAAAGAGAGTATTTTTCTTTTTAAGTATATGATATCAATTTGAAATTTTTATTTTCTATCATAAAGTAAAGGAGTGAAAATACAAATACCAATTGAAATATGAAATCGAATTTTCTCCCCCTTTATGAAAAATAAATAAAAATAATGCGTAGGCTTGAATTAAGATACCAATTGAAAGCTAAATCAATTGAAACAAAAATGGAACTCAAGCTTAGCATAAACAAAATTTGTGCTTAAGATATAGGGATATAATAAGCACAAATAAAACATATATGTATGAAAAATTAGATACCAAATGAAATTGATACCATTAGAATTGAAAGCATACATACATAAAAATATATGAGTATACAAGAAAAGTCAATATTGATACCAATTGAAAGAATCCAATGATACCAATTGAAACAACAATAATAGCAAGTGTATACCTCATATCACAATGAAGAATACGAACTAGTTAAAATGAAAAGTTTTGTTAACTAGTAAGAAATCCTTCAAGTAAGGAATAAAACAAAAGTATTTTTCATGAAAAATGAAATCCACATGTTATTCAACACTCAAGACAATGAAGCATAGAATGACTCATGAAAAATAAAACATGAGCAAACAAGTAGGGTGAGTGCATACTTAAAATGTGAAGATCATGATCATGAAAGTATATTCAATTAAGCTCAATTATTCCTTAAACATAAAAACTCATCAAAAACTATTTAATCTTCAAGGTATATGTATGTCTTATACAAACTAAGGTATACATACATATCCAAACACAACGAGTCCACTAAGATATATGCATGAAGGCACGTGGCTCAAGGATGTATATGTATAATCAATAATTTGGATAAAATGGACATATACATGAAGTTAAACATTTAAACATAAAACAAATTCAAAAATGAGAATACAAGTTTAAAATGCATGAATCATCAAACCTAGACTATACTAGCACATCTAATGCGTTCAAATAAGCATTCAAGCTCAAACATATATAGATTTATTTGTGGCCCACTATATGTACAAGTATATACCTAGTCTTAATGAAAACTAACATTCAAATATATATTCAAAACATGAAGCACAAAACGGAATACAAATCATCATGAGGAAATATAAACATGATTATTAAGAAAATTCACATGTTATTAAACCTATGATAAACATGATAGCTAAACAAATGGTGAGAGCTGATTGAGGCTAAACCTGCACACAAAATACGAAATTACAGAACTTAAAATGAAGATGTGCAAGTGCTTAATTCTTCCGCTATAGCAAGTGGCTATGCAGGTCGTGATCCACAAGGAGGGTTTTGCGATAGAAGCGTTTACGTTCTTTATTGAAATCTTATGAACACAAAACGATAGTTCTTCTCTGTTTAAAGTTAAGAAAATGAAAAAGAGTTAATAGTTAAAGTTAAGAAGAAAGTGGTAGAATAGAAAGTGGAGAAAAATCAGAAAGCGACGAAAGCGACTATGTACAAATGATTATTTACTAAGAAGTGGGAAAGAAGTGATTTGGAAGATATGGTGTTTGTGATTTAATTTATAGAAATAAAAGAAAACAAATACAACTAATTACTCACCTTCTTTCCACCAAAAGCTTACCTTGAGTCTTTGCGACGATGTTACCTTGAGTTGGAGGCAATCAGCGCATAGCCCATAAGAGTCGATTTTTGGTCTCTTCCACATTACATCATCAAGATACTCAAGCATGAAATGATACAGAGAGACTCACAATCCCATCGTCATGAGCTATCGGTGGCACTCGCAAAAGCAAGGCTCTTTCGATGCTTTTAGACTCACTTGGAAGACAGTTGTACCAAAAAGAAAAGTGAAGTAGAAAAGAAGAAGAAGAAGAAGACTAAAAAGAAGTACATATACAGAAAGAATATCGATTCGATTTCATAACAATCAAAGAAAAGAAATAAATCTTACACCGGTGTCACTCCAGCTCAAGCTTCATTCTTGTTCTTCGATGAAAGTCTGATCTCCTCTTATTTACATAAATGAAAATTACAATTACATGAAAAAGAAAAACAAAAACCTAAACTAAGAAATGGAAAAATAGTCTAAATCCTAACTCTGCATGGTCGTCCATTTCAGCACAAAGAATGGCCTTTTATAGGCCAAAAACCGAACAACCAGGATCCCGGGGAGATCGGGGGAGCAAACGCTCCCCTAACTCCCAACAAAGCCGCGAAAACGCGGCTTTTGCCGCGTTTCCGCGGCCAGGGTGTGGCCAGGTGGCCACACCCTGTTGGTGGGTCGCGCTGGTTTGGCCTTCTGACTTTATCTGGAGTTGGTTTGTTAGTTGGAGTCCCGGATTCTGACGAAATGGCCTTGGATTCTTGGCTTTAACCGATCGATTCTGAGAGGATTCTTCTCAACCGGTTTTCCACCTCTTGATTTTGCCCTGATTTACTTGGTGCGAATTAATTCTGATTTAATTCAGAATTTTGGTGGGCTTTGGGCTCATTTCTCTTCAACTCCTTAAAGATTGGGCCTGCAAATAAATCAAACAATTAATTAGGACAATGCAGGCTTTTATTCTATAATAAGTATGGACATATGATATTAAATATGCAACATTAGCGACCAATCACACCCCCATACCTATCTTTTGCTCGTCCTCGAGCAAAATAACTAAATTATACTAAGGATTATTAGACCACTTTCGCAGGTCACGCGATTGCACTGAGCATGTGCAACAAGCCGTTAAACCTCTAGGTTTCCCCTAGAGGACGAGTTTTGTCTCATGAGGGTTTTCAGCGGATTGCACCCACAAAATCCATAAAGAAAGGGAAATAAAGAGTTAGTATTTTCGAAAATATTTTGAAAGAGAAAAATATTTGAAATATAATTGTAAGATCTAAGCAATCTATAAGTTATAGGAAAACTGAATTTTTCATTCCTAAACTTAGTCTCTACTCAAAAATTTGTTATCAATCAAAGTAAGGAGTCAAATTGTACTTCTCATCTAGTCTATTACTTTACCCTAAGTCATATGCACCATGTGAATGTGAAAATTTTGACTAAGGGTTCATTAACTCTAACTCTTATGCCTTATTTATTTATATATACTTTTTTTTGTTTTATTCCTCAATTTCAGTAGGCTTTCTAATCTGCCCATGTAACAAGCATTCAGTCGGTGACACCCAAACCGGACAGTTTTAGGGCACCAGGTGAGAAAACACCCCTAAGGACTTAAATACTCGAGCAGATAAGGCCACGAAACCAAGGTTTTTATTTATACGATATACCCCTTTTAGGCGTGAATACTTATGCTTCATGAGGCATAAATACCCAGCTTAATCAGAGGATACACATTTTTTTTCAAACTCATCTAATTATCTTTTGCATAAATACTAAGGCTTGCTTAGGCCAAAGCACCTAGCTAATCAATAATTAGACTTGTTTTTTTTTCTTTTTTTCTTTTTTTTTGTTTTCCAAACTCATCTAATTATCTTTTGCATAAATACTAAGGCTTTCTTAGGCCAAAGCACCTAGCTAATCAATAATTAGATTTGTTTATATATATATATATATTTTTTTTATAAGGCATAAGAATCTTTGTTTTTGAACCCTAAGTGTGTAAGTGTATGAAGTGTGCATATTTCATCAAGGTAAAGATCAAGACTAAATTATTTTGACAAATTATCTTCCTAACCCTAAAAATCAAACAAATAATCTTATTTTGACCAAGTATAAGAAATCCTAATTTGGATTTTCCTATTCCTTAAAATTAACTTAATTTCTTACAAAACATATGTCAAAATATTGTTTCTATTTTTCAAAAAGTTTTTAAAAGTAAAGAAAAATGTTAATTTTTTTTTTAAAGAAAAAGAAAAGTTATGTTATACCCTCCCCCACACCTATCTCATGCATTGTCCTCAATGTATGAATTAATGCATAGATGCATGAAAAAGACGACAGAGAAGGAAAGTGTTACCTTAAGATGGTGGTTCCGGTGGTGGTCTGATTGGTCCACGAAACGCGGCCCAATCAACTTTTCTTGGGTCTCGGAAGAACCCACCAGAAGTATCTTTAATATAACCCATTAAAAAGATGTATCCATAAAGGATCTTTATTAAATATTTAACCCCATCTAATTTCCATATTTCATAACTAATTTCGGAGTCAAATTTGTCAACCACCTCGTCCCAGAATTGAGTGTGAAATGATAGAATGTTTGACTTGGACTCAGGAAGGACAGGAACTAATACCGACTCAGGAAGGTGACTTAAGTCAAGTAAAGGTTCAGGAGTCGTAATTGGTTCAAGAAGCGGGTCCAAGTCAAGAAGTTGAAACTCAAGTCCACATGTATTTTCTAACAATGGGATGTGACCTAATATGGGTGATTCCAGTTCAGGAATGATAGGTGGAGGAATCAAAACTGACTCTAAAACATTACTCAAGTTTGGTAACAAAACAGGAGTCAATATTGATTCAGAAAGTTGAACTGGATCACAGATTTGAGAATCTAGGTCACATATCTCATTGAGTTCAATATCAAAAAATTGAGAACTTGCCAATTTGTCAATAGGATCTTCAAAAGTGTATAATTGGTCAAGTTCAATATGATCCTCAAAGATGGGTGATTCAATGTCATTATGAATTGGTACAGGATCCAACGTTGACTCCGGGAAAAATTGAAGTCAGGTGAAGATACTGGAGTCATTATTGAATCAGGAAGAAGAATTGAATCACTAAGTTGGGGTTCAAGATCATATTCATTCTCAAGTTCTATTTCAGGAAAGGAATAACTTGCCAAACTGTCAATATCTTTTTTAAAATTTGGAGTTTGGGCAAGTTCAAATGGTTGTTCTGAAATAGAATCTTGATTTTCAAAACAACATGACTCTTCGGCTCTAATAGAATGGTAAGTGACATCAGGACGGTGGGAACGTAGAGATTCGACCATCATATCTATGTCACGATTACGAGCGTTTTGAGCCTGAGTCATGGCTTCAAGCATCTTTTCATAGTTGATGGTTCATTGTTTTGATGAAAAGATGAAGAGTTGTCTTGGAAGTGGTAGTGAAATTGTGAGTCCAGCAGATTTTGTGATTGTTGTTTAGACTCGCGCATACTCCTTTCCAAAATTGATGGTTTTCTATTTTGGACAGGTGGAACTGAGTATGACTCTTGGAAATATTGTGGACTAGGTGGAGAAGGGTGATAATTTGGTTGAAAATTTGACTCGGGGTAGGTGAATCCCCACTGACTCTGTGAAGAGTTGAAATCATTATGGAAATTATAGTCATACGATGGGGGACATGGGTATATTGATTCGGATAAGACCAATCCGGCACACTAGGTTGGTTAAAGTCATGATATGCCGGGTTGGTAATATCCGAAAAAGAGTTTGATGTGTAATATGGATTATTATTGAAGTTGGAAAAATTGTTATTATAAGCCATATCACACAATAGAATACACACAAAAAAGAAAGAAAAGCAAACAAATAAACAAACAAGAAAGAAAAAAATTCTAACCTAAGTTAGGGTAGACCTAGACCTAGACGACTCCTAACTGGTTAGACTGTCCACGGGAGGTTTAATGTAGACTTTGACCACAAGCTAATCAGCCAGGTCAGGGCAAGATTGGTGGGAGGTTTTCCGTCAAGGACGTTCCTTAATTAAATAACCACCAATCTTCGGGCTTTCGGCCCTTAATCCCTTTCCTAGACACTGATTTGGTAAGAGTCAAGTTCCAACACCTTTCCCCCTTAGGATAATCTCCTAATTGAGTCCGAGATGTCCCTAGGGCCAACGTCTACTCATTTTAAGTTAGGCTTGGGTTAGTGAGTGCTTGGATTCTGATTTTTGAGCTAAGGAAGGGTGATTAAATCCCCACCTTATCTTGTTATTGGGTTGGTGCCCTTAAAATCAATTAGTGCAAGTGTACAAGATATGTAAATAGGAATCACTCAAAGCAATGAAAATCAACCAAGAGATGAATCCTATTCTACATGCAATGCGAACGTACCTTGCTCCAGCACTCTTCAACAGTAAAAATAAATGAATTGAAAAAACGCGTGCCTAAAATGCAACGTCTAATCAATTTTTAACTTTTGCAACAAACGTTTTACTGTTGATTATTAGCAGGCTTATGTGATGGCATTTAGGAAATAAAGAATTGCAGCAAACTAGAATTTTTGTAAACTAAACAGCCCTGCAAAAAGCTGTTAGTAGTCAACTCTTCATTGCCGCGGTTCCGCAGCTTTTGCCGTGGAAACGTGGCAATTCAGAGGGCCCTTGGTCTCTGCTTTCTAGAGCAGAGGCCCAAAGCCACTTGTATGTCACTGCAATATTAATTTCCTGCTTTGATTGCCCTGTAACCCTCCCCGGCAACGGCGCCAAAATTTGATTGAGGCTAAACCTGCACACAAAATACGAAATTACAGAACTTAAAATGAAGATGTGCAAGTGCTCAATTCTTCCGCTATAGCAAGTGGCTATGCGGGTCGTGATCCACAAGGAGGGTTTTGCGATAGAAGCGTTTACGTTCTTTATTGAAATCTTATGAACACAAAACGATAGTTCTTCTCTGTTTAAAGTTAAGAAAATGAAAAGAGTTAATAGTTAAAGTTAAGAAGAAAGTGGTAGAATAGAAAGTGGAGAAAAATCAGAAAGCGGCGAAAGCGACTATGTACAAATGATTATTTACTAAGAAGTGGGAAAGAAGTGATTTGGAAGATATGGTGTTTATGATTTAATTTACAGAAATAAAAGAAAACAAATACAACTAATTACTCACCTTCTTTCCACCAAAAGCTTACCTTGAGTCTTTGCGACGATGTTACCTTGAGTTGGAGGCAATCAGCGCATAGCCCATAAGAGTCGATTTTTGGTCTCTTCCACATTACATCATCAAGATACTCAAGCATGAAATGATACAGAGAGACTCACAATCCCATCGTCATGAGCTATCGGTGGCACTCGCAAAAGCAACGCTCTTTCGATGCTTTAGACTCACTTGGAAGACAGTTGTACCAAAAAGAAAAGTGAAGTAGAAAAGAAGAAGAAGAAGAAGAAGACTAAAAAGAAGTACATATACAGAAAGAACATCGATTCGATTTCATAACAATCAAAGAAAAGAAATAAATCTTACACCGGTGTCACTCCAGCTCAAGCTTCATTCTTGTTCTTCGATGAAAGTCTGATCTCCTCTTATTTACATAAATGAAAATTACAATTACATGAAAAAAAAAACAAAAACCTAAACTAAGAAATGGAAAAATAGTCTAAATCCTAACTCTGCATGGTCGTCCATTTCAGCACAAAGAATGGCCTTTTATAGGCCAAAAACCCAACAACCAGGATCCCGGGGAGATCGGGGGAGCAAACGCTCCCCCTAACTCCCCAACAAAGCCGCGAAAACGCGGCTTTTGCCGCGTTTCCGCGGCCAGGGTGTGGCCAGGTGGCCACACCCTGTTGGTGGGTCGCGCTGGTTTGGCCTTCTGACTTTATCTGGAGTTGGTTTGTTAGTTGGAGTCCCAGATTCTGACGAAATGGCCTTGGATTCTTGGCTTTAACCGATCGATTCTAAGAGGATTCTTCTCAACCGGTTTTCCACCTCTTGATTTTGCCCTGATTTACTTGGTGCGAATTAATTCTGATTTAATTCAGAATTTTGGTGGGCTTTGGGCTCATTTCTCTTCAACTCCTTAAAGATTGGGCCTGTAAATAAATCAAACAATTAATTAGGACAATGCAGGCTTTTATTCTATAATAAGTATGGACATATGATATTAAATATGCAACATTAGCGACGAATCAAGAGCACAAAATAATAGTCCATATTAAACATGGGTGTCTCAAAGGCTATACATGCATGTCAATGGTCTAATAATCATGGCATTTTCATAATAATCAATAAACATCAAAGCATGCTACAAATAATGATCATGAAAGGCATGCAAAAATAAATAAGGAGTAAGAGATCGTTACCAAAACCTATGAGGCAACTCTCCATGTCTCCAAAACAAGGTGGTCCTCCCACCAAACTTCCCTTAAAAGTGTTGCATCCAAATAGTTTCCTTTAAGCACGGAACGCATCCACTCCAAGGTACCTCTACTCTCACGTCATGCGAGAGCCCACACCTACATCAAAAACACGAGGGGTGGTCTTTGGTACCCATATCCTTTTGGGTCCATGGGGGTTAGTCCCTTCTCTAACCCAAACAAATTTATTTGCTAAATTTGAAACATGTATACGATCATAACAAATTTAGCAAGGTGGCCCTTACGTCCACAATGTGTACAAGTGTACACATGAGCATACAAGTGATGATGGTATCCGTGGGAAGCATGTGTATGCCGTGGAGGGTGTGCATGCATAATAGATGGAACTTGTTTCTTTCGAAACAAAGTTTTCAAACGTGTATGGCTCTTGGCACATTGGCTCAAAGTGGAGCCCAAACAATCCATTTTTTTCTTAATTAAATTAACATCATTTTCAATCAAAGAAGAAGTGGAACATGCAATAGGTGAAGTGTGTGATACTATCCTAGCATGGCAAACATGAGCATCAATATTATTTTGTAAAACAATATTTTTCTTTAAACAAACATCTAAATCATTTGAAATAGAAATTATTTTATTTTTCAAAGAAACATTCTCTTTTAAAACAAAGTCAACTTTTGAAGACAAATTTTCATTTTTCTTCAAAATAATTTCACAATCATTTTTAGATTTTAAAAAATCATTTTCTTTTAGTACAAGATCAAGTTTAGATTTCAATGAATCCCTATCATTAGAAATCTCCTCTTTCTCTTGCAAAGAAATCTCAATTTTAGAAGACAAATTTTCATTTTCTTTATTTAAAGCAAAAGTCTTCTTTTTCAACAAATTATATTTTTCAATTACTTTTTCACAAACTATAGATAGTTCTTCATTCAAAGCATGGGCATCAATATTTTCATCACATGAAGAACTAGAATCAAAATTATCTAGTTGAGTTTCCGATTGTACTTCAAGGGAGTCATTCCCTTGGACCATATAGTATTGTGACTCGGATTCTCCACTAGATTCATCTTCTTGTTGGATAGGCAATTGAAACTTGGAGGTGGTGGTTGTGGTCAACTTGTTCCACACTGCAAAGGCGGAATCAAGGTTAGAAACATGCATAAGATCTTCTTTAGAAAGCGTGCTTCTAATAGCCTTTAGGGCTAGTGCATTGGCCTCTATATGCTTGCTATCACTAAGGTAGGATTCCTTGGTAATGGCAAGGTGAACCTTATACCTAGGGCTTGTAGGTAAATGGACATCCTAGTCTTCCAAACAACAATGTTGGAAGCATTAAACATAGGTGGGGTCATGAAGTCCATGGGTCCAAACTAAATGTGTGCAAACAAGATGAATGTGCAAATGCAAAGAAGATTAGCAAAACAAAGGATCTCACTCCTAGGATGTTAAGCCTAAGTATCAGGAGCGTAGGTTCTGATACCAATTGAAAACCACCTAGGGGGGGTGAATAGGTGATTATGCTAATCTAGAAACTAAATGCGGAAGCTAAAACAAATTTGCACAAACTTAATACAACCAACAAGTGTAGCCGAATTCCCCGTGAAGGGCTCTGGACTAACTCCTCTTGATTCCCCTAGATAAGGGTTGAGGTGCTATATGAAGCTCTTGTGGTTAAGTATAAGTGAGGCACACACAAGCAATCCAAGCATGTAAGGATAAGCAATATGAATAGATGCAAGGACAACACAAGCATATTAATGATATGGCAATATGCATAATGCAATGCACAAATGTAAAGAGAGAGAGAGAGTTTAGAGATAATGGATCAAACGCAAACACAAAAATATATTTCGAGGTTCGAGCCCCTAGCTCTACGTCCCCGCCTTCACCGAGAAGGATTTCTAATCCACTATACTCCCACCGAGGGAACCTCCACTGAGGAGGATTTGTTACAACACTAGGAGTACCGAACTCCTCTTTCAAACACCACCTCACAACCGAAGGGTAGGCTCGTAGCCAAACAATCACAAACACCTCTACCGAAGAGGGATACAAACCACCAAGCTCCACCTCACACAAGAGGGAGCAAACACCAATCTCTACCTCTACCAAAGAGGGAGCAAACACCACTCCAATCAACCTCTACCAAAGAGGGATACACAAATACAAGGAGGGTTTACAACTAGTGGTGTATCACAACCACAAACAATCTCTCTTTTTCACAAAACAACATCCTAATAGAATAGGATAGATGATAAGCTCAAGTGTGAAAAACTAGGTGTTTGAAAAACAAAAACTCAAAGAAATAATCTTGGGAAAACTCTTGAGGATAATAGAAATGAAGAACAAACATAAATCTCCCAAAATATTCTTTTCTTTGATTTTTTCAAAAACTTAAAACAAATAAGATTGGAAGATTAAAGCCCAAAAACACTTTTGAAAACTTGTTTTAAACACTAGAGAAACACTGAAATTTTTCTTGTCAAAAGTCTTGTCTAAATCCCCAAAGAGATGGGGTATTTATAGCCCAAACAGAAAACTAGCCGTTAGGCTGATCTGTCAGCCTGACAGGCTTGCGGTCGACCGGCCAGTCGACCGCCAACGGTCATAAATATGACCGTTGGGCATCCCAGTCGACCGACCCGGTCGACCGCCAAAAACAGAGAGCAAAGCTCTCTGGCCGGTCGACCCGTCCGGTCGACCGTGCCCTGTGCCTGGCCAACGTGCACAGACCTGTGCACGTCGGTCGACCGCCCGGTCGACCGTCTCTGGCATACGGTCGACCCGTCCGGTCGACCGCCAAAGCCTGGCAGCCAATATCTGGGTCTGAAAAATAGGTTTAAAAATATTTCAATAAATCCTATAAATCTTGTAAAAATCCATAAAAATAGTTTTATCAGTTTACATGGATATACAAACATGTGATAAATATTTCAAGACAAATATCAAACATTTTGAACCATTTTTGTGTCTTGCAAATTTTATCAAAAACTAAAACTGTATTTTATCAAACTTGGATTTTTCAACACATGAATAGGAAAGTCAAAATAAGTTTGTATAAGCAGTTTAAGCATGCATGTATAACTAGAATACATCTACTATACTTATAAACTATTTAAACTTGTTTTGATCAATCTATTCATGAAAACAAATATCGGTTAAACTAAAAACCGAAAAACCATAAAACTTGTGTGTTGTGCACTTGAGCATATCAACTATTCTAAGCTTTACAAATGGATCTAAACACACTAAACTAAAACTAGGATACCTAAGTCTTCTTGACGATCTTCAATCTTCAAGCCGACTCGATCCCAAACGTGATCCACCGAGTGCAAAGATATGATCTTGAAGCTCGGGCACTGGAATTATCAAGAAAAGCTTCTAAACTCCTTGTTGAAGCTAATCACAACTAATATCTTGCTAAATGATCTGAAACATAAAATCATAAGATTATTAGTAAACATAACTACATGAGTTAATCATCATCAAAACTAGAGTGGAAGGCCTCTGGGCCAGTAATTGTGCCAAGTTATTGATTGATAGAACTATATGATTGCATAGAGTCTCCTATTGTATTCTATCATTGTGCTTATTTTAGTTCTCATATTGTGTTAGAGAATAAAATCTTTATCATACTCATTGTTGTGTGCCTTAAGATAGAGGTAGTGTGAAATCTAAGATCGGAGAGTATCTTGGTGGTTAGTAAATCCAAGATTGGATAACATTTTGGTGGATTAAAAATCCAAGCTCAAGGAAGAGTCTTGGTGGCTGTAATCCCTGCTTCAAAGAGAAGGTTTTTAGTGGATTTGCAAATCCTAAAGAGGAGACTTCTATGTGGTGGATGTAGGGGAGTTTTCTCAAGCACCATAAATTGCTTGTGTTCTCTCTGTTGTTATTGATCGGGGCGGAACCAGCACTTTTAAAATGTATGTTTTATGAAATCAATGTAATTGTATATGTGCTAATGTTCCCTCGATACTTCCGTTATAGCATTGGCTTAACGGGTCGAATCCATAGGGACGGGAGGCGAAAGAAGCATTAACGGTTCTTATTCACGTGTTATGTTAACAGTTCTTCTTTGTTTAAAGAACGAGAAAAAGAAAAAGAAAATAAACGCAGAAGTGATAGGTGAAGAAAGCGATGAAATGTCGATGTGAAAATAAAAGAGAAATGGTTTGGAAAATAAAATAGAAAAGAAGATGAAGCTTGTGGTAAAGAAAATAAAAACAAAGGTGAACAAAGAAGATGGTGAAAACAACGATAAAAAGATAAAGAAGAGTTTTGAAATTGATTTTTAAAACACAAGTAAAAATAAAGGAGAATACTATGAAAGAAATCTCATGGTTTCTAACTACTAATTACTTCACTAACATGCTAACCTCTTAGTGATAGTTGCCTCACATGGATCCTTTGTCATCACTAGTCCTTGGTTTCAAGAGACGATACAAAGCATGACAAATAAGATGGTTTTTCACATTCAAACTTCATCAAGAGCAAGCTAATACAAACATTAGATCATCAAAACTATTAGAAGCAAGCATGAAATAAGAGAGAGTTAGTTTGGTTAGCAAGTTAGATGTTAGAACACATCATCATGAGCCATCAATGGCTCTTACAAGAGCAAGGCCTTGTAGAGACTATTAGATTCATGTGGATTATAAGGTAAGTGGTGAGCTAGTTAGTGGTTCGTAGTTAGTCACCATGAGATAAAATCTAGTTAAGCATCATGTAGAAGGTGAAAAGATTACAATGGAGAAGAAAGAAGACACATTTACATAGATTGTCACCATCTATTACATCAATCTCTCTCTTTCTCTCTCCAAATCTCTCTGCCCTAATACATGATCTAAAAACAAAATGAAAATGCAAAAGAAAAGAAAAGAAAAACACCTACACTACACTACACTAAAAGAGAAAAAAACTAGCCTATTTCTTAATCTCTTTGCGTTCCGGGCCTCTATAAGGGTTTTTATGGCAGAAAGGGCTTCTAAAAGACGAGACGAGGCCACGCGTCGAAAATCGATGTGTGGGCCTACCATAGGGCCATGAAAACGCGGCCATAGCCGCATTTTCGCGGCCATACCAGGGACCTAGGTCCCCGGTATAGGTCCCTGGTATGGCCGCGTGGGTTCGTGTCGCTTCGGGGACCATCTAGAGATGCTTAGATTCGGTTAATTTCGTCCAGATTTGCGTCAGACATCCGCAAGGGTTTAAGTTCAATGCATCTTCTAGAAACTCTCTTGCTTGGCCTCCAAGAAATGCGGATTTAATTACCCAAAAATGGGTTTAATTAAGCTCTTATTACCCTTTTGCCCTCCTAGTCTTGATTATCTACAAGAGAGACCAAAACACGGTTTAGACTGACATTTTATTCATAAATCAGTAGAAAAATGTGATATAATAATGCAGAACTGTAGACTAATCCCACCCCCCACACTTATCTTTTGTTCGTCCTGAGCAAAACAAGAAAAGAAAAACTATACTACAAATGTTATTACACCACTTTCGCAGGTGACGCGATTGCACTGAGCGCGTGCAACAAGTCGTTAAACCTTTAGGTTACCCCTAGAGGAGGAGTTTTGTCTCCTGAGGGTTTTCAGCGGATTGCACCCACAAAATCCATAAAGAAAGAAGATAAATGTTAATATTTTGAATACACATTTTGAAAGAGAGACAAGTTTATGAAATATTTTTGCAAAAATATAAGCGATCTAAGGTCATAAGTCCACCAAAAATTATTCTTTCTTAAACTTAATCTATATGTAAGATCTTGTCTTCAATTAAGGTAAGAATTCAAAATTGGATTGAATATTTTCTCCTTCATAAAACCTAGATAATATGCACTTTTGTGATGGTGAAAATTTCTGGGATTTCTTCTCTAACCATCAAGCCATTTATTTATATGTATATTTCGCTTTTTTTTTCTTCCCTTAGTTCTTAGACTTTCTAGTTTACCCGGGTAGTGAGCTTTTAACCGATGACTCCCAAACCAGATGGTCTTAGGGCATCAGATGAGAAAACATCCCTCGGGTTTAAGGACTCGAGTAAACAAGGCCACAAAACTAAGAGGGATTATTTGTTCTGCGTGAATAATCATGCTTCTTGAGGCATAGTTATCCAGCTTAATAAGTGATTTTTTCTTTATATATAATATATATATTTTTCTTTTCTTTATTTTTGCTTTATGGCATTTTAGGTCTTTGTTTCCATCCTAAAAATTGTGTTTGTGTGAAATGCAAACTATCTAAGGCAAAAAATTCAAGATAAAATTATCTCCCCAATCTTTTATACTTAATCTATAATTTAAATAAGATCTATTATTTCAACTAGGTTTAAGATGTCATAATTAAGGTTTCCTTAATTTCTAAAATCATCTTAATTTTCTTTAAAATAAATCAAACATTGTCTCTTATTTTAAAAAGTTTTTAAAGAAAGAGAAAAATCCTATACAAAAGAGAAGATTTTTAAAAGTATCCTAAAAGAAGTGAAAAAGAAAAAAATCTAAAAACTCTACGTTAGTAAATCCTCCCCACACTTATCTCATGCATTGCCCTCAATGCATCGTGATGTATGTATGCATAAAATAAATAGAGAGGGGAGGAAAAATCACCTCAAGGTGGTGATTCCGGTGGTGGTCTGATTGGTCCATGAAAAGCGACCCAATCCAATTTGCGTGAAGTCTAGAGGAACCCACCAGAAACCTCTATAATACAACCCACTATAATGATGTATGCATTTATGATTTTTATTAAGAATTTTACCCCATCTAATTTTTAAATTTTCAAAATAACTTCAGAGTCAATTTTATCAACACCCTTGTTCCAAAATGGAGTGTGAAAAGATGGAATATTTAAGTTGGACTCAGAAAGTACAGGAACTAATACTCACTCAGGGAAGTGACTTAAGTCAAGTAAAGGTTCTAGAGTCGAAATTGGTTCAGAAAATGGGTCCAAATCAAGAAGTTGAAATTCAAATCCACATTCATTCCCCCACAATGGAATGTGATTTTCTAAGATGGGTGATTCAAGTTCAAGAATGATAAGTATGGGAACCAAAACTGACTCTAAAATGTTGTTCAAGTTAGGTAACAAAACAGGAGTCAATATTAATTTAAGAATTTGAACTGGATCACAAATTTGAGGTTCAAAGTCACATTCCTTATTGAGTTCAATTTCATAAAAATGAGAACTTGCCAATTTGTCAATGGAACATTCAAAAGTATGAAATTGGTCAAGTTCAATATGTTGATCATAAAAGATTGGAGATTCAATTTCACAATGGATTGGCACAAGATCCAATGTTGACTCGGAAAAAAGCCTGAAATCAGGTAAAAACACCTCAGTCATTATTGAATCAGGAAGTGAAATTGAATTAGCAAGTTGAGGTTCAGGATCATATTCATGCTCAAGTTCAATCTCAGGAAAAGAATAACTTGCCAAAATGTCAATGGGATTTTCAACATTTGAAGTTTGGTCAAATTCAGATGCGTGTGCGAAAATTGAATCTTGGTTCCTAAAATAACAAGAGTCCTGGGTCAGATTAAAATAGTTAGAGATATCTGAATTAGTCAAAGATTGATAGAGAAAGTTTCCTAATTCCTATAAATGTTGACCAATTGATTCAATTATGTCTCCAACCTATTGATAGACTGAGCAGAGATTTTTGAAATTGTAGCGCAGACTCCTGCAAGATTTCTATACTCTTTTCTAGATGTGATGTTTCTGTTGGCCCAAAAGGTTACACTCTCCATTTGTTTAGAGTTTTGATGATAACAAAACAAATAAGAACTATTTGATACTAATTAGTTTGTTTAAGATAAGTTTCAGGTTAGTATCATATTTGGAGGCCATTGCTAGCTTTTGCAAGACTTTCTAGGTTCATGGAGCAATGAAGGCTTATAGCACATCAAGAAAGGAACTTAGAAGAGAAGGCTCTACCTAAAGCATTACATGGCTCAAGACTTCAAGAATTGCTCAGATAAATCATTAGATTTGTTTCTAGTTTTATAGTTTTGTTAAAGAATAGTGAATAGGTTTGAAGCTCTATCACACACGTTTTTGCGCACATCTTGTTTCCAAACATATTTCCTATAATATGTACAAAAATTGTTTGTATACAATCTTCAGCCTACAAACTCATTTTTATCCATTATATATATCTCTATTCAAAACTATATTGTTAAAAATAGATTTCTCCTCAAAATTCTGTTTCTGTTTTGATTTTTGACCTGAGCCGGTCGACCGATCCTGTGTCAGGTCAAGTCGGTCGACCGTCCCAGTCGACCGTAGTTCTGGCAGCAGGTGCGTATCCGTGTGCACGTTTCACGATCGACCGAAGCGGTCGACCGAAACCTGCCTGACTGCAAGACCATTGCTCTCTGTATTTTTCGGTCGACCGGGCGGTCGACCGAGAGCCGACAACGGCTCTTATTTTTATACTTCGGTCGACCGACCGGTCGACCGGAATAGCCGTTTGAACAGTAACGGCTATAATTTTAAAACTGATTTATTTTGTCTTTTTCTCTCTAATAAGGGTTTAAATGTCATTTGCTGATCCTAATACTTTCTAATTAGCCTTAAGTGTGTTTTATCTCTAAACCCTAGCCCTCTACTATAAATAGGGGTGTTTGGGGAGAGGTTCATTACAAGAAAAATTTGCAAAAGTTTAAAAAGTTTAAGGCTTTCAAAAGAGCTTGGTTTCTTGGTTTTGTGCTGAAATTCTCTCTCATTTTCTAAAGTGTTTTCAAGAACTCTCTGATTTCTTTTTCTTTTCTCCTTACACACAAGAGCTTCATTCCTACTCATTGTTCTACAAGGATTTTTGTAAGGGAAAAGAGTTTTGCAAAAGAGAGTTTGTGGTCTTTTGATCACCAAGAGAGAACTTGTACTTGAGATTGTGGAGTTGGGTACTCCGGTGTATTTGTAACATCTTTGTGAAGTTATAGTGGTTAGAAATCATTCTGGGGAAGGCGGGGACGTAGAGCTGGGTGCTCGAACCTCGGAAAAATTCTCGGTGTTTGCGTTTGGTTTACTTGCTCTTGTTTCTCGCTTTACTTTCATTGCTCTTATTACTTGCTCTCTATTTTCATAGCAATATTCACTTGTTTTCATTCATCTTGTCAATCAAAATCCCATACAACAAGATTGCATTGTGCACCTCCAACTCATATCCAGAGGAATCACGAGGAAGGAGTTCAGAGCCCTTCACGGGGAATCCGGCTTCTAGTCTTGTTTTGGGAGATTGTTGCATCATAATTTTTATTTGTGCATTGATTAGCATTATCACCTATTCACCCCCCTCTAGGTGATTTTCAATTGGTATCAGAGCTTGGACTCTAGGTTTGGCTTAACATCCTTAGAGAGATCCTTAAAATTTGCTAATCAACATTTGCATTCCATTTGTCATTCACTAGTAAACATGGCCGATAACATCAAAACCCCTCCTAAATTTGATGGAGTCAACTTCCCTATTTGGAAGGTTAGGATGACTATCTTTTTGCAATCTTTAGGTAGCTTAGTAGCTAAATCCTTGACCAAACCCTATGTAGTACCCGATAGTGATGAGAGCACATGGACCGACTTTACCTTTAGAGAATATGAGGCTAACTCTAAGGCCCAAAATTCCCTTCTAACTGCCTTGAATGAGGACGACCTTACACGGGTAATGCATTGCCAATCCGCCTATGAGATTTGGGAACATTTGTTGGTCACACACGAGGGGACTTCACAAGTTAAGAGAGCTAAGATAGATCTCTTAAGGTCCCAATATGAATCTTTTAAAATGATTGATGATGAAACCATTGATTGCATGATTACAAGGTTTACTAAAATTACCAATGTTCTTTCCTCTTTAGGTGATGATATCTCCAATGACTAAAAGGTGCGAAAAGTGATTCGGGCTCTTCCTTCATCACGGGAGATAAAGGCCACCACCTTGAAAGAATTGAACGACAAGGATGAAATGGACCTCATTAGTCTCATTGGGAACTTAAAGACCCATGAGATGGAAAAGAAGGTAAGAGAAGAGGCCGCTCCGCTAAAGAAGAAGTCCATAGCCTTCAAGTCTTCATCCACTCTTGAGGAAGATGAAGAAGATGAAGAAGAAGATGAGGAGCTCTCCCTTCTTGTGCGAAATGTCAAAAGGATGTACCGGAAGAACAAGCTCAACTTTCGAAGAAAATTTGAAGGTAAAGAGGAGAGAAGAATTATTTGCTACAATTGCCGAAAGCCCGGACATATCATGGCGGATTGCCCGGAGTTCAAGAAGAAGATGACTTCCTCCTTCAAGCCAAAGAAGCCGGTGGAAAAGAAAGCGTACAAAGCAACTTGGGATTCGGAAAGCGAGTCCGAAGACGAGGTGGATACGGCAAACATGTGTTTCATGGCAAACACACCAAAGGTAACCTCTCATCCTCTTGATGAAGAAGAAGATGAATTAAGTAAGAAGTTCTTGTACATGCTTTTGTTGAACTCTCCGAAACTTATGATAATAAAAAGATTGAGTGTTCAAAATTGGAAAAGGAAGTTGCTTTTCTTAAAATCAACTTGCTATGGTTTCTAAAGAAAAAGATGAAATTTCTTCCAATCTCATTTCTATCCAAGAAGAATTTAGTGCTTACAAGGTTTCTTGTAAGGCAAAATTTCCTAAGGTTGATGAAAAAGAAATTTCTTCTTTAAGAACTAAAATGGTTGATTTTGAAAAGGTTTTGAAAGATTGTGCTTTTAACACAAAGAAACTTGAAGAAAAGTTTTCTAAAAAGCTCACCTCTCATGCTAAAGATCCTCATATTAAGATTCTCCATGCTCACACTACACACCACTCTCATGCTAAATCCACACATGCTCACAAATCTCACACTCACTATGCTTTTAAATATGGTAAAGTGTATAGATGTACTTTTATTGTGGTAAAAATGGACATTTGGCTAAGTTTTGTTATGACCAAGTAAATAGATAAATAATCTTGTTTGGGTTCATGGCACTAACCCTTTAGGACCCAAGAAAATGTGGGTACCAAAATCAAGTCCTAAATTGTTTGATGTAGGTACACACCAAGGCTCCTAGATGTAAGGAGCGTGGTACCTTGATAGTGGTTGTTCAAGACACATGACATGGGACATCAATAACTTTACAACCCTATCAAGGTACATGGAAGGTGGCACCGTCACCTTCGGGGATGACTCCAAAGGGAATATCATCGGTATAGGTAACATTCAAATTGGTGCATCACCTATTATAGAAAATGTAGTTCTTGTTGATGGTTTGAAGCATAACTTGCTTAGTATTAGTCAACTTTGTGACCGTGGACTTAAAGTTGTTTTTGATGATTCTTCTTGCAAGATTTTTGATGTTAAAACCAATGATTGTATTCTCACCGATTTTCGTGACAATAATGTTTATATCATTGACATGCTTAACTTAGATTGTTCTACTAAATGCTTGAATGCCTTTGATGAAAATTCTTGGCTTTGGCATAGAAGATTAGGACATGCATCTTTTGACCATCTTTCTAGGATTAATTCTAAGGAATTGGTGAAGGGTATACCTTGCTTGAAGTTTGAGAAAGACCGCATTTGTGGTGCGTGCCAACTTGGGAAACAAACCAACTCTTCCTTCAAACCAATCAAGGATATCATGCCAACTAGGCCATTAGAATTAATTCATATGGATCTTTTTGGACCAACTAAAACTAAGAGCTTAAATGGTAGTAGATTTGCATTTGTTTTAGTTGATGATTTTTCCCGTTCACTTGGGTTTTCTTTTTAGAACACAAAGATCAAACTTTTTCCCACTTCAAAGTTTTTCGAAAAAGAGTTGAAAAAGAAAAAGGTTTTTCGATTTTGAAAATAAGGAGTGATAGAGGTGGTGAGTTTGTTAACCAACTCTTCATGACTTATTGTGATGAAAAGGGAATCAAGCATGAAATGTCATGTCCTAGAACTCCACAACAAAATGGAGTTGTAGAAAGGAAAAATAGAACACTTCAAGAGATGGCTAGGACAATGATAAGTGAATATGACCTCCCTCAATATTTATGGGCCGAGGCCGTAAACACCGCATGCTATATTTCAAATCGTATTTATTTATGTAAGAATTCTTCCAAAACATCTTTTGAAATGTATAATTCTAGAAAACAAAATGTTGCATATTTTAAAGTTTTTGGATGCAAGTGTTTTGTTTTGAATACTAAAGATAACTTGGGTAAATTTGATGCTAAGGCTTATGAAGCAATCTTTGTTGGATATTCTACTACTAGCAAAGCTTATAGAGTATTCAATAGATCTTCACTTACCATTGAAGAATCCATGCATGTTAAGTTTAAAGAATCTAATGTGGTTGTTGAGAATGTTGTAGAGATTGACCCATTAGGTGAAGACATGGAGAGACTATCCTTGAAGGACTCACCCGCTCAAGAAGAAAAGCAAGAATCCATTGGTGATGTTCTAGAGGATAAAGAGGAAAGCTCTCAACCGCTTCCTAAAGCTTGGAGATATGCTACAAATCATCCCAAGGAGCTCATCTTAGGTGATGCATCTAAAGGGGTAACAACTCGCTCCAAACTCCATGACTTATGTGGTAACTTTGCTTTCATTTCTCATTTTGAACCCAAAAGCATCCTCGAAGCCGAGGCGGACTCATATTGGTTGCTAGCCATGCAAGAGGAACTCAATCAATTTGAGCGCAACCAAGTTTGGCACCTTGTTCCTAGGCCCCACGATAGACCAATAATTGGTACTAAGTGGATCTTTAGAAACAAGATGGATGAGTCCGGTAATGTCATTAGGAATAAAGCTAGGTTAGTGGCCCAAGGTTACACTCAAGTTGAGGGAATTGACTTTGAGGAGACCTTTGCACCCGTAGCATGGCTTGAAGCCATACGGATGACACTAGCTTTTGCATCTTTTAAAAATTTTAAACTTTTTCAAATGGATGTGAAAAGTGCATTTTTGAATGGTTTTATAAATGAAGAAGTTTATGTTGAACAACCTCCCGGTTTTATTGATCATGTTCATCCTAGTTTTGTTTTTAAACTTGATAAAGCTTTGTATGGATTGAAACAAGCTCCAAGAGCTTGGTATGAAAGGCTTTCTAGTTTTCTCATTTCAAATGATTTTGTTAAAGGCAAAGTAGACACAACTCTTTTTACTAAGCATGTTGATAATGACATTTTAATTGTGCAAATTTATGTTGATGATATAATTTTTGGATCTTCTAATGAGTTTTTATGCAAGGAGTTTGAAAAGATTATGCAATGTGAGTTTGAAATGTCTTCCATGGGTGAATTGAATTTCTTTCTTGGACTCCAAATCAAGCAATTGCAAGATGGAAACTTCATATGTCAAGCCAAGTACGCAAAGGAACTCGTAAAGAAGTTTGGACTTGAAGACTCTAAAGTTTGCAACACTCCCATGGCAACTACAACCAAGCTTGATAAGGATGACCAAGGTAAAAATGTTGATATTAAATTGTATAGAAGCATGATAGGTAGTCTTTTGTATTTGACGGCAAGTAGGCCGGACATAATGTTTAGTGTGTGTCTTTGTGTTAGATTTCAATCGTGTCCCAAAGAGTCCCATCTTATTGCAGTAAAACGCATTATTCGTTATATTAAGGGCACAATTGGAATGGGTCTTTGGTATCCGAAAATCGGAGATTTCTCAATGACGAGTTATTCGGATGCCGACTATGCGGGTTGTAGAGTAGATAGAAAGAGTACTAGTGGGACATGTCAATTTCTTGGTAATTGTCTTGTTTCATGGTCCTCTAGGAAATAAAATTCCGTAGCTCTCTCAACCGCCGAGGCGGAGTATGTTGTCGCGGGGGCTTGTTGTGCACAAGTCCTTTGGATGAAACATACTCTCCTTGATAATGATTTGCATTATAACTATATAAAAATATTTTGTGATAATACTAGTACTATACATATGACTAAGAATGCAAATCAACATAGTAAGACCAAGCACATTGAGATTAGATATCACTTTCTTAGAGATCATTTTGAGAAAGGAGATATAGATATTGATTATGTTTCTACGGATTTGCAACTTGCCGATATTTTCACTAAACCACTTGATTTTGCTAAATTTTCTTACATATGTGGTGAACTTAATGTTTGTGTTATTGAATAACAATGTTTTCTTGACCCTTTTTGATGTATGACAAAAGGGGGAGAATGAGTTTATGTATGGAAATATGAGTTCATATGGTTTTGGTTCCATATGAGTTTATATATGTTTTTAGTTTTCAGATGTGTTTTCATATATTCTTGTAATTTGAGTTTAAGTGTTTTGCAAGTGTTTTATATCCCATTGTGTTTCCTTGCAAATTGCATTTTTTTTTCTTGTTTAAATATAGCATAATTTGAGGGGAGCTTTCTCCTCCCCTATATTTTTGTTCATAGCCTATTTGTTTTGTCATCATCAAAAAGGGGGAGATTGTTGGACCAAAAGGTTACACTCTCCATTTGTTTAGAGTTTTGATGATAACAAAACAAATAAGAGCTATTTGATACTAATTAGTTTGTTTAAGATAAGTTTCAGGTTAGTATCATATTTGGAGGCCATTGCTAGCTTTTGCAAGACTTTCTAGGTTCATGGAGCAATGAAGGCTTATAGCACATCAAGGAAGGAACTTAGAAGAGAAGGCTCTAGCTAAAGCATTGCATGACTCAAGACTTCAAGAATTGCTCAAGATAAATCATTAGATTTGTTTCTAGTTTTATAGTTTTGTTAAAGAATAGTGAATAGGTTTGAAGCTCTATCACACACGTTTTTGCGCACATCTTGTTTCCAAACATATTTCCTATAATATGTACAAAAATTGTTTGTATACAATCTTCAGCCTACAAACTCATTTTTATCCATTATATATATCTCTATTCAAAACTATTTTGTTAAAAATAGATTTCTCCTCAAAATTCTGTTTCTGTTTTGATTTTTGACCTGAGCCGGTCGACCAACCGGTCGACCGATCCTGTGTCAGGTCAAGTCGGTCGACCATCCCAGTCGATCGTAGTTCTGGCAGCAGGTGCATATCCGTGTGCACGTTTCACGGTCGACCGAAGCGGTCGACCGAAACCTGCCTGACTGCAAGACCATTGCTCTCTGTATTTTTCGGTCGACCGGGCGGTCGACCGAGAGCCGGTAACGACTCTTATTTTTGTACTTCGGTCGACCGACCGGTCGACCGGAATAGCCGTTTGAACAGTAACGGCTATAATTTTAAAACTGATTTATTTTGTCTTTTTCTCTCTAATAAGGGTTTTAAATGTCATTTGTTGATCCTAATACTTTCTAATTAGCCTTAAGTGTGTTTTATCTCTAAACCCTAACCCTCTACTATAAATAGGGGTGTTTGGGGAGAGGTTCATTACAAGAAAAATTTGCAAAAGTTTAAAAAGTTTAAGGCTTTCAAAAGAATTTGGTTTCTTAGTTTTGTGCTGAAATTCTCTCTCATTTTCTGAAGTGTTTTCAAGAACTCTCTGATTTCTTTTTCTTTTCTCCTTACACACAAGAGCTTCATTCCTACTCATTGTTCTACAAGAATTTTTGTAAGGGAAAAGAGTTTTGCAAAAGAGAGTTTGTGGTCTTTTGATCACCAAGAGAGAACTTGTACTTGAGATTGTGGAGTTGGGTACTCCGGTGTATTTGTAACATCTTTGTGAAGTTATAGTGGTTAGAAATCCTTCTGGGGAAGGCGGGACGTAGAGCTGGGTGCTCGAACCTCGAAAAAATTCTCGGTGTTTGCATTTGGTTTACTTGCTCTTGTTTCTCGCTTTACTTTCATTGCTCTTATTACTTGCTCTCTATTTTCATTGCAATATTCACTTGTTTTCATTCATCTTGTCAATCAAAATCCCATACAACAAGATTGCATTGTGCACCTCCAACTCATATCCAGAGGAATCGCGAGGAAGGAGTTCAGAGCCCTTCACGGGGAATCCGGCTTCTAGTCTTGTTTTGGGAGATTGTTGCATCATAATTTTTATTTGTGCATTGATTAACATTATCACCTATTCACCCCCCCTCTAGGTGATTTTCAGTTTCTTCAAGTGGATACTCTAGAAAAGGAGTGTAGGGATCTTGGTTCCCAAAGCAACAAGAGTCATGAGTCAAATCGATAGAATTAGAGATATCTGAATTGGTCAAAGGTTGATAAGAGAGAGTTTCTTCATTCCTATAAATGTTGACCAATTGACTCAATTGTGTTTTCAACCTATCGATAGACTGAGTAGAAGATTTTTAAAATTGTAGCGCGGACTCCTGCAAGATTTCTATACTCTTTTCTAGATGTGATGTTTCTTCAAGTGGATGCTCTAGAAAGGGAGTATAGGAATCTTGGTTTTGAAAGATTGTGAAGATTGTGAGTCCAACATGTTTTGAGATTGATGCTCAGACTCACGCAAGCATTCCATACTCGTTTCCAGGGCAGATGGTTGTTCATTTTGAATAGGTGGAAATGAGTATGAATCTTGAAAATATTGTGTAATTGGGGAGTTGAGCTTCTTTTGTTGGGACTCAAGCATGACTTGTATAGCTTCTATACTTTTTTCTAACTCGGATTTTTCTTCAATGGGTGATCCTGAAAAGGAGTATAGGAAGCAAAATTAGGGAATAGATATTGTGAAAATTGTGAAAATTGTGGAAAAGATGGTGGAAATTTTGACTCGGGGGAGGTGAATTCCCATTGACTCTATAAAGAGTTTAAATTATTTTGAAAATTATAGTCATAAGATTGGGGATATGAGTTGTATTAATTCGGATAAGTCCAACCCGGTGTATTTGGTTGGTTCATATTATAAAAAGCTGGGTTGGAATTATCTGAATCAAATAGGGTTGGTGTGAAATATGGATTCATGTTAGGATTGAAAAAATTGCTGTTGAATTCCATTTCATAAATAATCACAAACAAAAAAGAAAAAGCAACCAACAAACAAAAAAGATAGAAAAAATCAAACCAAGTATATACTAGAGTTGACCTAGACCTAGACGACTCCTAACTAGTCGATTACCTAGGGGAGGTTGTTGTATGAATTCAGCCACAAGCTAATCGGCCAAGTAGGGGCAAAATACGGTGGGTGATATCCGTGCGTAAGCAATGGGGCTTAATTACGTCAAACCACGGTATCTTCGAGGCGTAACCTCTTAATCCCCAACCTTAGACACCGATTTCACAAGAGTAAGATTCAAAACAAGTTCCACCCTCGGTCAATCTCTTAATGAGTCCGAGATGTCCCTAGGGGCCAACGTCTATCAATTTTTATTAAGGCTTGGGTTGTGTGAGTGGGGAGGTAGTTTTTTGGGCTAAGGAAGAGTGATGAAATCCCCACCTTATCTTGTATGGGTTTTGCCCTTAATTTCAATTCGTGCAAGTGTGCAATACAGACAAGAATAACACAAAAAGTGAGTAAATCACCCACATATTTGTCCTATACTATATGCAATGCTATATGTACACCTCAGTTCAGATCACAATAACAGAACAAAAAACAGTATATTGGAATTGAATTGACACGTGCCTAAATTGAAATATCTAAACCGTTTTAAAAGCGTCCAAATATCATATTTTAGTTCTTTAATTTATTACAGTGTTCAGGCAATCAAAGCAGGAAAGTAATAGTACAGTCAACTAGCTATTACAGTGAACACAGCCCAGCACAACAAGATACACAATTATCACAAAATTACCGCGTATCCTCAACAAAAGTCGCGTTTTTGCGGCTTTTCTTTAGAAGCTGGGTCCTGCTTCCTAGAGCAGGGAGATGCAAAGCTAGTGTTTGTTCTACAATGTTAAGCTCCTGCAAAGATTATCCTGCACACCAAAATAGAGAAGAAAATGTTAACAAAAACGTGAGTTTAAACCATTCCCATCCCCGGCAACGACGCCATAAATTTGACCGGGGCGAAACTAGCACTTTAAAATGTGTGTTTTATGAAATTAATGAAACGTTTGTATGTGCTAATGTTCCCTAGATACTTCCATTATAGTATTGGCTCAACGAGTCGAATCTACAGGGACGGGAGGCGATAGAAGCATTAACAGTTTATATTCACATCGGTTGTAAACAAGTCTTCTTTGTTAAAAGAATGAGAAAAAAAAGAAAAAAATATTGAAGTGATAGGTAGAGAAGATGATGAAAACGGTGATGTGAAAACAAGGAGAAGTTATTTGGAAAACAAAATAGAAAAGATGATGAAATAAAGGTGAACTAAGAAGTTGGTGAAAACATCGATAAGAAAATGATAAAAAAAGGTTTTGAAAATGATCCTTAAAACAAAGTAAAAAGAATGAGGAATGCTATAAAAGAAATCTCATGATTTCTAACTACTAATTACTACACTAACATGCTAACCTCTTAGTAATAGTTACCTCACATGGATCCTTGGCCATCACTAATCCTTAGCTTCAAGAGACAATATAAAGCATGACAAATAAAATAGTTCTTCACATTCAAACTTGCATCAAGAGCAAGCTAATACAAATATTAGATCATCAAAACTATTAGAAGCAAGCATGAAATAAGATAGAGTTAGCTTGGTTAGAAAGTTAGCAAGTTAGATGTTAAAACCCAACATCATGAGCCTTCAATGGCTCTTGTAAGAACAAGGCCTTGTAGAGGCTACTAGATTCATGTGGATTATCAAGTAAGTGGTTAGCTAGTTAGTGGTTAGTAGTTAGTCACCATGAGAAAATCTGGCTAAGCATCATATAGAAGATGGAGAAGATTACAATGGAGAAGAAAGGAGACACATATACATAGATTGTCACCGTCTATTACATCAATATCTTTCTTTGTCTCTCTGAATCTCTCTGCCCTAATACATGATCTAAAAACAAATGAAAATGCAAAAGAAAAGAAAAGAAAAACATCTACACTACACTATACTAAAAGAAAAAATACTAGCCTATTTCTCAATCTCTTTGCGTTCTGGGCCTCTGCAGGGGTTGTTATAGGCAGAAAGGAATTCTACAAGACGAGACGAGGCCACGCGTCAAAAATCGACGCGTGAGCCCACCATAGGGCCGCGAAAACGCGGCTATAGCCACGTTTTCGCGGCATACCAGGGATCTAGTCCCTGATTTTGGTGCGGGGTTCGTGTTGCTTCGGGGACCATCCAAATATGCTCAGATTCTGTTAATTTCATCCAGATTTGCGTCAGACACCCGCAAGGGTCTAGGTTCAATGCATCTTCTAGAAGCTTCCTTACTTGGTCTCTAAGAAATGCGGATTTGATTACCCGAAGATGGGTTTAATTAAGCTCTTATTACCCTTTTACCCTCCTTTTCTTGATTATCTGCAAGAGAGACCAAAACACGATTTAGACTGACATTTTATTCATAAATCAGTAGGGAAATGCGATATAATAATGCCGAACTGTAGACTTATCAGTTATTTTTGTGATTTATCTGTTGTGCATTTACTGTTACATAACTGTATTATGTTCTCTGTTACTTCTACCACCATACTGTGTCATCCTACCATCAGACTGGGTGATCCTACTAGTCTGCCTACTTTTACAATCTACTATATAACTGGTATATTTAATTTTAATTATTCTTGATCCTATTCACCCCCTCTAGGGCCCAACATTCTCTTCTACTGAGTATATGGAGGGTATTTGTAAGTCATCTAGAGGGGGGTGAATAGGTGACTAGCTAATCTAATGCAAAACTAATACGGAATTAAAAACTAATTATGCAACTTAGAACTATAATGCAAACACACAAAGTATAACACAAGAGTGTAGCCGAATTCTTGGTGAAGGTCTCTGAACTAGCTCCTCAAGATTCCTCTAAATTAAGAGTTGAGGTGCCACTATAACTCTCTTGGTTGAATACAAGTGTGAGCAAACAAATAACCAAGCATATATATATATATCAATTTAGCACAAATATATCAAGCATATAAAGATGAACAATAAAAGCATGCAAGATATATAAAGCAAGTGAGAGAGAGAGAGAGAAAAGCAATCACAAACACGGGAGAATTGTTTCGAGGTTCAAACACACTTGCTCTACGTCCCCGCCTTCAACACTATGAAGGACTTTCACTAAAATAATCCCGCAAGATCACTCGGTGCCACAACACGTACAATAAGCTCCCTCAAGAATTCTTGAACCCGTAAGTTCCTCACTTGTTCCCACAAGAACAACACACACAAGTACACTAGCTTGTTGAGTCTGCGCCTCTTACAACTCCCCAACCATAAGTTGGAACACTTGGTGATCACTTCACTTGATCACCACAAAACACTCTTCACCGAGGCCACAATCTCTAGAACTCCTCACAATACAAGAATGAAAACTTGTGATCCCTTCTCTTGATCACAAAGACAACTCTCACAACAAGAATCCCTAGAGGATTGATATGGTAATGGATGACTCAAGTTTGTGTGAGAAAACAAGATAGATTTGTAGAGGAAAACTCAAGAAATCCTTTTTAAAATTCAAGAGAAAACTCTTGGTAAACTTTCTTTTGATATGGAATTGAAGCTCTAAAAAACTTGCTTAGAAATTCTGAATAGAGCTCTATAAAACAACCTAAAAATCTTGCCCAAAATCTGGCCAAAAGTCCCTTTTATAGAGGCACCAGAAAACTAGCCGTTGGAGCCAGATTGGCATGTCGGTCGACCGACCAACGGTCATATTTATGACCGTTAGAGTTTCCGGTCGACCCCACCCATGTCTTGACCTGTCGGTCGACCGGTCGGTCGATCGAGGCAGAGAGCACTGCTCTCTGGCCGGTCGACCGCTCAGTCAACCGGGGCCAGATCCAGATCGACGGCCCGATCGACTGGCCCTCAAGCTAGGCTTGTGTACATTGCCTATGCACATCGATCAACTGCACGGTCGACCGACTTCTAGTTCGGTCGACCGCTAGAAGCCCAGGTGTGGGTTTTAAGGGATTTAAAACTTGGTCTTTTAAAACCTTAAAATATTATTTAAATCACATAAAAAATCACAAAAATAAGTTCATTAAAACACTTTGAAGTATAAATATGTGTGATAAAAAATCAACACATATTACAAACAATTTGAATTTGTGATATAGAAATTAAGTTTTAAACAAAATCGGTATATTTCAAAATCAAAGTTTTAAATGAAAAAATGATTTTTTTTAAAACTTGTCCAAATACAAAAGCAAGATATTAAAATACTTTTGAAGCATAGTGTGTATGGATATAATCCAATGCACATATAAGTTGAAATATCTATATTTTTGACAATAGCTTTAAACAAAGTTTTAATAAATACAAAACTTAAACAATGAATTAGAAATATCAAAATAAGTTTTTCTAAATATTTGAACCATCAATGTATATGGATAGAATCCAATACACATGTAAATCATGTAATTTGTTTGATGAAATCTATACATGAAACATAAAAATGTGTTCTTTGAAGCTCAAAACCAAAACTTAAATTGTTCAAAAATCAAAACTATTTCTTTTGAAAACACATATAAATTTTGTGTGTGCGTGTATAAGCTTGAGCAATCCATAGCTAATATATCATTTACATTTTATCTAAAAATAAAATCTTAACACTTTCACATATGACACAAGTCTTGAATATATTCTCTTGAAAATCTTCTTCTCCTTCTTGACTTGGTCCAGACCTTGATTCAACGAGGTACACTCTTCTTGAGTGTTTGATGTGATTTTGATGCGCGAGCTCCTGAATCAACATGTGCTAGCTTCAAAACTTGACTTCGAATCTTTTGTTGAAGCTAAACACCGACTAAGATTTTGATCAAATTTCTGAAACTATATAAACAGAAGTGTTTTCATTGATTTTGCAAAGGGGAAAACTTACAAAAAAAGGGGTCGAGGAGCTAAATTACAAGTATTCTAAAAAAAGATTACAAGTAGATCTCCTCTGAGATTCTCGAAAAGTGTGCCGATAGGTGTCTGGTCAGCACGCGACCACTTTGTCCCTTGACGATACGATCGATGGGATTCTTTTCTCGCCTGGTTCGGGGAATCGGAGAACAGAAGGTTGGTAGAACCCTCTTGTTACTTCTCAAACTGCCTCCACTTAGGAATTCCTTCTCGCCTGGTTCCGGAGATTCCTTGAGAGGGAGGAAGATCTTAGGGTATCAGCACCCTGATTAGAGAAGCAGTTCTTTGAATTCTTAGAAGCAAGAGAATAGATCTCTGTTTAGTCGTCTCTCTCTGTGCGTGTGTTGTCCTCTCTGCCTGTGCGCCTTTTTCTGTGTGTGCCTCTGGTGGGCTATTTATAGGGAGAGCAGGGGTATAATTGTCCGTTGAAAATCTGGAAACAGATTGAGTCAATCTGTTTAAATCTGGAAAGTAGCCTTGCTGCGAGACTAGAATCAGCTTCTGTGAAGTTAAGAATAGCAGGTAGCGTCGATCTCCTAATCTATTTTGATTCTTTGCAAATAATTGAAAGATCTCCCCTGATCTTCTTACTTGTTTTAGGAAAGTCAAGAGATTATGGTAAACAACTGCCAAATTTGATCTCAGATTTGATCTGATTAGATTTGATCTTGAATAGATTTGATCTCATCTAGAGATTTAATTGGTCAAAGGTGACCATAAAAGACCCGCAGCGGAGCTGCCGCGTCGTGCTCGCAGCGGAGCTGGAAGGAGCATCCGGCTAAGTCAGAGAAAGCTCTTCAGCGGAGCTGGATAAACATCTGTGGCGAAGCTACCGAACATCCTTCTGCGCGGTTTGCGTGTGACTTCGAGCGAAACTAACTCTCTGCGGAGTTAACTTAGCACTTCAGGCGAAGCTGTAAGTTAGCTCCCTGATGGAGCTTTGAACGGCTCCAAGGCGATGTTGGACAAACTTAGCCTCTCAGGTGAGGCTATCCCCTTGGGCTCATGTAATGTTAAGTGTTGAGCTAATCTAGCATCTTAGACCTACTTAGGTCTCTTAAAAGACAATCTGGGCTCACTGTCTGCTTCACTGGATCAGTAGAGTCTAAATTGCTGATTTGTCCCTCGGAGATGGGTACAGAACTGGTCGTCAGCTTGTCTGTCACTTGTCTTTTGTAAATGTCAACAAGTTTAGACATTGTTCAGGCCAGTCAGGAATCTTGTCTTTTTTAGAGTGTCAACAAGACCCCCTTCAAAGTTTTCGAAAGTCTGCAATGGAATGGCTCAGACTCCGAAATACTTTGAATTGCTTTGATTGATGGTATGTGAAGTACGAACGTCACCATAGTGGTTGAGTTCAGCTTCGCTTTCAATCCTGCTTTGGGATTGGAATAAGTTCGCCGAAGAATCGTGTAGATTCGCGATTCTGAGTAGCTTCGCGAAGTAGTTTCGCTTCCAATTGGTTTTGGAACGTCGTTCCCTTCCCGAGGCCAACTGCCTTCTTGCTAGTTTCGAGAAGGATTGCTCCTTTTTCGAGGTTAGAATAACCTCTCTTGCATTAAGGAGGAAGATTATTGCTTCTGCGCGCATTTCTGAGGGAGACTATTTCCTTTCTCAGGCTTAGTACTTGAATGCCTTAAATTCGCTCGTGCTTCCAAGCTTGAAGCAGCGGCGGTGCAATCAGGCCATGAGGCCTATAAATAGGACACTTGAAGTCCTCTTCAAGGAAACAGTCCATTCATGACATCTCCTGGTTGTTCAGAGAAGGATACTCAGATCTCTGAAATAGTGGGGGTGCCCACTCTGGTCATTAACCAGCCAAGAACTGGTGAGTTTTGGTCATCCAGAGACTTTTACCAACTTTAGGGAGCTTACTTCCCTTAGCTTTACCAGCTACTTCAGGGATTGATTTCCCTTGTTCTTCATTTTGTATCTGACTGATTTGCAGAGGAGGGCTTCAGCCCTATTTCCCAACTTCTCTGGCGAAGCTATCATTTTCACTTGATCAAAGAAAGATCATTGCATGCTTGCCTGCTAAGTTCGCCACATAGGCAAGAATTGGGACTTAGTCTCTTCAAGGTTGAGCCAGTCTTGCCATATAGGTGGGGTCAAGACTGCGTCCCTCTGGATCAGTCGGCTTAGCCATATAGGCGAGGCTAGGACTTGGCTTATGCTGAGCTAGCCCATCATCACTGTGCAAGCGAGGCTATCCTTTGCTTAACTGAAATCAATCCTTAAAGTGCAACTGGATCAGATATAAATTGCTTCGCCCAAAGAACTTGACTTAGCGTATCATGCTTGCATTTTTCTTTGATTTACTGCTAACTTGTGTCCAGTTTGTATTGCAGTGAACTATACTCGCCCGTCTTTCATCTTAATGAAAGAGACAAGAAACTTGTCTCTTGATTTTCTGGTTGAAACTTTAATCCTAAGCAGGAGGAACAAACTGGGGCAGCTGATGGGTGCTCCCAAAAGAGGTTGGCAGTCGCTTATCCGAGATGATCCACTTCGAGAAGGGGTTGGTAGTCGCTTATCCGAGATGATCCACTTCGGGAAAGCGGACGTCACCTGTAAGGTCTCGGATCCTTTGCCAATTTTCATCAAAAATGATCCAGCTTTCTGGTGGCAATTGATCTTTTGCCAATTTTCATCAAAGAAGATCCGGCTTCTTGATGGCAAAATCTGCCATTATGTGAAGGATTACGGCCTTGTGTAGGAGGAGGACCTTTCGTGTCCAGTCAGTTTGGCTTAGAAGTAGATAGGACCACTTGTATGCCTTTGGAGCAATGATTCGGTTGTACGAAACACAACCTTGATGCAGTAATATCAATGTATCTTCCCTTTTGAATCAGTAAAAGTTTATTTTCTGCTTATCTGTTTTATTTCTCTCCTTTTTGATTCGAGAACGCCTGAAGTGGACTACCTTTAGTAAGTCCTTTCCTTAGGAAGAATTAGAAGCTCTCAGCGGAGCTAAACTTCCGGCGAAGTTGGAGACTGACACCCAACTGAGTCAGAAACAAATCTCTGACGGAGCTATCGCGGAATTTCCGTGAAGCTAGAGATGTGCTTTTAGCGGAGCTAAGGCATGTTTCTCAGCGAAGTTATTCAAGCGTCGCGCTAAGTCAACACTGAACTCACGGCGGAGTTAGCCCTTAGCGAGGTTGAAGCAGCGCTTCTCGGAAGGCGCTTTAGGCGCCGTTTCAAATTAATTTGAAACGACTGCATGCGCTCCTTTTGAGGAGGCGACATTTAGGCAATCATCAGCCTATAAAAGCCTGATCGGGCTGAAAGAGAAGGCACCACTTCTCTTTAAATTTTCAGAGCACTGCAAGCCCTTTCTTCTTCTTTCTTCTTCGTTTGAGAATTCAAGAACTTCTTTAGTTCTCCAATGGCTCCCAAAAGACGAGTAGGAAAAGAGGTAGCAACCTCTACGACGGAGGGTCCTTCTCCTCCTCCGGTCCTCGAACGACCTATCGCGGGTAGGGATCTTTCCCTTTTGTTCAGAGATTTTCATCTCTTCTAAAGCCAATCTTTCGGCTATCTCATAATGAATCTACAACGATCCATTATGATCTAGTGATCTCAGGGAGTTCAAGTCCCTAATTTCCCTTAATTTCTTGATTGGGAATCTTAGAACAAAGGGTCTCTTCTTCAAGCTTCCAGGCGAAGCTATCTCTTAGGCGGTTCACATCCTGTTGGATGATAGGACGCGAAGTTAGCCTTAGAAGCGCGGTTGGAAAAGGACTTTAATGCCCTCGAAATAATAATTTTTTAAGCAACAATATTCTTCTGGCGAAGTTAGCTCTTAGGGCTCCTTCGCGTTGAGGCCAAGCTTCCAGAGCAAAGCTAATACTTAGATATTTTCATGCATCCTGCCTTCATGGAGTGCAGAGTTAAGCTGCAGCTGCGAAGCTGAGCTTCGGGGCAAAGCTATTGTTAGGCAGCTTCGCTCGGAGAGCGAAGCTATGCCTTAACAAAAAATTACATTCTTATTTTAGCTCTCCTTCGGCCGATGAACTAATCATAGTTTCTTCTTATTTTTGCAGTGCACAATACTCCTGGTCCTCTGAACAGTCTCTTTGGCACAGCCAGGGGGCTGGATGGCAACGTCAGCCTACAGTTTCAAAGGCAGGCTTCACTATTCAGCGAGCGAAGCACTCCTGCTTGGGATGCACTTATTCATGTTGGGGATCAGCGCACCATGAGGAGCATCTTAACTACTGCTCCCCTTGAAGATTCTGACCGAAGAATCTATCGGAAGCCCGACTTCATGTTCGGAGATGCAGCGCCAGACAACGATCACCAGCTGCTAGCCAGAGAGGGCAGTGGATTTTCAAATTGGATGGTGAGAAATACTATCTCCCATCTAGCAAACGACATTTTCCCTTGTCTTTCTTTCAATGTGTGACGAGGGCTCGGAAGATGCAGTGGCAAGTGGCGCGGACTACTGATTCCGTTCACGTAGGAAGTTGATAATTCCGTCCCCTGGTTACACAAGGACGGGTCCTCCTCACTGCATATTGGGTCTCCATCCTGAGAACGTACTTCCGGACATCCCAGTGGGAGAAAATCCCGCGGTGGCTCAGACTTTTCGAAATCAGTTCTTTAAGGTTCATGACAATTATCCAGCCACTGATTTCAGGACCCCGGGGTGGATCCATCCTCTCAAGGCATGGTGGAGGGACTTGACTCTATATATCCATGCCCATTTTGAGGAGGATCTGGAGAGGCTGGGACTTTACGAGGCCGTCAGGGGGACCTGTTATGGCATTCAGATGAGCGTAGCGAACTTCTACGCCATCTTTGAGTTGCACTGCCTGGCTACAGGGACCTTCTTCACCCCTGTTGGCGAATTGAGTATGGCTCTGCACGAGATGTGGGAAGTCTCTGCTCTGCCTTTGGGGTCTCTCCCATATGAAGAATATTTCCGTGCGAGGCGGAATTGGCACTTCTGGAGAAGCAGGAGCCCGCCTTGTTTGAGACTTACCGGGAGTTGATGTGTCATCTTTACATTTGCTCCAGCATGCATTGGAGCCATAAGGGAGCTTCATGCAGTTTGAAGAGCTGGGGGAATTATTTGTTGCCCGACCTGGAAGGTACTCCCGAAGCAGCTCATTGTGGAGTTGTAAACGAAGACATCTTTCGCCGGATGCAAGGGCACTCTCAAGGGGATTTGATTCTGGAAGAAGATGATGGACCCTATGAGAAAGGTGATATTCTTTGGAGTTTTCACCACCAGGCTCGTCGGCCGACGTCCCGGAAGGCACTTCTGGCTGGCTTTTTGACGGTTTGGTTAAAGAGATGTGTGGTGCCGTCCTCGTCTGGTGATGTCATTCATCCGACTGTCTTATTGTCCGCTGTTCGTCTAGTCCATGGTCTTCTCTTGGACTTCTTCCAGCCATGGTGTGCTGTATTCAAAGAGGCCTTCGTGCATTGACGGAGGCTTTCTGTAGGCCACCAACAACGAAGCGGGGAAAGGGGACTATCTTGCCTCGCGACGGACCAAACCCCAGAATTGGTTTCTCATATACTTATTCGATGGCATGGGTTCGCCCTTCACTGCCCCTCCATTATCCAAGCTGGTGAGGAGCCCCCAGAAGGTGTTCGAATGTCGCTTCTCCGTCGATTCGAGGGGTGTTCGTGGTCACGGACTTATGTGGCTAGAGTCCGTAAGCTGCTGTGCCGTCATGACGTCTATAGCCTCTTTCGATGCTTTCCCTACATTCGCGATGTAGGCTATGGTGAAGAATTCAAAGATGTAGGGGAAAGGCAGACGTTATTGAGTCGGGGAGTCTTCGAATGGCTGGTTAGCATCCGACTATCCCAATTGTTGTATAGAAGCGGGGATACTTGTTACCTGGAGCCCTATGTTTCGAGTCGGTTTGCCCGTCAGTTTGATATGACCAACTGTACGTAGGTAATTCGAACAGCAGCTGGCCTTCATAGGGAGCTTCATCGATGGAGCTCGTGCCTGACGGTTCTTCATTACTGGCTGTACTGAGGCGCGACAGTGCATGCCGCTAAGGACTCCCAACCTTCTGACGACCATGGGATTCTGCCAGTGGTATAGAACCTCGAACTCCACACCCACTGGATTTTCTATTAATTCCTTGGTGTGAAGTTGATCTCTCAATGGCTGAAGCGGAAGGTCACTGAGAAGAGCGAGGGTAAGAGGGTCCGCGTGCCAGGCCTCGGGAAATTCATTACCGTTGATGATAGCGAAGCTTCAGATGTAGGAAGTCCTCGCTTTGAAGCGGATACAGGTGCTGAGGCTCTAGCATCTACTTCTGGTGGGGCAGGCACGGCCCCCATGGAACATGCTGATGTGGAAGAAGTGGAGGAAGAAGATCCTGACGTCCATTTCAAGCGAAAGCGGGAAGGTGGATCCCGTAGGAAGAGGGTGGTGAAGAAGCCTCGTCGCTACGCTCCTACGGTAATTGCAGAGGGCGAATCATCTGCAGTGCCTCCTCCTCCTGCTCCATTAGTCATTAGGTTGTCGGCTCCTAGGCAGACTGCTGGTAAAGCTGCTCCGGACGCGGGTAAGATCAGCTCCGTTCTTGTAATATACTTCTTATGTGTTCCATACAGCTCACTGTTTACTTCATAACTCAGGAACCGAGGCGGTGAGAGACTCGAGAGCTTAGGCTGTCAGAGACAGGGGAGCATTATGATCCCCTGTTTACTTATAGAGAAGGCGATGAGGCTAGCTATTTTGCCGTCTCGGAAGAATCTGGCGGTGATGCGGCCGATGTAGGTCCTTCAGGTGCCAGGACTTCAAAAGGAAGCCCTATGGCCTCCAGCTCTTTGGGTGGACCAGCGAGGGTTCGGCGAGCGAAAGCGGGCCGGCCGTTCATGTTGATTCTGCCAAAGATTTTCCTATGGAGCCTGAGGGGACTGATGCAGCCATCGAGGAAGTTCGGAGAGAGACTGCAGCCATGGCAGTTGAGGCGATATCATCTTTTGGTAGTGCTCTGCTCTTTCATGAGTGATTTTCTTCTGATATTCATCATGCCTTGCTTGAACAAAATCTTACTACAGGTATTCCGCCTCTGGGTGCATCTACTTCAAGAGAACCAGCCAATCTTTCAGAGGGAACCAGGGGTGAAGTAAGTACTTCGACCGCGGCGGATGCTGCCGAGTTGGATGCTTTGTATCACGGGTTGCCCTCTTATCAGCCTGAACCGGCCAGAGGAAGGGGATTGAGGGAATAGTAGTCACGGAACCATCCTTGCTTCCAACTATATCGGTGAGTGAGGTGCCATTGGTTTGCCGGTGCCGCCTATTTTGCCAAGCGCGGAGCTGAAGGTGATTACCAGTCCTACTTCTCCAACATTGGTGGTTGAGCCAGCTCTCCCGGAAATCGTCATTAGCCCTACTTCGGTTGTGGCTAGTGTACTGGTTTCAATGAGGACTCCTCCGAGATCACTGACGACCCCTCATGTTGTTACAGCCAGTGCTTCTATTATTTCCTCCATAGTTACGCCAGTGAAGGCAGTGGAAGCTCTGTCTTTAGGGGCTGCTCGTTTGCCTGGAGTAATTGAGGCCGAGAACGAATTCGTGGCTGAGTTAGTCAACAGCTTTTATAAGAGCTTGAAGCGATCCATTGCTTTGGTCTTGAAGGGCTCGACTACTTCATTCTCTGCTTTAAAGGTGGTTCTCTCCCGAAGTATTGACAGTATCCGAGACTTTGGAGGGGATGACCAGACCGCCACAACTGAGCTTCTAGTGGACAGACTCGAGAGGGATGTGGACGAATGGCGCCGTCTTAGCCATTCAGATCTGGAGTCTTCAGTTAACAAACAGCTTGCGCATCTTGTTGCTCAGATGCATGAAGCTCATCTCGTTGCTCAAGAAGCTGCTAAGGCAATTTTTTCTGATTTAAAATCCTTAGAGACAAGGAAAGTAGAGCTCGGGGATACCATAGACGCTTCTAGCAGTGCTCTTCTTGACGCTGAGGATAAAATTGAAAAGGCCAAGGAAATGATCAGGAAGGCTAATCTCCTTTGTCCAAGGCTAAAACAGTGCGTCTTGAAGAGACTGCCCGGCTTGAGCAGCTTAAGGCCCAGAATGATGAAGTCTTGCGACAGGAGCTAGCACAGAGGGCAACCTTGGTTGAAATTGAAGCACGCTTGGCTCAGACAGCGAGCTTTAATGAGGTCGAGTTGAGGTCGCAGGCAGTTATCAGGGCTGCTGAAGAGAGGAAGACTAGGCTGGCCACTCTTGAAGAATAGATCAAGTCCTATGAAGCGCCGTTGTAGCTTGTAATCTGTGCATTCATATATCCCTCTTTATGGAATCAATAAAAAGTGATTTTATTTTGACTCCCCCGTTGCATTTCCAGCTTGTTTTATCTTCTGAATCCTCGCTTTCAAGTTGTATTGCAGCCCTTAAAAGAAAACGGAATAATGATATAACTAATCTAATCAGCGGTGATAAGCCGAGAGAGTTAGTCATACATTTGAGAAAATAGTCCTTACTGGACTAAAAGATGAGATCTGGCTATCTACCGGTTCAGAGGTCGCAATGACATAACCGATTAAGATGCCACAAGCTCAAAATTTTATCATATGATGACAAAGAAATAGTCCTTGCCGGACTGAAAGATGAGACTTGGCTATCTGCCGGTTCAGAGGTCGCAATGACGTAACCGATTGAGAAGCTACCAAGCTCAAAATTTTGTCATATGATGACAAAGGAATAGTCCTTGCCAGACTGAAAGATGAGACTTAACTATCTGCCGGTTCAGAGGTCGCAATGACGTAACCGATTGAGAAGCTACCAAGCTCAAAATTTTTGTCATATGATAACAAAGAAATAGTCCTTGGCGGACTGAAAGATGAGACTTGGCTATCTGTCGGTTCAGAGGTCGCAATGACGTAACTTATTGAGAAGCTACCAAGCTCAAAATTTTGTCATATGATAACAAAGAAATAGTCCTTGGCGGACTGAAAGATGATACTTGGCTATCTGCCGGTTCAGAGGTCGCAATGACATAACCGATTGAGAAGCCACCAAGCTCAAAATTGGGATGGGACTTGGAAGGAATTGTCAGAGGTATAATGTTATCTTGACAAAAAGATATGCATTGAAAGGTCTCGTTTTCACTGAGAAAATCGAGGAGATCACTGTCATAGGTTTAATGTTAACTTAACAGCAAAATGGATAGAAAGATCTCATTTTCACTGGGAAAATCGAGGAGATTATGTTGGCCCAAAGGCTTCCACCCTAGTTTTGATGATGATTAACTCATGTAGTTATGTTTACTAATAATCTTGTGTGTTTAAGTTTCAGATCATTAACAAGATATTAGTTGGTGATTAGCTTCAACAAGAGGTGTTTGGAAGCTTCACAAGTGATTCCAGGGCTCAAGCTTCAAGATCACACATTGTCTAGCCCATGGATGGAGTTTTGGATCGGGTCTACTTGAAGATGGAGATCGTCAAGAAGACTTAGGTATCCATAGTTTAGATAGTGTGTTTAGATCCATTTGTAAAGCTTAGTATAGTTGATATGCTCAAGTGCACAAACACACACGTTTTCATGTTTTGGATTTGGTTTTCATGAATAGTTAATCAAAACAAGTTTAAATGATTTATATGTATAGTAGATGTATTCTTTCTATACATGCATGCTTAAACTTTTAAACAAACTTATTTTGACATTCCTATTCATGTATTGAAAAATCCAAGTTTGATAAAATACAAGTTTTAGTTTTGGTAAAAATGTTAAAACACAAAATGGTTTCAATTGCTTGATATTTGAGTTGAAATTTTTATCACATGTTTATATATCAATGCAAAATGATAAAACTATTTTTGGGGATTTTTAGAAGAGATAAAGATTTTTTAGAAATATTTTAACATGTGTTTCTGTCCCAGAACAGTGGCTGACAGGCAAGGACGGCCGACCGCACGGGTCGACCGCACCAAAGGCCGGTCGACCCTTGCGGTCGACCGACGTGCACAAGCATGTGCACGTTTGGCAGACACAGGGACGGTCGGCCGGGCGGCCGACCGGACCAGAGAGCTCTGCTCTCTGTATCTGGGGGTCGACAGGGCGGTCGACCGGGTTGCCCCAACGGTCACATTTCTGACCGTTGGCGGTCGGCCGGGCCGGCGACCGCTAGCCTGTCAGGCTGCCAGATCAGCCTAACGGCTAGTTTTCTGATGGGCCTATAAATACCCCATTTCTTGGGGGTTTTAACCAAGATTTTTAGAGCTAAATTTCTAGACTTTCTCTATTGTTTTAAACAAGTTTTCAAAAGAGTTTTTGTGTCAAAAGATCAATCTTATTTGTTTTAAGTATTTTGTTTATTTCAAAGAAATTAGGGTTTTGGGAATTAGTTTTTGATCTAAACTTCTATATCTTTTTGGTGTTTTTCCAAGAGAATTTCTTTGATCAAAACACTTGTTTTCCACACTTGAGCTTATCCTCTATCCTAATCTCTTAGGATCTTGTTTTGTGAAAAAAGAGAAAGAGAGTTTGTGGTCTTTGTAACCACTTTTTGTAAACCCTCCTTGTATTTGTGTATCCCTCTATGGTAGAGGTTGATCGGAGTGGTATTGGTTTGCTCCCTCTTAGGTAGAGGTTGAGATTTGTGTTTGCTCCCTCAAGTGTGAGGTGGAGTTGGTTTGTTGGCTACGGGCCTTATCCCTCTTCGGTAGAGGTGGATTGTGGTTCTATTGCCTCGGTGGCATTGTAAGGTTGAGAGAGGAGTTCGGTACTCCTATAGTGGATTAGAAATCCTTCTCGGTGAAGGCGGGGATGTAGAGCTAGGTGCTCGAACCTCGAAACATATCTTTGCCTTTGCGTTTGATCCAATATCTCTCAACTCTCTCTTGTTTATTTGTGCAAAGCATCATTCATTATTCATATCATACATTGCTTGCATTGTACCTTGCATATTTCATATTGCTATATCTTGTGTATGCTTGGTTGTTTGTGTGTACCTCACTTATACTTAACCACAAGAGCTTCATATAGCACCTCAACCCATATTCAAGGGGAATCAAGAGGAGTTAGTCCAGAGCCCTTCACGGGGAATTCGGCTACACTTGTGTGTTGTATTAAGTGTGTTGCAAAATTATTTTAAGCTTCCGCATTTAGCGCATCTAGTTTCTAGATTAGCATTTATACCTATTCACCCCCCCTCTAGGTGTGCTTTCAATTGGTATCAGAGCCTACGCTCCTGATATTAGGCTTAACATCCTAGGAGTGAGATCCATTTGTTTGCTAATCTATTGTTTGCATTTGCTTGTTTGCACACTCATATAGTTTACCATGGACTTCATGACCCACCTAGTTTTAAACCCTTCCAACATTGTTGTTTGGAAGTATAGGATGTCCATGTACCTAAAACCCTAGGATTGCATGTTTTCCTTGCCGCTACCAAGAGATGTTATCTTGGTGACCGCAATCACATAGGGGCCAATGCACTAGCCCTTGAGGCCATTAGAAGCACACTTAACAAAGATTATCTTATGCGTGTTTCTAACATTGATTCCGCTTTTGTAGTGTGGAATAAATTGTCAACAATCACCACCTCCGAGCTTCAATTGCAAATCCAACAAGAAGAGGAATCTAGTGGAGACTCCGAGTCACAATGGTTCATGGTCCAAGGAATGACTCCCTTGAGGTACATTCGGAACCCCACTTAGATTGTGATGATAGTGCTAGTTCTTCATGTGATGATAATATTGATCCCCATGCTTTGAATGAAGAACTATCTATCGTTTGTGAAAAATTAATTGAAAAATATAATTTGTTGAAAAAGAAGACTTTTGCTTTAAATAAAGAAAATGAAAAATTGTCTTCTAAAATTGAGATTGTTTTGCAAGAGAAGGAAGAGGTTTCTAGTGAATGTAACTCACTTAGATCTCAACTTAATCTTATTTTAAAAGAAAATGAGTTTTTGAAAAATAAAAATGATTGCCATGATCTTTTGAAGAAAAATGAAAATTGTCTTCAAAAGTTGATTTTGTTTTAAGGAGAATGTTGCTTTGAAAAATAAAATTATTTCTATTTCAAATGAGTTGAATGTTTGTTTAGATAAAAATATTGTTTTACAAAATAAAATTGATGCACATGTTTGCCATGCTAGGGTAGTATCACACACTTCTCCTATTGCATGTTCCACTTCTTCTTTGATTGAAAATGATATAAATTAATTAAGAAGAAAATGGATTGTTTGGGCACCACTATGAGTCAATGTGCCATGAACCACTCACGTTTGGAAACCTTGGTTCGAAAGAAACAAGTTCCATCTTTTCATGCACACCCTCCACGACATACACATGCTCCTCACGGACACCTCACACTATGTATGCTCATGTGTACACTTGTACACATTGTGGACGTATGGGCCACCTTGCTAAATTTTTGCTTTGATAGATTACATAATGAGAATTTAGCAAAGAAATTTGTTTGGGTTAGAGAAGGGACTAACCCCATGGACCCAATAAGATATGGGTACCAAAGACCACCCCTCCTATTGTTTTTGATGTAGGTGTGGGCTCTCACATGACGTGAGAGTGGCGATACCTTGGAGTGGATTGCGTTCCGAGCTTCATGGAAATCATTTGGATGCATCACTTTCAAGGGATGTTTGGTGGAGATGACCACCATGTTTTGGAGTCATGGGAGTTGCCTCATAGGTTTTGGTAACGTTCTCTTACTCCGTATTTATATTTATGCATGCTTTTTATGTTCATTATTTATAGCATGTTTGATTGAAATGCCATGCTTATTAGATTTGTGATATACATGTTTAGTTATTTTGAGACACCCATGTTTAATATGGATAAATTCTTTTGTGTTCTCACTATTTGGTTGCTATTGCGTATATCATAGTTCTAATAACATGTGAATATTCATAATAATCATGTTTATGTTTATCATGTTGATTTTATCGTGTTTTGATGCTTCATGTTAAGATTACTTGTTTAGATGTTAGTTTTCATTAAAACTAGGTGTATACTTATGCATATAGTGGGCCACAAATAAATATATATATGTTGAGCTTGAATGCTTATTTGAACCCATTAGATGTACTAGTATAGTCTAGTTTTGATGATTCATGCATTTTAAACTTGTATTCCTATTTTTGGACTTGTTTTATGAGTTTTCAATTCATGTATATGTTTATTTTGCCAAAACTTTAAGATATACATGTATACCCTTTGAGTCATTTGCCTTTCATGCAAATCTATATATATGGACTCAATTGTGTTTAGGGATATGTATGTATACTTATTGTGTTGACAATTCATACATATACCTTGAAATGAAATTTGTTTTGGTGAAAATTTAGTTTTCTTGATTTCGTGTTATTTGTTTACTTCATGTATATGTCTATTTTATCCAAATTATTATTATACATATACATCCTTTTTGAGCCACGTGCCTTAATTTTGTGGACTCATTGTGTTTTGGATATGTATGTATGCTTTAGTTTGTATAAGACATACATATACCTTGAAGATTAAATAATTTTGATGATTTTTATTGTTTCAAGAATTTTGAGCTTAATTGGAAATTCATAATGCCATGTCACACATTACTTGTACACTCACCATTTTTTAAAATATTTCTCATGAGTATGTTTTCATGAGCATGTATGGACTTTATTGAATATTGAGTGTTTTTAAGTGCTATGTGATTTACATGTGTTTTATGAAAATTATTTTTAGTTTATTCCTTACTTGAAGGATTTCGTACTAGTTAACAAAATTTCCATTTTAACTAGTTCGTATTCTTCATTTTGATATGAGTTATACCATGCTTTTATTGTTATGTCAATTGGTATCATTGAACTCTTTCAATTGGTATCAATCTTGATTCTTTTGTATACTCATATGTGTTATGTATGTATGCTTTCATTTCAATGGTATCAATGTCTATTGGTATCTATTTTTTTCATACATATATGTTTTATTTGTGCCTACTATATTCCTATATCTTAGAGCACAAATATTTGTTTATGCTAAGCTGAAAACCTTAATGATTATCTTATTTCAATTGATTACTTTTAAATTGGTATCAAGCCTACGCATTGTTTAGTTGTATTTCATAAAGGGGGAGAAATTTTGACTTTCATATTTCAATGGTATTTGATTTCCACTCCACACTTTATGATTGAAAATTTGATGTTTATTTTAAGCATATGATATCACAATCAAAAATGTTTATATGGCTAAAAAGAAAAATATTCTCTTTTGATATCAAGATGTTTGTTTGAATGTTTTAAATTGGTAAATCAAAATTTGGTTTAAAAAGAAAAATTTAAAAGTTTTGATTTGTATTGCCTATATGCAAGGAGAGCTTAACATCTCCTCCACATATAGATTCATGTTGAGTGTATCTAGTAATGAGGAGCTTAACATCTCTTCTTTATGTGGTACACGTGTGTAGGGGGAGCTTCACATCTCCTCTTATGCATTACATAATGTGTGTTATGTGAATTAGGGCTTAACATCCCTCTTTCATGTAATGCATATGTGTAGGGAAGCTAACTTAGCGTCTTCCTCTTCATGAATGTATATAGAATATAACATTTATTGATCTTTGTTTACTTTCAATTGATATCAAGATGCTAATTTGTCATATCTTTTTCTTTGATATCTTATTGATCTTAACCCCTTATTGATATGTTTTTGTTTTAGATAAAAAGGGGAAGAAAAAAATTTATTGTTTTGATTTTGTTTTACCCTTTATTGATGATTGACAAAAAGGGGGAGAAAGATTTTGAGTTGTTGTTTTATATATGCATATTTATGTTTTGCATATATTAAGTTTAAGTTTAATATAAGTTTAATTTTAATTGATCTCTAGAGCATGTTTTGTTTTAAATATTTCATTTGGTATCTAGAGCATCTTGTTTATGCATTGCCATTCATTGCATATTTATTATTTATTGTTTTATGCAGAGTTAGGGGGAGCTTCTTTGAAGCTTAACTTTAATCCATGCATATATAACTCCATGAGTTTTGTCATCATCAAAAAGGGGGAGATTTTTTGGCCCAAAGGCCTTCCACCCTAGTTTTGATGATGATTAACTCATGTAGTTATGTTTACTAATAATCTTGGTGTTTAAGTTTCAGATCATTAACAAGATATTAGTTGGTGATTAGCTTCAACAAGAGGTTGTTGGAAGCTTCACAAGTGATTCCAGGGCTCAAGCTTCAAGATCACACATTGTCTAGCCCATGGATGGAGTTTTGGATCGGTCTACTTGAAGATGGAGATCGTCAAGAAGACTTAGGTATCCATAGTTTAGATAGTGTGTTTAGATCCATTTGTAAAGCTTAGTATAGTTGATATGCTCAAGTGTACAAACACACACGTTTCATGTTTTGGATTGGTTTTCATGAATAGTTAATCAAAACAAGTTTAAATGATTTATATGTATAGTAGATGTATTCTTTCTATACATGCATGCTTAAACTTTTAAACAAACTTATTTTGACTTTCCTATTCATGTATTGAAAAATCCAAGTTTGATAAAATACAAGTTT
>JAVJIF010030349.1:0-288838 GCA_038442645.1 Agave tequilana | reverse complement strand
TCTGTTTTACATCTAGTAAGTAGCCTCGCCGAGAGGCTAGAATCAGCTTCTGTGAAGTTAGGAATAGCTGATCTCTTGATCCGCTCTGCTAAATGAGAGATACTCTCTTGATTCTTTCCAAATAACTGAAAGATCTCCCTGATCTTCTCACTTTATTGGAGAGTCAAAAGATCATGGCAAACAACTGCCAAATTGATCTCAATTAGATTTGATCTCAACTAGATTTGATCTTATCTAGAGATTTGATTGGTCAAAGGTGACCATAAAAGACTCGCAGTGGAGCCACTGCGTTGAGCTCATGGCGGAGCTGGGAGAAGCATCTGGCAAAGTTCAAAGAAAGCTCTTCAGCGGAGCTGGATAACTTTGTAGCGAAGCTACCAATTACCCTTTTGCGCAGCTGCATGGGGCTTCGAGCGAAGCTAACTCTCTGCGGAGTTAACTGAGCATTTCTGTGCGAAGTTGTAAGTTAGTTCGTAGCGAGGCTGTGAAGGAGCTTTCTGCGATGTTAAGCAACTTTGGCTTCTTCTGCGAGACTTATCTCGTGGGCTCATGCGAGATTAAGTGTTGAGCTAACTTAGTATCTCTGGACCTTCTTGGGCCTTCTCACGACCTTCTCTGGCTTACTGTCTTCTTCACTGGATCAGTAGAGTCCAAGTTGTTGATACGTCCTTTGAGATGGGTAAAGAACTAGTCATCAGCTTGTCTGCCCCTTGTCTTTTGTAGATATCAACAAGTTAGACATTATTCAGGCCAATTAGGAATCTTGTCATTTTTTAGAGTGTCAACAATAAACATAAATACATCAAGCAAGCAATGAATATGAACAATAAGAGCATGCAAGATATAAACACAAGTAAGAGAGAGAGAGCAATCGCAAACACGGGAGATTTGTTTTGAGGTTCGAGCACCCTTACTCTACGTCCTGCCTTCAACACTATGAAGGATTTTACTAGAATCGATCACACCGGATCACTCAGTGTCGCAATACCTATAACAAGTTCACACTAGAACTCCTTAAACTCACTAGTCCCTCTCTTGTTCCCACAAGAACTACACACGCAAGCACACTAGCTTGCCGTGGCAGCACCTCTACGCCGAGCTCCCACAAGAACTCAAAACAATACGAACCCGCAAGTTCGCCTCCTTAAATACAAAGATGAAATACTTTGGTGATCTCAACACTTTGATCACCTAAAAATTTTCTCTCAACAAAAATCCTTATAAGATTGATGTAGCAATGAATAGCTCAAGTATGTGTGAGAAAAACTTGGATACAATTTGTGGTGAAAAACTCAAGAAATCTCTTTTTCAAAACACTCTTGAAAAACTCTCCTTTGATATAAAAGTATGTGGCTCTAAAACAAGTGGAGATAAACACTTAGAAAGGTAGAAAAAAACTAGCTTGAAAATCCACTTCAAATCTTGTAGAAAACAGCCCAAAACAGCCCCATATAAATAGGCTCCAAAAAACTAGCCGTTAGGACAATTCAGTAGAACTTTTTGCTTTCTGTCGACCACCCTGTCAACCGGCCAACGGTCAGATTTCTGACCATTGTGCCATCAGTTGACCGGCCGATCGACCGAGGCCTGGATACAGAGAGCAGAAGCTCTCTGCCGGTCAACTGGGGCCAAATCTAGAGAGCAGAACTCCATGGGGTCGACCGTGTCGGTCGACCGGCCCTTCAGCCAAATAGGGCTGTGCACGTTTGTGCACATCGATCGACCACCCGGTCGATGACCTCTGGCTCGGTCGAGTGGCAGAAGGCCAGAACACAGGTTTTAAGGATTAAAATTTGGTCTTTTTGTCTTCAATAAAATCCAATAAATTCTCATAAATTTTACAAAAATAAGTTCATTGATATACATTGATATACAAATATATATGATTAAAGATCAAAACATATTACAAACATTTTGAACTATTTTTGTAATATAGAAGTTTTGCCTTAAACAAAAACCCGTATTTTCAAAAACGATTTTTTCAAAACTTTTCCAAATACAAAAAATAAGATATTCTAAACACTTTTAAAGCTTAGTGTGTATGGATATGATCCATTACACATATGTAATGAAAAATCTATTTTTTGACAATAAGCTCTAAAATAAGTTTTGATAAAATACATATATATTTTGAAGTTTTAAAAACCAAATCAGTATTTCTAAAATGAAAACTCTCTTATGAAAACACATATAAATCTTGTGTATGAGTGTATATGAACTTGAGCAATCCACCAACTAATTTATGCTTTACATTTTATATAAAAACAAAATCTTGGCACTTACAAACATGACACAAGTCTTCTTGGAAATCTTCTCTTTGAAAATCTTCTTCTCCTTCTTGACTTGGTCCAAAATTTTAATCCAATGAGCTAGACTCCTCTTGAGTACTTGATGTGATCTTGATACGCGAGCTCTTGAATCAACATGTACTAGCTCCAAAACTTGACTTTAAATCCTTCGTTGAAACTAAACACCAACTAAGATCTTTATCAATTATCTGAGACTAATAAAACACAAGATCATTAGTCCTATAACTACATGAGTTAATTATCATCAAAACTAGAGCGATGGGCCTTTGGGCCAATGGTTACCGCTAGCGGCATGGTTAAACGCACACGACGGAGTGAGCGTATGAACGCTACACCACCGCGCATAGCGAAGCCACACTCATAGTGTAACTACGCTTGAACAGAGTTAGTTACAAAGCACTGAGCTACGTCCGCCTATCAGGCATAGCTAAAAGACCTGATGGTCTGAACATACTCCCTCTTGAGCCCAAAGGATTAATAGGTCCGAAGGCAGAGTAAGTACCTGTAGAAGTGCCAATATCAAACATATATATATAATAGGAATAACTAAGCTATCAGTAAAGTGGTAAAACGCAGAGGCTGAGTAAGACAGAAATAAAGTCAGCGAGCAGATAAATGAACAATCAAGCTAAGCTGAGCAGGCTGGAGCGAAACTAGCGCACAACGCTAAAGGCTATCACACTCAGAGTAGTTATTGCTCGCGACGAAGCTAATTCACGTGTGTGGTGGCGGGTAAACCGCTCTGCATCAACCGTGATGAGCCGCACCCACGGCGTAACGACACCAAGACAGAGTTAGCGGTAAAGCACTGAGCGCTAGACTCACCTACCGGCGAGGCGAAAGACCTAACGATCTGTGCGCCCAAAGGGCTATAAGGAGACCATAAGGTCTAAGAGCTTTTCCGGTAGCTACAAAAAACCCAGAGGGTGCAAGGGATAAAACCTAACTAGTAGCCACCCAGGAAGTAGGCTATACAAAGGTACCTACACCAAATATTTGTACCACACGAGCACACATATAAATATGGTGATTACTAGACTATCCGTGGAGTGGTGAAGCTCGGAGATAGAGTGTAGAGCCCGGAGGCTGATAGGGCCCGGAGGCCGAGTAGAGAGCTCGAAGGCTAAACAACCACGAAGGGTTAGTCAGACATGGTATATAGCAGTAATAGAATAGCAATACATGCAGAGTAAATGTACAAGTATTAAACTACAATATTACAAGCGTTCGTCATAGATCTACTACATGTATAGTCCTAGGCACTCGATCACATACAAATGCATGTAGAAAATTTACAAAAATACAATTGCAACATGAGGGAAATACAAATTCATAAATTCCCCAAAACTACAAACTCAACGTCGAAGCGGGGAAACCCAGTAATGAGGTAAGAACACTCGCCTAAATCTTCAGAAAATACCGTAAAATTTCTGAAATACCAGAAACAATTACACAGGCATGGCACACCCATCATCATAGGAGAGAGAGTATGCTATAGAGAGAGTTAGAGAGCAAAAAGAGAGAGATCTAAAGAGAGAAAGAAGAAAGAGAGTTTGCAGGAGAAAGAGAGAGAAACTGAGAAAGAAAGGGAGAGGGGAAGTGGGGATTGGCTGGACTCGGTTGGCTGGCGGTGGTCCTGGCAACCGGCAGTCCATAACAGAGAGGAGAGGGAGGGTGAGGGAGGAGATAAAAAAAAAAGAAAGGTGAGTGAGGAAAAAGAAGAGGGAAAGAGAGATCAAAAGGGGTGAGAGGAGGCTAGTCAGTGGCGGCGGCTGACCAGGGCAACGGTGTGGCGACATGGTCACCATGGTCACAAGTCAGAGAGAGAATGAGAGAGGGAAACTAGTAAGAGAGAAGAGAGAGAAGAGAGGAGGAGAGAAGAAGGGGAAAGAGAGAGAGAGAGAGAGAGAGAGAGAGAGAGAGAGAGAGAGAGAGGAGGACGAGTCCATCGCCGGTAGATCGAGCCAAACCTACACAGAAAGAATACACAGTTTAGGAATAGTGCTAGATACTCGATGCTACCGTGTAGCCTAGAGCTAATGGGTCGTGGACCATATGGAGGGACTGCGATGGAAGCAATTAAGTAAGTTTCATCTTTTAATTTACCAAAACAAGTTAATACTTATCTTCTCAGATTTATAAAAAGAAAATAAAAATGTTAAGTTAAGTTAAGAAGAAGATGGTAAAAAAAGAGTTATGTTGTTGCTTTAATTATAAAAGAAAGGAAAAAGAAAAACAAGATAAAAAGGAGAAGTGTGATTCTAAACTAATGAATGGAAAGAAACATCAAAAGAGTGCTTACCTTTACCGTTGAATCATAATAAATACTTACCTCAGTGTGAAGTAAAGTAAAGCAAATAGAAAGAGTAACTTGAACACGATGCTTGGGTAGATCGAGTATTATGAAGAAAAGTAGAAAACTCCATTGATTCCACTTCAATACAACTCTCTCTTGAAGAAGGATTATATCAGTGTCACTCTAATTACAATTCTTCTTCTTCTTCTCTCATGTAACTCTCTAACCTAAAATAACAATAAAAATTACATTGAAATAGAAATAAAAATCTAAACTTAAGCTCTCTGCTGGCGTTCGTCCCTCTATCTCTGAGTATGTAGGTATTTGTAGGAGAAATAGGATAGGGGTAAGAGTACAGAGATAGGGGGAGTAAATGCTCCCGCAAATTTGAACATCCTACCGTGGAAACATGGCTTGGGCTTTCACAGCCATATCCTGGCCATTGGGCCAGGGTCTGGGGGGCGCTTCTCCGTTGATCTTCGTCCTATTCTTTTATCCTCTTGAAATTTCAGATCCTGCTTTGGATTTGACGATACATCTTTTATCCTCAGCGAAACCGATAGGATCTTCTTTTAGTCTATTTTTTCTTTGAATTTTGATGATATTATCTCATCTGATATGCCCAGTCTTCAGATAAGATTACTTCTAGAACCTTTGGATTTGAATTGATCCCCGTTGATTTGAACTTTTGAATTTAATTGGATAAGATTTGTGCTTATCTTCTCTCTATCATTCCTGCATGTGTAGGAATGCATTAACAATTATGCAATACATGTGTCAAAACACCGACATTGGGGGAGCGGCCAACAGCGAATCTAGCCAAGAAGGACAAGATTAGAGAGAGATAGGTAGGGAGGGGAAGGAGAGAGAGAAAAGGAGAGGAGAGAAGAGAGAAGTAAAAGAAAGAGAGAGGAATAGGGGGGATCGGCCGGAGGAGGGTCGCCTGCGTCAGAGGTGGTTGCCAGAGGTCGGCCGGGTGGCGGCGCTGAACTGGGCAAGCCTAGTTGCGGTCAGCAGAGAGTGAGAGAGGGAGTATGGCAGAAAGAGAGATAGTGGAGAGAGAAAGAATGAGATATTTAAGGGCAGATGGGGATGAGCCACGTGGCACGCCCAGGGTGATGGGAAAAGGGAAAGAAAAGATAGGGAACCAAAAAAATAATATATATATTAGGGTAAATTTTGAAAGTTTCAGAAAAATTCCTAAAAAGTCTTAAAAATATAAAATATAATATTAAGGACCAAGGTGAAATCAGATTCAAGAAATTCAATATCATTTTCAAAATAAAAATTCTAAAATCAACCGGTGATACCGGCCGACACCAACTCCTATCGAGTTTTGATAAATTCAGAAAATTCCTCAAAAAATCATTTAGATAAAAAATGTAATTCTAAGAAATAATTGAAAGCAATTTTTTTAACTCTATTTGTAAATTATAAATCTAAGAATCGATCGGGGGCACCAGTCGATACTGATTTTGAAGATTTTTCAATTCTATTCAGAAAAATTCTAAAACATTATAAAAAATTTAAAATATTGAAAAATAATGTTTGAAACTAAAATCAATCAAATCTGACTATGAGAAAGGTCAAATTAATTAGTTCACTGGGACCGGGTCCCCGGTTTAGACTAGGGTTGGCTCTAAGTCTGAAAATCCGGATCTGATACCACGTAGTGATATAAATCGTAGTATTAAGCTGATGACTGTGATTATAATCACAATCCTCACAAAATATCCTATTTTTGAGTGTTTATTGGAATTGAGATCATGATCGCAATCCTCTTTATTAGATCTGCGATCATAATTTCATTCCTCCCAAAAATGTCATGTCTCTGAGTCTTTATACGACTGCGATCATGATCATATTCCTCTTTATTAGGACTGCGAACATGATCGCAGTCCTCACAAAAATACCTTAGTCTTTATTAAGATCGCGATCAATGTCACAGTTCTGACAAAACTACCTTATTGATCACTCTATATTAGAACTGCGACCATGATCACAGTCCTCATTCAAAGATGGTATACAACAACATCGTCTCAAGTAAAGAACATAAAAATGTTTGTTTATTAAAAACTGCGATAGATCGCACTCTTCAATAAATACACAATTGTGTCTTTTTTTAGAACAGTGAATCTGATCGCAATCATCAGTAACACAACTTGAATATTTTTTTTTTAGAAATACGATTAATTTTTGGACCTCAAATGAATATGATAGATCACTTGCTGTTGTAAAATCATCAAAAAATCATTGAACTAAATATAAATAAAAAAACCTAATAGTAGATCTAAATAAGCGATTTAATAAGAAAAGATGAAGATTGCAAAGAAATTACAGATCTCCACAATAGACTATGAAAAGAAAAAACTTTACAAAAACAGAAAAAAATTGAATTAGAATAATAATTTAAAGCTCGCCATATTAAAAGACACAGAGACTTGCAGCATGTTAATGAAGATCTGGGGCGACGTTGAGGGCAGAGCAACATCTGGGGCGATGGGTAAAGGTAAAAGAAGAAATGAAAATATATAAAAAAGTGATGGTTGAGAAGAATAAATTTAGCTTATGTGAATGAGGCTGTAGCGAATAAAAATAGGGTGCGTGAATTTTTCCCAATTATGAAGGAAAATAGGTGGCTGTAGCGAATTTTTCCAATAAATTATGACTAGAAAAGAAAGGATTTAAAATACACTAAGTAAGCTATAAAATTATTTATTCAAGTTATCAAATTTAAATTCTTAATGAGGATCCAATGAGAAATCGGATCTATCTTTTAAGATCCACACCTTATCTAACCGGGCACCGGATCTGCTTTAAAGATCCATACCCAAAAGTTCAGGTCGTATTCAGATTGGATCATCCGGACCCATTACTAATCCTATCCAGGCACGAGGTAAAATTTTAGTGTAGAAATTAGAGGTGATGATTCGAGACTACGCATCTGTATCTCTATTTTAGAGACTAAAGATATGTTTTTTTTAGTTAAAGTTGCCCCATTTGTGTAGCACTTGATGTTCTCTTGGCCACATTTGACTACGCTTCTAAACTATCTCCTTTCAAGAAGATCTTTTTATGACTCTCTCGTCATTGTGATTGCGCTTGTGTTGTAATAAACTTTATGGTTGTCATACTTTATAGAAAAATGAATGGAAAGAATGAATGGAAAGATAAAGCAAAATGACTGTGGAATAGATCACGCATTTCTATAAAACCCCACAAAATGTATAAATTTATATTTTAAGCGCACGTGCATTTGTACGTAGAAGAAGCTTATCATAACAAAATTAAGAGGAAAAGTAAAGGGCATTCATTATATACGGGAAACACTTTTATATCACTAGCATATTTGATTACCTCTAAACAAATATATGCACATGGTGAAGCCCTTGGGATTCCATAAGGTACTGTCAATTAGTAGTCTCTTATTAATTACTATTATCCTCTCCTTTGAACAATAATGAGAGGTGCAATTATGTGGATCATGTTGTTTTTTTAGCAATGATTTAAATAACGGTGGTATAACAGAATTCATCCGTGCTCCTTGATGATAATATTCAATAAAATTCATCTGTGTTCCTCCGCCAATTTTTTTTTTTTTTTTAAATTGACAACTAAATCCACCAAGCTTCCAAATCATAAACCCCATACAGAATAATGTTAATTGAAGTGTGTAGTGGTCAAAATTTGACTCGCATCACGATGATAACACGTGTCCAAGCTATCGAGGGGTTTCCCAAGACATGCACAACTCTTAGAGTCCACCCCGAAGCTTCCGTCACATCTGGCATTCCTAGAGTTGTCCTCCGTCCTGAAGACATCTCCACCCAAAAATACATTCCGCTACTCCGGGCCTTCACTGCTCCAATGTTCTCACCTCCTCAGGGCCTTCTCCACTTCGAAACTCTCTCCGTTTCGAAGATTTCATCTTCGAACCTGAACCTCCAATAACAAATCATCCTTGATCTACAGTGACAGTTATGCAGCTTCATCCTCCCCACGTTCATATCATGTAACACCCCTATCAGTATGGGCATTTATGAATAATGACAGATTTTCCTGCATAGAATCCTAATCAACTAGTGCAGGCGATCAAAGTCGTTACAACAAATTCAGCACGTGCAGATCGTGCAGTTACAACAGTCCACCAATTTTGTCTCCGTGTGAGCATCCATGTCAGGTATATAATATCCAAGGTCAATTCCCTAATCTTGAGAGCACATACCACACTACCCCTGCAGTTTCCCTCTGCACGGTCCATCCTTTCATCACACCGGCAGTTTTTCTCTGTCAGTTCCCCTTCCCTTTCCAATTACTGATGCTCACGTCAGAGAATTTTAGGCACTACACTGGTACTCCTAACCCGAAATGTGTCTTCCTTCTCTGTGTTCTAAGAGGTCCTATTGGAAGTGACCAACTGCTTGTGACAGATTCTGATCCACAGATTTTTATCCACTATATGAACTAGTGCATTCATTGAAATCTTGACTCTACACTCGAGATCTCCCTCCCTTCCAAGCAAACCTTCCTAAAAATCTTTCTCCCCAAACGCCAATGGCCTCCAAGAAGTAAACGATCATCCACAATATTGTCACTTCCAAAGGTGAAACCAATACCAAAAATGGGGGCACGGTCCCCCTACACGCCGCTAATCGCGAGCGTGCCACAAATGACGTTGACTACTCATCTCAGAGGATAGCCACCAATGCTCAACCATCATTATACGAAGGCCAGATCCTTCAAATTCTTGTTAATATGAAAGAGTATATGAAGGACCAGCAAGCCCGGTCATTCCTGAATAGGAGACATTGAAGCAACTCAACGACCAACTCCCGCTCCAACAGTCGCCCTCCATGACACTCAGGCGCAAACACAATTGGAGGACGAACCTGAAAGATGGGAGACGCAAGGCGATAAGCCCATTTAGAATCTAAGGTGACCCAGACCAATGTCTCCCCTTTGCAAAGACAGTTCGAACAATGAAGCTGACTTGACTCGTTATCAAGCAGTATTCAGTGCGGCCAGACTCGGAGACAGATTGAGAAGTTTCCCGACATTAAAACACTCGACGAACTGGTCCAAAGGTGGATTCAGGAGGCAAAGCTGCAGTTTTGCTGCGGACCAACACTGGCAGCTGCCGACATCTCAGAATCCCTTCTCTATGAAGAGATACTGAAGTGCGATTTCTCGCAGAAGCTCTCAGCTCTGACCGTTGGCTACTATTTCGAAGCGAGCGACTCAGTTCAACACATTAGACACTTTCAACACAAAAATGGTGGTCCACTCCCGCAACGATGCCCTCATGTGTCTAACCTTTTCGTCCAACCTGAACGACATGGCCTCGAATTGTTCTACTCTCTGCCACTGTGTTCGCTCTATAGTTTTGAGGAGATAACTGAGGCATTCCTCATCCAATATGCCTTTCGTCGGGAGGCCAAGAGAATAAATACCACCTCAGCTCCATCAAAAAGAGGCAGAATGACAGCAAGTCCTACATTAGCCATTTTCAGAGCCAACTGGCTAAAATTCCCAACTGCGGTGAAGATGTATCTGATACTTACGTTCGTCAGTGGATTGTAGCTTTCGAACCCCCTATACAAACACCTGTTGAAGCATGACGTCACACGGATGAATGAGATCATGTCCTTAGCCCAACCTTACATACAGTTGGAGGAGGCTATGAAAAGTTCCATCAACCACTCTCTCAAACGTGGCAGTGATGGAGAGAAGATGAACTCGCAGCGTGAGGCTTCGACCCATGCAAGTTACCAGAATCAGGTTCAACCCGCCTTCAAGAAGAAGGCATTCTTGGTCATCTAGCTAAGTCCACTCCGAACCTTCAAGATGGAACAAAACTTCACACACTGAGGCTCCCCATCAACGGAGTCTTCAGTGCCATCAAGGACCAACAATGGGTAAGACGCCCGAAGCCGATCCTACACTTACGGAGAGGAAGATTACTATTCTTACCATGACAGTAAAGGACACAAGATAGCCCATTACAGAAGCCTCTGGTGGTACCTAGAAAAACTTGTCCATCGAAACTTCCTCAAAGAATATGTTCTTATCCCCAAGGCGACCTCCGATGCGAGAAAGCCAAGCGCTTCGCTTCCTGCTCAATCGCAACACATAATCACCTAGTACAAGGCGATTGAGTAATCCCATATCTCCAATGAACCTAGGAGAGTACTGTTAGCCCAAAGGCCCATCATTCTAGTTTTGATGATGATCAACTCATGTAGTTATGTTTACTAATGATCTTGTGTTTAATTAGTGACAGATTTGTTATCAAGATCTTAGTAGGTGTGGAGCTTCAACAAAGGATTTAAAGACATATTTTGGAGCTAGCACCGGTTGATTCACGAGCCTATGCATCAAGATCACATCAAGTACTCAAGAGGAATCGAGCTCGTTGGATTGCATTTGGACCAAGTCAAGATGATGAGAAGACTTCAAGGGAAGACTTCAAGATCAAGACTTGTGTCTAGGTATAAGATTTTTTGTTTTAGATAAAATGTAAAGGATAGAGTAGTTGATGGATTGCTCAAGTATTATATACACACACACTCTTTATAGTTCTGTTTTTACAAAAGATTTTCATTTTGGAAAATACATGTTTGAATTTGATTTTCATGTTTACATATCTTTTAACCAAAATCATGTTTAGAGCTTAATGTCAAAAACTTAGATATTTCATCTTATTTGTGTAGTGGATCATATCCATACACATTATGCTTTAATGAATTCAAAATATCTTGTATTTGTATCATGAAGAAGTTTATGGAAAATAAGTTTTGGAAAATACAAGTTTTCATTTGAGCCAATATTTCCATATAACAAAAATAGTCCAATCTTTTATAACATGCCTTGATTTTGTGCAAGCATGTTTGTTTATCAAAGTATATTGGTAAAACTATTTTTGTAGATTTTTAAGTATTTTATGGGATTTTATTTCAATCAAAAGACTTAGTTTTAAATCTCAGAAAAACTGTTTTCAGACTTCAGATAGTCGACTTAGTACCTTGCTAGTCGACTAACTCTGAAGTCGGCCGACCGGCTCGGTCGACCGACGTGCACGGACGTGCACGCCTTGATCTGGCAGATGGCCGGTCTGCCGACCCTGTCGACCGGAACTGAGAGCAGTGCTCTCTGTTCTTTTGGGTCGACCGGGTGGTCGACCGGAGGCTCCAACGGTCGGATTCTTGACCGTTGGCGGTCGACCGGGCGGTCGACCGACAGGTCTGACAGACCCCAACGGCTAGTTTTTGACAGGCTATAAATTTGGGGGTTTGGCCGTTGTTTTCACCAAGATTTGGAGAGTGTTTTTGAGCCAGTTTTTCCAATCCTTTTCAGAGGTTTTTCTCCACAAATTTGAGAGCAAATATTTCCTATCAAAAAGGAGAGTTTATAAAGAGTGTGTTAAAAGAGATTCTTTGAGTTTTCCTCCACCATCTCTTTCCTTGTTTTTCTCACAAACACTTGAGCAACCCATTGAGCTATTCATTTTATAGGAGTGTTTTGTGAGAGGATTTTAGGTGATCAAGAGTTGTGATCACCAAAGTTCTACTTTGTTCATTTGAGGAGGCGGACGGTTGTGTTCGCATTATTTCGGGTCCTAGTGTGGACTCGGTGTTTCGGGTTCGGGTGCGAACTCCTTGTTTGAGGTGCGGCCTCGGCGAGCCGGTGGGCTTGCGTGTGTACGGGACTAGGGAGTCCGAGGGTTTGTAGGTGTTGCGGCACCGGGGAGAGATCCATTGGGATCTTGCATAGTGGAAATCCTTCGTGTGTCGAAGGCGGGGATGTAGAGCAAGTGTGCTCGAACCTCAAAACAAACCCTTTGTGTTTGCGATTGCTCACTCTCTCTCTCTCTATCTCCTTATCTATATCTTGTATACTTTTATTGTCTATCTTTATATGCTTGATATATTCATTTGTGCTCATTGATATACATGCTTGGGTTGTTTGCTAACACTTGTATTTAACCAAGAGAGCCAACGCGGCACCTCAACCCATTCAAGGGAAATATAGAGGAGTTTGTCCAGAGCCCTTCACGGGGAATTCGGCAACACTCTTGTGTTATACGTGGTGTTTAGTGTAATAGTTTGTTTAGGTCATAATTGCTTTTAGCTTCCGCATTATTTGACATTAAGTGACCATTAGATTAGCCATCACCTATTCACCCCCCCTTTAGGTGAACCTTCAAGTACCTCCTCCAATAACCCCTTGGTATTTTGATTAAATTCGTTATTTATGTAGAATCATGGAATGAAATTATAATTTTTGCTCCTAACCATTTCATCTCACCCCCATCAGAATTCTTAATGCTTTTACGTACCGATGTAGGAGTATCCCCCACTCGGAGACAGCAACACAAGTACCAGCCTACAGGCTCCCTCTTGATTAGCCTATTGGCTTGAAACCTTCTGCTGTCAAAGTGCCCCCTGTCAGAGTCCCTATCCCACTGATGGAAGGGTCCCCCATCAGAATCACTGACACTTGGACATCTCTATGTAGGAGTTTCTCCCACGTGGAGACGACAATGCAAGCACCAGCCTACAAGTTTCCTCTCGATTAGCCTACGGGCAGTCAAAACCTTCTGCAGTGGGAGTGTCCCCCGCTCAGAGTCCCTGCCCTGCTGATGGAATGTCCTCCTTCAGAATCTCTGATGCTTGTACGTCTCTATGTAAGAATGTCCCCCACTGGAAGACGGTAACACAAGCACCAGCTTATAGGCTCCCTCTCGATTAGCCTATGGGCAGTTCCGCTATGGGAATGTCCCCCTCGGACTCCAAACACTGCTGATGAGAGTGTTCACTATCAGAATCCCTGATGCTTGTACATTCCATTGTGGAAGTGTCCCCCACTTGGAGACGGCAACGTAAGAACCAACTTACTCGCTCCTTTTCGATTAGCCTACGGGTAGTCAAAACCCTCTATTGTAGCAGTATCCCCGAGTTAGAATCCAAAGTTTGCAGGTACTGTTGATGGGATTACCCCTACTCAGAAACAACAGTGGAAACTCATGACACTCCATTGCCAGCCAACCATATCAGAGATAGGGATTAGCACTCCGAAGATGCATGGTCATAAGAATTTCAAAAAACTTATGGTAAAAACAAATCGGGCAAGATCTAAATATAACTATTTTCATTCAGAAAACCATTTCCTTGAATTTATTTGGTTAAATCTGACAAGCGTAATACCATAAAAAATTCTTTTACATCTCTGTGTTTACATTTTTAAAAAGAAGTACAACAAATCTGAATCTAGACATTGAATCCATCCCACCAGTCCCGCCTCACCTCCAAGCTTCGAGGACATACTCATAGTCACAAGGGAATATCTACCGAAAGACAATGCCTCTTTGTTCATGCCACCATTCGAAGGTCCGGACATTTGTGAAGAGAAGACCGAGAGGCTAAGGCAAGATGGGTCAGGAAGAATGTTTCAACCTGAAACACATTCTCCTTTTCTACTCACCCATGACTCCAAGACAGCCAAACTGATGCCACTGTCCTCCTCGGGTTGTGAGAAGGACAAGAAGAACCCCTAGAAAGCCTTACAAGAGTGAGACAATAACCCTCCAGAGACCCAAGCCTGCAAGACATGCCAGACGGCAATAGAATCACAACTATGCTCTCCAGGAGAAGTACCACTACTGAAAGGAGAGACTCTAGGACACTAGGAGAAAGCTAGCGTCCTTTGTTTTTAGGCAAACTGAAGGCTCATCCATCCGTCCTGCATACCCTTCCGGTGACGACACCCTGTCACGGTGACTAATGCGCCATAACGGCCCTTTTACGACAACTAACGTGATGAACCAACCAGACTCCCTAGAAAAGAGAGCCTGATCACTGCTTCCTCTTCCTCCTCTCTCTCCTTTCTTTTCTCCATCTGATGAAGAGAAAAGAGGGGAGCATGGCAGCCTAGCAGGGAAAGAAAAAGTTAAAATTCTGAAGTAAGGGTTGTAAAGAGGATAACAAAGATGATTTCCTCCCATGACCCCTCTTTATTTATAGATGGACGAGAAGCCACATAACCTTCAATTTAAACTATCAATCCCTGAAAAGTTGTCCCACATCCCGAGATTTTTAGTCAATAGAAAGGGCAAAAGATCAACTGTTGCCACCAAACTATAAAACCCTACAATCCCAGTTATAATTATGCCAGGATTCAAAGAGACAAGGATATGACTTTTGAGGAATCCAGCCAATCAATGTGACAACTGACAGCTAGCTATACAATCTCTAATTAACTCCAGAAGATCAACAATGATCCGAAGAGATTTATCATACGCTTCTCAGTTCGTGAACGCCAAAGTAACCTTAAGGCATTAAGATACCTTCTGATTCACTTCGCTTCCCCGACTTCCCATCCGTAGGCTCCGGCAAGTAGGGAGCGGGGGGTATCTGTAATGGTCAAAATTTAATCCAGACCAGGATGATAACACATGTCCAAACTATAAAGGGGTTCTCCCTAAACATTCACAACTCTTAGAGTCCATTCTGAAGCCTTCTCTACATTCGGCTTTCAGGAGCTGTCCTCCATCCCGAAGACATCTTCTACCTGAAACCACATTTCTCCACCCAAAGGCCTTTACCACTTCAAAGACCTCACCTCCTAAGGGTCTTCTCCACTCTGAGACCTTCTAATTCTGAAGGTTTCAGCTCCAAACCTGAAGCTCTAACAAAAGATCATCCTTGATCTCTGCCGACAGTTATACAGCTCCATTTACCCCTACGTTCATAACGTGTAACGCCCTATCCAGGTGAGCAGTTATGGACAATAGCATATTTTCTGCATGCAATCCCAACCAACAAGCGCCGGTGATCACAGCCGTTACAATAACCCAGTATGTGCAGATCGTGCAGATATAATAATGCACCAATTCCTCCTCCATGTGAGCATCCATTTCAAGTATATACTATCCTTCTTCTACAAAGAGAATGGGGTCGCTTCCCTAATCCTGAGGGCACATACCAAACCACACCAGCAATTTTCCTCTGCACAATCCACCCTTCCATCACACCAGCAGTTTCTCTCGCCAGCCCCCCTTTTCTTTCCAACAACTGATTCTCACGCTCGAGGGTCTTAGGCCGCCACCATATCAGTACTCTTGACCTGAAAGGTGTCTTTCTTCTTTGTGTGTTCTGAAAGGTCCTAACTATTGGCCCAAAGGCCCATCGTTCTAGTTTTGATGATGATTAACTCATGTAGTTATAGTTTACTAATGATCTTGTGTTTAATTAGTCTCAGATATTTGATCAAGATCTTAGTAGGTGATTAACTTCAACAAAAGAGTTTTGGAGCTAACACATGTAGATTCAAGAGCTCCGCGTCAAGATCGCATCTAGCACTCGGTTGGAGTCAAGCTCGTTGGATCACGTTTGGATCGAGTCAGCTTGGAGACAAGAAGACTTCGGTTTGTGTTTAATTTAGTATATTTAGATCTTGTGTAAAGATAGATAGTATTGATATGCTAAATATACACACACAAGTTTCAATATGTTTAGTTTTTAGTTTAACCGGTTTCAGTTTTCATATATATGGTTTACATGGATAAAAGAATTAAAACAAGTTTACATGATTTAATGTATATTAGATTTAATCTATATACATCTATACTTCGTCTATTTAGAAAAACTTACTTTGATAGTCTATTTCATGTGTTTGGAGTTTTGTATTTAAATTAGACTTATTTTTGGATTTCATGTCAAAAACATAGATATATATCTTACATGTATATTCTATCCATATACAATATGCTTTAAATTTATTTCAATATCATGTTTTTGTATTTATACAAGTGTTGGAAAAATCGAATTTCCATTTCAAAGTTTGATTTTTGGAAAATACTGATTTTGGTTTAAAGCATAATTTCAATATCACGAAAATGGTTCAAATATTTTGTAATATGTGCTGATTTTTGGTCACACATGTTTGATATTCAAAGATCTTATAAGAACTTATTTTTGTGAAATTTATGTGATTTTATGGGATTTTATTAAAGGTAAAAAGACCAAGTTTTAATCCCTTAAAAGTTGTGATCTGGCCTCCTGCCGGTCGACCGGACGGTCAACTGAGACAGAAGTCGGTTGACCGATCTGGTCGACCGATGTTCACAAACGTGCACATGCCATTTTGCTGGAGGGCCAGTTGACCGACCCGGTTAACTGCCAGAGAGCTCTAATCTCCGGATCTGGCCCCGGTCGACCGGGCAGTCGACCGGCAGAGAGCTCTGCTCTCTGTATCCAGGCCTCGGTCGACCGGGCGGTCGACCGATGGCACAACGATCGAAAATCTGACCGTTGGCTGGTCAACTGGGCAGTCGACCGACAGCAGAACTTTCTGCTGTCCTTGCCCAACAGCTAGTTTTTGGAATCAGTTATAAATACCCGTCCCATTGGGCTGTCTTTAACAAGAATTTCAAGAGGAAAAAATTTCATCTTCTTAAGTGTTTTAGCTACAAGTTTTAAAAGAGTTTTTGGGTTAAAAAAGATTTATCTTTATTTATTTGAAAGGGTTGGAAAAATCAAAGAAAACGATAAGTCTTTGGAATTGTTTTTGTTCTTCATTTCGATTTTATCCTAGAAGTTTTTCTAAGTATTTTCTTTGTAAATTTGATTTCCAAACTCCTTATTTTTCTCACACTTGAGCTATCATATACTATCCTATCTATAGGATCTTTGTTTTGTGAAAAAATTGGTTTGTGGTTTGTTGAAACCACCAAGTGTTGTAATCCTCTTTGCTTTGTATTTTCCCTCTTGTGTAGAGGTGATTGTAGAGGAGCTTGGGTTTATGGTTACCCCTATAACTATAGAGGTGATTAGGTTGTTGGTATCCCTCTAAGTGTAGAGGTGATTGAGGTTGTTGTGTTGGCTTGGTGCCTTATCCCTCTAGTGAGAGGTGATTGTTGTTTTGACTTTGTGTTTAGCCTCTTGTGTAGAGGTTGTGTTTGTTAGAGAGAGGAGTTGTGTACTCCTAATTTGTATTTGCCAAATTCTCAGTGGAGGCTCCTTGTGTGGGAAGTCCTGTGTGGACGTATAGTGAAAATCCTTCTGTAGAGCAGTGGCTTGAATCTCGAAACAATCTTGTTGTTTGCGATTGATCCACTATCTCTAACTCTCTCTCTTTTATATTGTGCATTGCTTCATATTGATCATATCATATACATGTATATTATTGAGTGTGTGTCATACTTATGTTGAACCAAGAGAGCTTCATATAGCACCTCAATTCTTATTTAGAAGAATTTAGAGGAGATAGTCTAGAGCCCTTCATCGGGAATTCGGCTACACTCTTTAGTTACACTAAGTGTGTTGCAATTAGTTTTTTTATTCTGCATTATTTATCATTAGATTACACATACACCTATTCACTCCCCTCTAGGTATATTTTCAATTGGTATTAGAGCCTACGCTCCTGATTTTAGGTGTAACCACCTAGGACTGTGATCTTAGCTAATTAAACTAGATTTGCATTTGCACACATTTGTTTACACACACTCATGGACTTCATGACCCCTCCCATGTATAATACTTCCAACATTGATGTTTAGAAAGTTAAGATGTTCATGTACCTTAAAACCCTAGGCTTGCATGTTTACCTTGCCGCTACCAAGAAATCTTATCTTGATAATAGCAAGCATATAGAGACCAATGCATAAGCCCTAATGGCACTTAGAAACATATTTAATAAATATATCTTATGATGGTTTCTCACTGTGATTCCGCTTTTGAAGTGTGGAACACTTTGACCTCTCCCGCGCTACAAATGACAAACCAAGTGGAGAAAGAATCTTGTGAGGATGAGTCTGAAGAAGCTTGCTACATGGTCTAAGGGAATGACTCCCTTGAGGTGAAACTCAAGTAGATGATTGTGCTAATTCTTCAGGAGATGATATTATGGATGTTGATGCTTTGAATGAAGAACTTTCCATTATTTGTGAAAACTTGTTAGAAAATATCAACATTTGAAAAAGAAAACTTTTAAAATAAAAGAAGAAAATAAAACTTTATTTTCAAAATTTGATTTAGTTTTACAAGAGAGGGATGAGATTTCTAATGAAAGGGACTCATTGAAATCCCAACTTGATCTTGCCTTAAATGAAAATAAAATTTTAAAAAATAAAAATGATTGTGATATTGTTTTGAAGAAAAATGAGATTCTATCTTAAAAACTTGATTTTGTTTTAAAAGAGAACAATTCTTTAAAAAATAAAATTGATTTAATTTCAAAAGAATTGGATTTGGTTTCAAAGGAAAACTCTTCTTTGAAAAATGATTTGTCTTCCCATGTTTGTCATGATATTATAGATTCATCTTCTATTAAGAAACATGTTGCATGCTCTATCTCTTCTTCTATTATTGAGAATGATATATGTGCTTTAAAGAAAAGTGTTGATTGTTTGGGCTCCACTTTGAGCCAATGTGCTATGAACCACACACGTTTAGAATCCATGTTTCACAAGAAATATACTCCTCATATGCATGCACAGAAAGCACGGCATACACATGCTTCTTATGTTCACACACATGACACTATGTATGCTTATGTGTACACTTGTACACATTGTGGACGTAAGGGCCACCTTGTAAAGTTTGTTATGATAGGATACATAATGTAAATTTTGCAAATAAATTTATTTGGGTTAGGAAAGGTGCTAACCCCCATGGACCCAATAGAGTATGGTACCAAAAGCCACTCCTATTTTATTTGATGTAGGTGTGGGCTCTCGCTTGACGTGAGAATAATGGTGCCTTGAGGTGAATGCGTTCCGAGTTATATGGTGACACTTTTAGATGCATTACTTTTAAGGAAGTTTGGTGAGAGGACCACTATGATTTGAAGATCTAGAGAATATCCCTAACGGTTTTGGTAATTATCTCAACTCCCATTTAGTTTACATGCTTTCATAGTATTGATTTTTAACATGTTTTGTTTTTCCATGTTCATTATATTAAATGCCATGATAATTAGACTTGTGACATACATGTATTGTAATTGAGATACACCCATGTTTATATGGATTATTACTTTTTGTGTTCTCACTTTAGTTTAACTATAGTGTATATCCTTGTTCTAAAACATGTGCATTTATATAATGATCATATTGGTTCATATTTTATTTTATGCTTCATGTTTTGATTACATGTTTAGATGTAACTTTCATTAAAACATGTGTATATATTTGTACAACTAATGAGCCACAATTGATTTTTGAATGTTTGTGCTAAATTGCTCATTTGTACCCATTAGATGTACTAATATAGCTTAGTTTTGATGATTCATGCATTTTAAACTTCTATTCTCTATTTTGTACATGTTTTCATTTTAATATGTTTAGCTTCATGTATTTGTTAATTTTGTTTAAAACTTTAGATATATATGTATACCCTTGAGTCTTTTGCTTTTCAAGCAAAATTTCTTTATGAACTCATTTGTGTTTAGGGATATATATGTGTACCTTTAGTTTTAGACAAAACATACATATACCTTGAAGTTGGTATTATTTTGATGAAAATTAATTTTCTATGATTTTCATATTTTTGATTAAAACAAATTTCATATTGAGCTTCATTGCTTATATCCATGATTATGCTTTTCACATGACTCTTTTATACTCACATTATTTGTGTTTACTCATTACTTTGTTTTATGAGTACTTTGTTGAGTTTTATATATCTTAAGTGTCAATTTTTTGTAAAATGTATGCTTCATAAAATATATGATTTGGTTTCATGTTTTGAAGAATCTATAACTAGTTATTTTAAATTATTTTAAACTAGTCATTATTCTTCAATTGATAGAGCTTTTAAACATGTTAAACTATGTTCAAATCCTATTTGTTGAAAACCCTACCTTTTGAAGGGCGGTTGGATGGGCGACCATGCCTTATATGCTCTAAATTGAAATCTTTAAACATGTGCATGAATAAGGTAGTAAGTATGAGTTATACACTTGATCCTCATTATATTTTCAATTGGTATCACAATTGATATTTTTATGTTTGTATACTTATATTTGTGTTTTTATATATGTACGCCTCAAACTTCAAATAGTATCAATTTCGATTGGTTACATTTTTATGCATATATATATATATATATATATATATATATATATATATATATATATATATATATATATATATATATATATATATGATTTGATTATACTTACAATATCTTTACATCTTAAAGAACAAATTATTTCTTACTAAGCTTGATTTAGTTCTTAACGATAATTATTTTTCAATTGGTATATTATACAAGCTTATGCATTATTTTTATTAGTATCTCATAAAGGGGGAGAAAATTCATGTTTTATCTTTCAATCGATTTTATTTTCAATTGGTATCTTACTTCCATTCTTTATTGTGAAAAATACTTTGTTTTGATATATGCTACCATTTTCAATATTAGTATCAATAATTTTAAATTGGTATTATTCTCAATTTGGTATTCTTATTGTAAAATGAATTGTGTTTACCCAAAATTTAGTTTTACTTTTAATTGGTACCAAAATTTACAAGATATTTTTAATTGGTACAATTTGGTTTCAATTGGTATCAAACTTACAATTGGTATATTTTATTGGTATCAAAAACTTATAATGTTTCATTTTTAATTGGTATCAATATTTACTATTGGGATCTATATTTTCTATTGGTATCCCTTACACACTTTCATTACTATCAAAAAATTTGTTTTAAGGAGGTTTCATAATGTTTTGATATATATGTCTTATATGCAAGGGAAGCTTACCATCTTCTCTATATATAGATTCATGTTGAGTGTACTTTTCATATTGAAGTGACTGACCTCTCTTTGGTATGTAGTACATGTGTATAGTGGGAGCTTCACATCTCCGCTTATACATTGTATATTATGCTTTATGTGGCTAGAGTCTAGTCATCTCTTTTCATGTAAATGAATGTATGCAGGGGGAGTTAACTTTATGTCTCTCCTCTTCATGAATGTTATATCGCATATATAATCTTATTGTTTGATGTTTTCGCTTCTTTGTTGATGAATTGACAAAAAGAGGGAGAGATATTTGTAGAGTTTATATATGCATGTCTATATATTTGTTGTTTATGCATATATGTTTACAAAAAGGGTGAAAAGTCTTTGGACTTTATTGATTTGTTTATGCATATTTATTGTTTAGTTTATGCACTTTATTGAATATCTTTATTATTATATGCTATGCATGAGTTAAGGGGGAGCTTCTATAAAGCCTAACTTTAATCCATGCATATATAACTCCATGAGTTTTGTCATCATCAAAAAGGGGAGATCATTGGCCCAATGGCCCATCGCTCTAGTTTTGATAATGATTAACTCATGTAGTTATAGTTTACTAATGATCTTGTATTTAATTAGTATCAGATATTTGATCAAGATCTTAGTAGGTGATTAGCTTCAACAAAGGAGTTTTGGAGCTAACACATGTAGATTCAAGAGCTCGTGCGTTAAGATCACATCTAGCACTCAATTGGAGTCAAGCTCATTGGATCACATTTGGGTCGAGTCGACTTGGAGACAAGAAGACTTTAGTTTGTATTTAGTTTAGTATGTTTAGATCTTGTGTAAAGATAGATAGTATTGATATGCTCAAGTATACACACATATAAAAGTTTCAATATGTTTAGTTTTTAGTTTAACCAGTTTCAATTTTCATACATATGGTTTTCATGGATAGATAGAATCAAAACAAGTTTACATGGTTTAATGTATATTAGATTTGATATATATACATCTATGCTTCATCTATTTAGAAAAACTTACTTTGATAGTCTATTTCATGAGTTGGGAGTTTTGTATTTAAACAAACTTATTTTTGGATTTCATGTCAAAAACATAGATATATATCTTACATGTATATTGGATTCTATCCATATACCATATGCTTCAAGTTTGTTTTAATATCATGTTTCTGTATTTATAAAAGTTTTGAAAAAAATCAGATTTTCATTTCAAAGTTTGGTTTTTGAAAAATGTTGATTTTGGTTTAAAGCCTAATTTCAATATTACAAAAATGGTTCAAATAGTTTGTAATATGTTTTGATTTTTGATCACACATGTTTGATATTCAAAGATCTTATAAGAACTTATTTTTGTGAAATTTATGTGATTTTATGAGATTTTATTAAAGGTAAAAAGACCAAGTTTTAATTTCTTAAAAGTTGTGATCTAGCCTTCTGCCGTCGACCGGACGGTCGACCGAGACAGAAGTCGGTCGACCGGTCCGGTCGACCGATGTGCACAAACGTGCACAGGCCATTTGGCTGGAATGCCGGTCGACTGCCAGAGAGCTCTACTCTCTAGATCTGGCCCCGATCGACCGGGCGGTCAATCGATAGAGAGCTCTGCTCTCTGTATCTAGGTCTTGATCGACCGGGCGGTCGACCGACAGCAGAACTTTCTGCTGTCCTTGGCCCAACGGCTAGTTTTAGAATAGGTTATAAATACCCATCCCTTTGGGCTATCTTTAACAAGAATTTCAAGAGTAAAAATTCTCATCCTTTTAAGTGTTTTAACCACAAGTTTTAAAAGAATTATTGGGTTAAAAAAGATCTATCTTTATTTGTTATAAAGGGTTGAAAAAATTAAAGAAAAGGAGAAGACTTTAGGAATTATTTTTGTTCTTCATTTCTATTTTATCCTAGAAGTTTTCCCAAGTATTTTCTTTATAAATTTGATTTCCAAACTCTTTGTTTTCTCACACTTGAGTTATGATATACTATCCTATCTATAGGATTTTTGTTTTGTGGGAAAATTGGTTTGTGGTTTGTTAAAACCACCAAGTGTTGTAATCCTCTTTGCTTTGTGTTATCCCTCTTATACAGAGGTAATTGTGGAGGAGCTTGGGTTTGTGGTTATCCCTCTAAGTGTAGAGGTGATTAGATTTGTTGGTATCTCTTTAAGTGTAGAAGTGATTGAGGTTGTTGTGTTGGCTTAGTGCCTTATCCCTCTAGTGAGAGGTGATTGCTATTTTGACTTTATGCCTAGCCTCTTGTGTAGAGGTTGTGTTTGTTGGAGAGAAGAGTTGTGTACTCTTAGTTTGTATTTGCCAAATCCTCAGTAGAGGTTCCCTGTATAGGAAGCCATGTGTGGACGTATAGTGAAAATCCTTCTGTGTGAAGGCGGGGACGTAGAGCAGTAGCTCGAACCTCGAAACATATCTTGTTGTTTGCGATTGATCCACTATCTCTAACTCTCTCTTCTTTATATTGTGCATTGCTTCATATTGATCATATCATATACATGCATATTATTCAGTGTGTGCCATACTTGTGTTGAATCAAGAGAGCTTCATATAACACCTCAACTCTTATTTAGAGGAGATAGTCCAGAGCCCTTCACCGGCAATTTGGCTACATCCTTTGGTTACACTAAGTGTGTTGCAATTAGTTTTTAATTCTGCATTATTTGTCATTAGATTAGCCATACACCTATTCACCCCCCTCTCGGTGTATTTTCACTATCGGGAGCGATCAACTGCTTATGATGGATTCTGATCCACGAGTTTTTATCCACCACAAGGTGACAATTGTCATTTTTGTTCCTGTTATTACAAAAAATATTCTTCTTAAACATTATTGTTTGTTATGTAAGTTTGAAGATGGATTTTGATAATTAGAGAGTTATGATCAGTGGGTTAAGAAGATGAGCTTTGGTTAGAACGTTTAGAGAACGAGTTTTAATCAACAGGTCTAAATATACGGTTCTAATTGATGCATAGATGCTAAGCATAGATCAAGCGACACACGCTTCCTTCCCTTATGAAAAGTTGTGAGGAAGGGATTTTTCAAACTAGATTTTCAATGCACACTAAGCGGCATATTACACAACAGCTCGACTCGTAGTGCATGAATGCTATTAGGTTTGACTAGCATTTGTGGAGACTCATTCACGAGTACATGGGTTTAGAATGGAAGCTACTAATAGTTCATGAAAACTAGATTATTGTGGCTCCTATGTGCGTCGTAGGAATTTCATTCTCCCCGCATGAAAGTTTATGAGGGAGGTTCTTTTCCCCCACTAATTATAGGCCACAATGTAAGTCTATGAGACTTTCTTCAAAGAAAATTTGTGATGCATTTAGATTACTAATTTTTGTTATGATATTTAAGATCTAGGTTCTTAACAAACTCTTATTTAAGTATTAGACCTGGTAATATCAAATAATAATTGGATATTCGTAAAAATAAAAGCCCTCTGCACTATTGAAATAAGGAGACCCCCATGTACTATCAAATTCAACAAAAATAGTCTATACTATTGTAAGCATTAATATTAAATTCGTTCATTCTATTGAAATTAGTGAAGAACATACTTGTATTAGTTTAAACATAATTAATATTCTACTCTATTATCTTAGAATCGCTAATAATTGCAAAATATTACAATTGTACATGGGTATTTTCTACTGAATTTGATAGTTCAGGAGGGTGTTTTGCTTATTTCAATAGTACAAGATTTTTTTACGAAACGCTGAAAGTGCAAGGGGGTTTTCTGCATTACTTTTTAATTACATTTTTTTTTTTTTAACCTTATTGCCTCTTCTGTCGGTTCAAGTTACCCAACAACATTCTTGTCTCTCCCTTTTTTGGGGATTTATTGCCTTATGCTAGGGACCTAGATCCTAAAAAACTTTTTATTATTGGGTATAAAAGATGAACTTTTGTACTAAATTTATAGTTTTATTCGATTACTTTATTATTTAATGCAGAGCTTTTAATCTGTTGTTAACAGCTGCCTAAGGACATGCTCTTCTCTCTTTTTGCCCTAACTACACGTGCATGATACATGCTCCCATTTCTTCACTATAATTTAATTATGAAAAAATAGAGAGGTAAAAATGCATGTGCCTTTAGTGTGCGTTCAAAAACTCTGTTTACTTCTGTTTAGTTGCGCCACGTCAAAAATTCATCTCCACCGTCACGTGAGTAGTTTCCATGCCGTTTTATTTATGATTTAAAAATTAAAATCATACTATTTGGATTATATATTTTGGTCTAAAGATGAACTAAATGGAGTAAAATATGGGGTCTCATCTTAAAAGTTTTTGTGTGTAACGCACGGAGAATTGTGTACAATATATTATTTTTTTAAGTCCTGTTGTAGTCCAGTAAAAAGAGTTCATTTAATATTACTTTAAAAATTAGTTTTCAAATTCCCGTGACTTTAGTAGGAAGTAGGAAGAAGGTCTAGTGAGCTCTCCATTTTATATCTTTCTAGTAAATCTCATGTTTCTAATACAAAAAAAAAAAAAAAATCATTATGAAATGAGAAAAGGCTCCTTCCCCTTGCCGCTTTCAGTAATTAGTGCTAATCATCTCTTCTGTAACTGCGGTGGAGATTTTCTAATGTAATTAGTGCTAATCATCTTCTTGGCAACTGTGGTAGGGATTTTCCGATGCGAATGATGAAACGATCGATCTCACACTACAAATGAGAATGGGGTTGTGTTTGAATCGAGCTTCTGATTTTAGATTCAATACAGTAAACGAACATAAACAAAGATTTTACATGAAAACCAAATTAGGAAAAACCATAGGAGGAGGAAAAGAATTCACTATATTTTGAGGGTTACAGTGGAATTCAATGAGTATTCTTTTATTTATAATTTTCAGATCTAGATTTGTTTGGTCCTCTCTAGTCTAGTTCGGTCCCCTTCCCTCAGAGATTTCTAGGGATATAAATAACCTGACGAAATGTAACTAATGGCGCTGATCTTGAAGTCCTCATATCTGCATGGTTTTCTTTATTAGAATCCTTCTATAATTGCTCAGATTGTTACGCTTGATTGTTGATATTTGCATGCCTAGATATTCTCTGCCATTCATAACTGCCTCCATTGAAATAGGGGAGTCCTTCAGAAGATGGGATATCCTACTGCTGAGCTAGATCCAATGAAGACGGGAATCCTCATAGAGACCCGTGTTGTGATGACCGGGGAGAGACTTGGTTCTAAAGCTCCTCCCCCAGAGTTGAATATGCACCTGGGACTAGAGTCGGGGTCCTCTCCTCGGGGCTGGATACGAATTCAGGGCGAGGCCCGAGATCTCTCTCTCCTTAGACTAAGTGTGATATCAGGGTAAGGCCTGAGGTCTCTCTCCTCGGTGTTAAATTCGACACTTTATGTGGGAAGCTTGGTCTCGATTTGTGATACTCTTGGTGTGGCGGGACATGTAGCTTAATCCTAAGAAATTATCAAAACTGACCAGTACAGATGCCTCCTGGCCTTTGTGAATGTTAGATTTGTGGGAAGGGAATCAGAATAGCGAAGTTGGTAGGAATCCATTAAGTACTCTGAACTCTTTTGGAAGTTGATGCTAGGAAATATGACTTGATCATTGTGTATCTCTGAAATTTGATTTGGGGATGATGGGGATGGATGACACCTGGCTTGCGTATCTACAGGGCCTGACTTGGAGGTCACTGGTTTCCAAATTGATTCTTTTCGAATCCTCGTGCCATGATGGGTGAGATCATTCGGCGGAGAGATGAAATCTCGATGACATGATATGCCAAAAATCGCAGGTTGTGGATGGTTTCTCGAGGATTGGAAGTTTGAATAGTAGACGTTCAATCTCCTTTTCCATCTATAAATAAGGTAGTTGCCTGAGGAGAGATTTGTATCTTCTGAAACTTATGTCCTCCAAGGTCTTGCTTTGGTGGCCTGCAATGTCTTCCTCCTCCTTTGTCTGGTGGAGGAATGAAAGGTGGAGATGATCGGGTTCCTGCTACTCGGGAGTCTGCTCAGCTGATATGCCAGTCATCATGATGAGCCCGTCATGATACATCAGCCAACGTGCCAGGGCTCCACGTCTGGGGCGATTGCTTGTTGGTGCACTATGATTGGAGCTGATGATTTGGTTCAAAGTCACCTGTTTCTTTGAGGGTGAGGATCATTCTAAAGAATCTGACCCTCCCTCCATATAGGGCATACAAGGAGGAGTAGAAGCCCCTAGGGCGAGATGGCGAGTTGTATCTCACCCTTGAGCCTGACCCCCTATCTCAGGACATTGCAATGGAGGAAGACATTTTCTCCTTCTGGCGTATTTTGTCAGAGTCCAATTGGTCAGATGTTGTAACCTCGCTCTAGGAGGGCTTCTTAGGGGATCAGCGTGGCAGGTAGTGTTCTCTTGGATGCTTTGGAGGAATGGAGAGCTGCTTGTCAAGATACAGCTGCCTGCTCCAGGGGCTGATGCGGGGATGAAGACTGCCCCCGAGAGATCTCCACTGATGAACAAGCCTTCACTGTTCTTGTATTAGAGATCTGTAAATGATGGCGAGACAGGTTTTTGAATCTCTTGTATTTATTTTTAAGAAGTAAACATAAGGATGTAAAAGAGTTCATGTATTCTACTTGTCAGATGTAATGACATAATGAATTTTAATGAAAATGTAAATGTGTGTTTTTTATAATGAAAATGACAGAGTTGTTTAGATCTTGCCTGGTTTGTATTTTGAAATAATCATGCCCCTTCAGAGTTCGATTTTCGGATAACAAAAATATGGCATGTCTGCAGTGACATCTCCGGATGGTATCTTCATCTCAGAATGTACAGACATTCATTCTCCGAGTGAAGTAAGGACTTCAGTCGTGAATCTATATTGGGTCAAGAGGTGATGATCTCCAAGATAAGTGGGAATTCAGTCGCAGAGCTACATAAGGCCGAGAGGCGCTGATCTTCGAGATAAGTGAGGACTTCAGTCGTGAAGCTAATAGGAACCCGGGGGCTAATGTTGGTGCTATTATTCCTGAGCAGGGGTTTACCTTCTCGGAACACACAAGCATAAGGCCCTAGTGAAGGGAGCCCTCGGCTGTGGAGCTAGGCAGGCAGTTGCTGAATTGAGGATGAGCTTTCTGGGGCCAGTTTCCCAATTGAGAACGAGCCTTTGGAACCTAGAGATTGGTGTTTGCACTGTGATTCTTGAGTGGGGCTTCCCTTCTCAGAATACAGACAAACTAGCAGCAGCCCAATCGGGGAAGAACCTTTCGGACGGTAGTTGTCCGATTGGGGATGAACCATGATAGTTACCCATTGGGGATGAACCTTCTGGATGATAGTTGCCCACCGGGATGAGCCGTGATAGTTGCCCGATGGGGATGAACCTGAGGGATTGCCCAGAGACGAATACTTTTGTAATCGTTCTAGATTGGGGAGCTTCCCTCCTCGGAACATATAGGTAAAGGTCTCTGGGTGAAGATAGATTTCGGCTGAGGAAGAAACATTGGCAGTAGCCTAAGTACGGATGAACTAGAATGTTACCTAAAATGGACGGTTGTCTTTGTCATTTTCGAGTGGAGATTTCCTCCTTGGAACATACAAGTGGAAAGAAGGTTCCTGTGGAAGATGTGGAAAGTCAGGGCCAGCTATCGGAGCATGTTGGATCTCGAGTAATGGAGTCCCTTCTTGAAAGTTTCATTATGACCCTGGAAAAGAGAGAATGTAGGTTGATTGTTCATGAGTCGATGAACAGGTTCTCTGAATCCTTAGAAGGATGTAGGGAAGCTAGTGAGAACCAGAATGCATTTTTAACTGAAAAGTAAATGAAAGACATGGAGCTTTTACTCATTCGAGGTACTTCCATGATCTTATTTCTCGGTTGGTGCTTAGTCAACCTATTCTGTATTGAGTGATCAAGTGTTTTGGTTAACCTGGAGATGGGATCCCCGGCTGTCTTTCTGCCATGGAGGAGGCTCTGGGTATAAGGATGTACTCTCCGAGATAGCCCTGCTAGACAAGATCTTCAATATACTTGCGGAAAGACCAGCATTGAGAAGTTCAGTGTCCATTGTTGTTGTGAAAAAATAGTAGTCTCTCGCTTCGTGGCGAGCAAGATCACTCGTGTTTGCCTCTGGATTCTTCACCCAGGGCAGACATTTAATGGCATCGAAGACGTCCTGGATCGGGAGCTTCAGCGGGGAGAAATTGTCAGATATTTGGTAAGCTCGGGGTTGGCCTTGTAGAGGGTGTGGGAGCGGTTGCTTCTTGAAAGCATCCTATCAGTGTCCTTGGAAGTCAATTGTAGGGTTTTCGTGCTGCGGCTTTGGTTTTGTTCCGTCTTCGCGGCGGTTGAAAAATGGGTTGGCGAAGCTTTTCATTGCCTCCTCCAATTGAGTGTATGGTTAAGCTCAGTATTGAACCTCACTCCAACGAGTAACATTATATTTCACTAGATACTTGTACAGTGGGTGAGTGACCTGAAGTCCACTGGTGAATGAGAGGGTGAAAGTGGCTTTGCTGCAATTTGTATTTTGGCCAGCTGATTCTAAAAGTAGCCAATGTACATCTTGAGACTGTCGAAGGGCTTCATCTTAATGGAGAAAGGTGATGGTTGGTCTTTAACTCATGATGGGAAGAATATTGGGTGAGAAACAACTTGTTGAGATCTCTAAAGCCGTGGATTGAATAATGCGGAAGGGAGTAGAACCAGCTACCCTTTCAAGCTAGAAAGAAAGATCTGTCATTAGATGGAGTCTTTTCTGGAATAGATCACCATCTTGTCCTGGTACTGACGGAGGTGCTGAATTGGGTCGCTCTGACCGGTATAGCAATCAAAGGTTGGAATCATAAACCTTTTGGGAAATTTGAATTCCAGCCACGACGCCAAAATTTTGATCGGGACGGAACCAATACTTTAACATGTGTGTTTTGTAAAATTAGTATAATTATGTATGTATGCTAATGCCTCGATACTTCCGTTATAGTATTGGCTCAATGGGTCGAATCCACAGGGACGGGAGGCGGTAAAAGCATTAACAGTTTACTTTCACGTCAGTTGTTAACAAGTTCTTCTTTGTTAAAGAATGAGAAAGAGAAAAGAAAAAGAAATGAAATCCAGAAGTGATGGGGGAGAAGACGATGAAACGACGATGTGAAAATAAAAGAGAGATGGTTTTGAAACAAAGAAGATGAAATAAAGATGAACTAAGAAGATGGTGAAAATAATGATAAAAATGATAAAAAAAGTTTTAAAATTGATTTTTTAATAATAATAAAGAAAACTCATGCCTACTAACTACTAATTGCTCCACTAACCATACTAACCTCTTAGTGATAGTTGCCTCATATGGATCCTTGGCCATCACTAGTCTTTGACTTCAAGAGACGATACAAAGCATGGCACATAAGATTGTTCTTCTACATTCAAACAACACACTCATACCACACAACAAGTTGTAAGTTACTATTAAATCATCAAAACCGGTTAGATGTGAGCATGAAATAAAGAAGACATTGTAAGTTAGAAAGTTAGTGGTTAGATGTTAGAAATGTTAGAATATTAGAATTCATCATCATGAGCCATCAATGGCTCTTATAAGAGTAAGGCCTTGTAGAGGCTATTAGATTCATGTGGATTATTAAGTAAGTAGTTAGATGGTTAGTGGTTAGTATTTAGATTGCTATGAGAAGAAAAATTAGCTAAGCATAGATGGAGAAGATTACAATGAAAAAAAAAGAAGACACCTTTATATAGATTGTCACCATCTGTTACATCAATCTCTCTTTTTCTCTCTGAATCTCTCAACCCTAATACATGATCTAAAAACGAAATGAAAATACAAAAGAAAAGAAAAGAAAAGAGGAACACCTACATTAACCAATACTAAAAGTGAGAAAACCTAGCCTATTTCTCAATCTCCTTTGTTTCTATTCAGATCCTGTAGTATTTATAGGCAAACAAAGACTTTGGAAGGTGAGATGAGGCCACGCGTCGAAAATCGACGCGTGGGCCTACCATATTGCCGCCGAAACGTGGCATTTGCCACGTTTTCGCATCAAAACCAGGGACTTAGGTTCCTGGTTTTGGTGCGCGGATTCTATCACTTCGGGGACCTGCCAGATATTCTTGGATTTGGTTATTGACGTCTAGATTTTTGTCAGCACCCGCCAACGTCTAAATTCAATGTATCTTCTAGAAACTCTCTAGCATGGCCTCCAAGAAATCTTGATTTAATTACCCAAAAATGGGTTTAATTAAGCTCTTATTACTTTTTTGCCTCTAGACTCTTGATTATCTACAAAATAGACCAAAAGTTAGAAATGATATTTTATTCATAAATCAGTAGAGAAATATGATATAATAATGCAAAATTGTAGAATAATCATATGGCTTCAGAGAAGAGATAATTGGATGCATCAATGGTGATTGCCCTGAATTTGCAGTTGTGAGGCATACGTACTACTGTGACTTGCTCTTATAGGAGCTTGTTGAGATCTTGGACACAGATGAATGCCTCAGTTCTCCTTTGAGACTGATCAGGTCGATCTTCATGTGGGTATGAGAGAACTTCACTCATCGTCAGATTGTTTCGATGGAGTGGGGGAGTCTTCTTTCCGATGACTCCGACTTTGAGACTGATCGCCAGTTGTAGCCTTTGTAGCTCTGGTCATTTCTGGAGACGGTGGTGGAGGATCGAGATTTGGGTGAGGACGTAGTCGTTCAGGTGTTTCATCTTCTCCCGTTCGCAGACCGCATTTCTCAATCCTGCTCTACTTGTTCTTGCTCGTGGTCGAACAGAGCTTGCTACTTCGCCATTTCTCCTTCATATCAGTGAACATTTGGAGGAGTAGGGCCTCACAAATGGACGGGGGGTGGATGTCTCCATTTGCCTCTTCTGAAGGCATTGAGATGGTATCTTTTGCGATGGGGCTGGGGTCGATCGAGGGGATACCCAGTGATGGCAAAGATTTGCCTTTGGAAGTGGTCCCTTCGCCAGTGGTCGGCTGTTTCTTTGGGGCCATGGCTCGTTGTTGAGGCCTATTGAGGAGATATTTGGTAGGGAAGAAATCTAAGCGTTGGGATGTGATCAGGGTGAAAATAAGCAGTTGAAAACGTGTATTTTGAAATCAATGAAAAGCTTGTGTGTTCTAATGTTCCCTCGATATTTCCATTATAGCATTGGCTCAACGGGTCGAATCCACAGGGACAAGAGGTGATAGAAGCATTAACAGTTCTTATTCGCGTTGGTTGTTAATAAGTTCTTCTTTGTTAAAAGAATGAGAAAAAGAAAAAGAAAAAAATCCAGAAGTAATAGGTAGAGGAGGCGATGAAAACGTCGAAGTGAAAACAAATGAGAAGTGGTTGTGATCAGTAAAACAAAATAAGAAAATGAAAATTAGGGAGATAGAAATGAAATGAAAAATGAAATGGTTCAGAAAGTGGGTTTAAAAATAAAATAAAAAAGAAGATGAAACTTGTTGTGAAGAAGATTAAGAAGATAGTGAAAATAACGATACAAAAATAATAAAAAGATTTTGAAAATAATTTTTTAAAGCAAAGTAAAAAGAAAGAAGGAAAACGATGAAAGAAAACTCATGGCTACTAACTAGTAATTGCTATACTAACCATGCTAACCTCTTAGTGATAGTTGCCTCACATGGATCCTTGGCCATCACTAATCATTGGCTTCAAGAGATGATACAAAGTATGGCTCATAAGATTGTTCTTCCATATTCAAACACATCCAGTTCACACAATCAAAATGTAAGCTACTATTAGATCATCAAAACCAATTAGAGGTGAGCATGAATAAAGAAGACATTACAAGTTAGCTTGTTAATAGGTTAGATGTTAGAATGTTAGAATGCTAGAATCCATCATCATGAGCCATCAATGACTCTTGCAAGAGCAAGGCCTTGTAGATACTATTAGATTCATGTGGATTATCACATAAGTGGTTAGCTAGTTAGTGGTTTATAGTTAGATTACCATGAGAAGAAAAACTAGCTAAGTATCTGTCACGCCCCGCTTCCCAAAATACGCTGGAGCGGAGACGCGACACGAGTCGGCGACGTATATACGCAAAGAAAATACCTCACGTATATGCGCTAAGCCTTAAGTAACCCAAAACAAGCTATAAATTTATACTATAATGAGTCAACGACCACTGCAATAATACATATAAGCATCCACGCATGATATCATATGAATAAAGAACTGGAATAAAAAATGAATCTGATATAACTAGAATAAGGAAATAATACGAAGACAAGAAAGATAAGAACACTGAAATCGAATAGGGAGAAGCTTCAGCTCTTCGCGAAGCGCACCGTCTCCTCGAACACCTGCACAATAGAAACAAAGCATCTAATATCTGGACATGTAAATCCAGGGTCGTCCGAAAGTAACCTGATGAGTATGTGTGTAAAGGGGAGAGCTCGTGCATATAAACAATGTGCACAGAATAATAACCAGATAAACTATAGACAGAAGATAACTAAATAACATGATAAACAGATAACTAAAGGATAATTGTATAACAACATGAATGAAGATAAAAGTCAACTATCACAACTATAAACAAGCAACTGATATCTGAAGGTATAACCAAGCATATGTCACTAGTCTGGTGTACAGTCCTATTCTATCATAGTTTATACATGTATATACAGTCGGGTGATCACGGTTAGTCACAATACATTAACAGTTTATCATTATGGTGACTTTTGCCATATGGGTATAGATAGTTGAATAACAGATTGTTAGATTAATAATTTATTTATTTGGTTCTAATTTAATTTAATTTATTTTTTAGAAAAACTGAAATTAATTTCACAAGTTAGATCTACTTACTTGAGTTGTTCCTCCTTGCTTTCTCCTCAATCTCTCCTTACTTTCTCCTCAATCTCTGTACCTCGAAGCCCTTTTCATTCATGATCCACTTGAGGAGAGGAGAAGGGAAAGATGAAAGTGGGGAGATTTTGGGATTAGGGTTTTCTCTTGAGGTAAAAGAGAAAGTGGGGAGAGTTGGGATTAGGATTTCTCTTGAGGTAGAAAAGAAAGGAGTTTTGGTGTTTTTATAGGATATAAGATATTTTAGAAACCTGAATTCTAGTTAGGTTTAAATTGCTTAATTTAGTAATTAGGATTAAGATGTGAGTTGGATTGGAATTTGAATTATGATTATATATTTAGATTAGATTATAGATTTGGACTAGGATTAGGATTAGGATTGGGTTAATGTGTAAGGATCTCAATGGTAATGGGTTATAGATTATATATTATTGGGCTTTAGTTAAGAGAAATAAATAATATGAAGGATAAGAAAAATAGATAGTGGGCTTAGCTTTTGGGCTTAAAGAAAAATAGAAAAAAAAAAGATAAAAATAAGGAAGTGGGCTTGGCTCATGTGGGCTTATCATAAAAAGGAAAAGAAAACAAAAAGGAAAAGGAGACTGGGTTGAGCTTATTGGGCTTGGATAAAAATAATAATAATACTAATAGTGATTAACAATATCATAATAATAATTGACAATAATATTACAATAATAATAACAGTAATAGTAATAATAATAAAATTATTAACATTAAAAATCTTATCTAATAATACTTGATAAAAATACTACCATTAATAATAATGACTAAAACAATACAATATGAACAAGAATAATAACAATATCAATATTAATAATAATAGCAACTATAATAATAATACTAGTGACATATTAATGGAAAAAATACTAGCTAGTAATTAAAATGATAATATTTAATAATACTAAATATAATTATAAGGCTAAAATACCATTTACTATCTTAAAATAATTTGTACTGTAACTCGAGTTAATAAATAATAACAATATCACTAGTAAAATAAAATAAATACTTAAAAAAATAAAAATACAGTATTTTAGATTAGGGATATTACAGTATCATTTAGAAGATGAAGAAGATTACAGTAGAGAAGAAAAGAGACACATTTACATAAATTGTCACTATCTATTACATCACTATCTCTTATCTCTCTCTGAATCATCTCAGCCCTAATACATGATCTAAAAATAAAATGAAAATACAAAATAAAAGAAGAAAAAAAATCCTATTCTATAATTAGAAGAGAGAAAAACCTAGCCTACTTGCTGATCTGGTCACGTCTCAGGTCCTGTGTAGGGCTTTATATTGGCAAAGGAATACTGTAGAAGATAAGACGTGGGCACACGTCAAAATTTGACGCTTTTTCGCGGTCATACCAAGGACTTAGGTTCCTAGTTTTGACGAGCGGTTACGTCTCGCTTCTAGGACCTTCCAGGTATCCTTGGATTCGGGTGTTTTGATCCGGGTTCTCGTCAAATTCACGCCAATTTTTAGATTCGATATATCTTCTAGAAACTCTCTAACTTGGCCTCCAAGAAATCCAGATTTAATTACCCGGAAATGAGATTAAATAAGCTTTTATTACACTTTTACCCTTCTGATCTTAATTATCTGCAAAAGAGTCAAAATATGCGTAATTTTATTTATAAATTGGTAGAAAAATGCGATGTGATGATGCAAAATTGTAGACTAATCACACCCCCATACTTATCTTTTACTTGTCCTGAGCAAAACAAGAAAAAGAAAAACAAAACTATAAATGTTATTACACCACTTTCACAGGTGACGCGATTGCATTGAGCATGTGCAACAACGTTAAAACTCTAGATTTCCCCTAGGGAGGAGTTTTATCTCCTGAGGATTTTCAGCAGATTGCACCTACAAAATCTATAATGAAAGAAGACAAATGTTAGTATTTTGAAAATGCATTTTGAAAGAGAGACAAGTTTTCAAAATATTTTTACAAAAATTTAAGCGATCTAAGATCATAAATCCACCAAAAATTATTCTTCCTTAAACTTAGTCTATATGCATGATCTTGTATTCAATTAAGGTAAGAATTCAAATTGAACAAATATTTTATCCTTCATAAAACCTAGATAATATGTACTTTGTGCTTAGTGAAGATTTCTGGGATTTCAACTCTATCCATCAAGTTTATATATATATATATATATATATATATATATATATATATATATATATATATATATATATATATATATATATATATATATATATTCTCTTAGTTTTCTTAGGTTTTCTAGTTTACCTAGGTAGTGAGCCTTTAACTGATGACTCCCAGACCAGATGGTCTTAGGGCACTAGATGAGAAAACATCCCTCAGATGTAAGGACTCGAGTAAACAAGGCCATAAAACTAAGGGATTTGTTTCTTTTGACTACCGTTAGGCATGAATAATCATGCTTCTTGAGGCATAATTATCTAGCTTAATAAGTGGGTTTTTTTTTCATATATACCATATATTTTTTCTTTTTATTTATTTTTATTTTATGACATTTTAGGTCTTTGTTTTCATCTCAAAAATGTGTAAGTGTGAAGTGCATATTATCTTAGACAAAAATTCAAGATAAAATTATCTCTCCAATCTTTCTTACTTAACATATAATTTTAAAAAAGATCCATTATTTCAACTAAGTTTAAGATGTCATAACTAAGGCTTTCTTAGTTTCTAAGATCATCTTCATTTTCTTAAAATAAATCAAAACTTTGTCTCTTGTTTCAAAAAGTTTTTAAAGAAAAGAAAAAAATCCTATACAAAAAGAAAAAATTCTAAGAATATCGCAAAAGAAGTGAAAAAGAAAAAAATTTAAAAACTCTATGTTAGTAAACCCTACCATATATTTATCTCATGCATTGTTCTCAATGCATCGTGAATGTATGTATGCATGAAACAAATAGAGAGGAAAGGAAAAATCACCTCAAGGTGGTGGTCCGGTGGTGGTCTGATTGGTTTACGAAATGCGAACCAATCCAAATTGCATGGAGTTTGCAGGAACCCACCAATGACCTCTATAATACAACCCACTATGTTGATGTGAACATGAATGATTTTTATTAGGAATTTTACCCCATCTAATTTTCAAATTTTAAAAATATTTTAAGAGTCATTCTTATCAACACCTTTGTCCCAAAATAGAGTATGAAAAGATAGAATGATAGATTTGGACTCAGGAAGTACAAGAACTATGATCAACTCAGAAAATTGACTGAAGTTAAGTAAAGATTCTGGAATCGAAATTTGTTCAAAAGTGGGTCCAAATCAAGAAGTTGAAACTCTACTCCACATTCATTTTCTCACATCGGAATGTAACTTTCTAAGATTGATGATTCAAGTTTAAGAATGACAGGTATGGGAATCAAAACTGATTCTAAAATATTACTCAAATCAGGTATCAAAACATGAGTCAATATTAATTTAGAAATTTGAACTGGATCACAAATTTAAGACTCTGGGTCATATTCTTGATTAAGTTCAATTTCTTTGCAAGGAAAACTTGTCAATTTGTCAATATGACTGTCAGAAGTTATGTATTGGTTAAGTTCTAGATGCGAATCTTGAAAGATGGATAATTCAATTTCATAATGTATGGGCACATGATTCAAAGTTGACTTGGGAAAACATTTGAAGTGAGGTAAAGATACTGGAGTCAACATTGAATCAAGAAGGGAAGATGAATTATCAATTTGATGTTCAAGATCACATTCAGGCTCAAGTTCAATTTTAGGAAATGGATAACTTGCCAAAATATCAATATGGTTATACAAAATTTGATGTTGGTCAAGTTCAATTGGATGTACTGAAATTGAATCTTGGTTTCTAAAATAACAAGAGTCCTGGGTCAAATCAATAGAGTTAGAGATATCTGTATTGGTCAAAGGTTAATAAGAGAGAGTTTCCTCATTCTTATAAATATTGACCAATTGACTCAATTGTGTTTCCAACCTATCGATAGACTGAGTAGAAGATTTTTGAAATTGTAGCACGGACTCCTACAAGATTTCTATACTGTTTTCTACATATAGTTTTTCTTCAAGTGGATGCTCTAGAAAGAGAGTGTAGGAATATTTATTTTGAAAAATTTGTGAAGAGTGTGAGTCCAACATGTTTTGAGATTGTCGCTCAGACTTATGCAAGCATTCCATATTCGTTTCCAAGACAGATGGTTGTTCATGCTAAATAGGTAGAACTGAGTATGAATCTTGAAAATATTGTGAAATTGATGAATTGAGCTTCTTTTGTTGGGACTCATGCATGCCTTGTACAGCTTTTCTACTTTTTTATAACTCGGATTTTTCTTTAATTGGTAGTTCTAGAAAAGGAGTATAGGAAGCAAAATTAAGAAATAAATATTGTGAAAATTGTGAAAATTGTGGACAAGATAGTTAAAAATTTGACTCAGGGGAGGTAAATCACTACTGACTCTGGGAAGAGTGAAAATTATTTTAAAAATTATGATCATAAGATTGGGGGATGGGTTGTATTGATTCAGATAAGTCCAACCCGGTGTATTTAGTTAGTTCATTTTGTAAAAAATCGGGTTGAAATTATCCGAATAAAAATGGCCGATGTGAAGTGTGGATTCATATTAGGATTGAAAGAATTATTGTTGTTGAATTCCATATTACAAACAAACACAAACAAAAAAGAAAAAGTAAACAACAAATAAAAAGAAAGAAAAAAATCAAAATCAAGCCTATACTAAGGTTTACCTAGAACTAGACGACTCCTAACTGGTCGATTACCCAGAGTAGGTTGTTGTATGAACCCGACTATGGGCTAATCGGCCAGGTAGGAAAAAAAATACGATGAGAAGTATCTGTGCGTAAGCAGTGGCCTTAATTACGCCAAATCATGGTATCTTCGAAATGTAATCTCTTAATTTTCAATCTTAGACACTGATTTTATAAGAGTATGATTCAAATAAGTTTCACCCTCGATCAATCTCTTAATAAGTCCGAGATGTCCCTTAGGGCCAACGTCTTTCAATTTTTATTAAGGCTTGGGTTGTGTAACTGGGAAGGTGATTTTTGAGCTAAGGAAGGGTGATGAACTCTCCACCTTATATTGTATTGGATTTTTCCCTTAATTTCAATTTGTGCAAGTATGCGATATAAACAAAAATATAACACAAAGTGAGTAAATCATCCACGTGTTTGTCCTATGCTATATGCAATTCCATATGTACATGATTAGTCTACAAATTTGTACTATTATATCACATATTCGTACCAATTTATGAATAAAATTACATTTCTAACTGTTTTTTTGGTCTATTTTGTAGATAATCAAGAGTCTAAGGGCAAAGGAGTACTAAGAGCTTAATTAAACCCATTTCGGGTAATTAAATCCAGATTTCTTGGAGGCCAAGCTAGAGAGTCTCTAGAAGATACATTGAATCTAGACGTTGGCGGGCGTCTAACAAGAATCTGGATAGAAATAACCAAATCTGAGCATATCTGGCATGTTTCCGAAGCGAGACGAATCCACGCCCCAAAACCAGGGACCTAAGTCCCAGGTTTTGCTGTGGAAACACGGCAACTGCTGTGTTTCTGCAGCAATATGGTGGGCCTATTGTTGATTTTCGACGCGTGGCCTTGTCTCGCCTTCTAGAGTCTTTGTTTGCCTATAAATACTACAGGGTTTGGCTAGAAATGAAGCAGATGGAGAAATAGGCTAGAAATGTGTGTATATATATATATATATATGTATATATATATATATATATGTATATATATATATACATATATGTATATATATATACATATATGTATATATATATATACATATCTACATATATATATATACATATATGTATATATATATATACATATATGTATATATATATATACATATATGTATATATATACATATCTACATATATATATATACATATGTATATATATATATATATATATATATGTATATATATATATATATATATATATATATGTATATATATATACATATATATGTATATATATATATATCTATATGTATATATATATATATGTATATATATATATATATATACTAGAAGAAGATATGGTGCATGCATTCTTAACACTAGAAGATGATACAATGGAAGCATGACAAGAATGGGAAGAAAAATCATTTTTTTCAAAGAGTCTTTTCTTTTGAAACAAAATCTAATTGTTTTGAAATTAAAGTAATTTGTTTTTCAAAGAAACATTCTCCTTTAAAACGAAATCAAGTTTTGAAGTCAAAACCTCATTTTCCTTCAATACATGATCAAAATCATTTTTGTTTTCAAAATCTCATTTTCTTTTAGGATAAGGTCAAGTTGGGTTTTTTTAATGAATTTCACTTTTTTCTTGCAAACCAAATCAAGTTTACAAAACAAAATTTCATTTTTTTCTTCAAATTCAAACTTTTCTTTTTAAAAGTTTTAATTTGAAAGAGAATTTTCACAAAATATAGAGAGCTCTTCATTTTAAGCATGGGCATCAATACTATCATGATCATTATTAGAAGAGCTAGCACTATCATCTAGATAAGTATCCAAATGTACCTCAAGAGAGTCATTCCCTTGGACCATGAAGCAAGCTTGGTTGGACTCATCTCTGCTAAATTTCTTCTCCAAAACGTATGTCGTTTGTTTCTTAGGAGAAGTCATTGTGTTCCACATTGCAAAAACAGAATCACAATGAGAAACAATAGAAAGATATTTCTTTATTCAGTGTGTGCTTTAATGCATCCATGGCTTATGCATTAGCCTCAATATACTTGTTATTATCAAAATAAGATTTTTTAATAGTGGTAAGATAACATGCAAATCTAGGTCTTTTAAATATGAACTCATTTTAAACTTCCACATATCGATGTTAGAAACATCATACATGGGTGGTGAAAGATAATCCATGATTTTAAACTATATGTGTGCAAAGCAAGCAAATGAGGATCTCACTCCTAGATGGTTAAACCGAATATCAGGAGCGCTAGCTCTGATACTAATTGAAAGTATACCTAGAGGGGGGAATAGGTATACTAGCTAATCTATAACAAAAGATGCGGAATTCAAAACTTAATTGCAAAAACACGTGTAACTAAGAGTGAGTCTGAATTTCCCGCGAAGGGCTTTGGAACTACTCCTCTAGATTCCTCTAGATTAAAAGTTGAGGTGCTTTAAAAGCTCTCTTGGTTTAACACAAGTGTGGGGGCACAAACTATATCAAGCATATATATGAATGAACAATAAAAGCAAATGCAAGATATAAGAGAGATGAGAGTTGAGAGAAAGATTCAAATGCAAATATGAGGCTATGTTTCGAGATTTGAGCCACTGTTCTACGTCCTTACCTTCACACAGAAAGATTTCCACTATGTCCACACATGATCTTCTATAAAGGGACCTCCACCAAGGAATTGTAAATCACCTAGAGGGGGGTGAATAGGTGATGGCTAATCTAATGGTCAATAAATGTGAAATTAAAACTTCTTAACTAAACACCACGTATAACACAAGAGTGTAGCCGGATTCCCTGTGAAGGGCTCTGGACTAACTCCTCAAGATTCCTTTAAATAAGAGTTGAGGCGCCGCGTTGGCTCTCTTGGTTGAATACAAGTGTTAGCAAACAATCCCCAAGCATATAACAATGTGAGCACAAATATATATCAAGCATGTAAAGATGAAAGCAATATAAGCATGCAAGATATAAATAAGTAAGAGATAGGGAGAGCAATCACAAACACGGGAGATTTGTTTCGAGGTTCGAGCACACTTGCTCTACGTCCCCGCCTTCAACACTATGAAGGATTTTTACTATAAACCGATCCCACCGGATCACTCGTGCCGCAACACCTACAAGGAGTTCCCACTAGAACTCTTGGACTCTCTAGTCCCGAACACACCGCAAGCCCACAAGCTCACCGAGGCCGCACCTCAAACAAAGAGTTCACACACGAACTCGAAACACCGCGAACCCGCAAGTCCGCCTCCTCAAAGTACAAGGTAGAACTTTGGTGATCACAACACTTTGATCACCTAAAATCCTCTAACAACAAAGATCCTTATAGGTAAATATAGCAATGGATAGTTCAAGTGTTGTGTGAGAAAACTAGGATAGAAATAATGGAGGAAAAACACAAGAAATCACTTTTGAAAACTGTTAATAAACTCTCCTTTTGAATGGAAGTATTTGGCTCAAATATAAGTGGAGAAAACCTCTTAAAAGAGTTGAAAAAACTGGCTCAAAACCCACTTAAAAATCTTGTTCAAAACAGTCCCAAAAGCCCTCCTTTTATAGGGCTAGAAAAACTAGCCGTTGGGGCATTTTTTCCAGCCCTGACGGCTGACGGTCGACCGGACCAGTCGATCGCCAACGGTCAGAATTCTGACCGTTAGAGCCTCGGTCGACCGGCCCGGTCGACCGCTTGCCTGGAACAGAGAGCAGAGCTCTCTGCCGGTCTACCGGCCCGGTCGACCGGGCTTTCCAGAGAGCAGAAGCTCTCTGGCGGTCGACCGGGTCGGTCGACCTGCCCTCCAGCAAACCTGGCGTGCACGTTCAGTGCATGTCGGTCGACCGTCCCGGTCGACCGACTCCCAGCTCGGTCGACCGTCTGGTCGACCGGCAGAAGCCAGACAGGACATTTTTGGGAAAAGAAAACTTGGTATTTTGACACAAATAAAATCCCATAAAATCTACAAAAATAGTTTCAATATTATACTTGGATAAACAAACATGTTTGAGCAAAATCAAGACATGTTACAAACAATTTAAACTATTTTGTAACTTAGAAATTTTGGCTAAAAATAAAAACTGTATTTTTTCAAAATTGGTTTTTTCAAAACTTCTCCAAATACAAAAACAAGATATTTTAAACACTTTGAAAGCATAGGGTGTATGAATATGATCCACTACACATACATGATGAAATATCTATATTTTTGTCATTTAAGCTCTAAAACGGTTTTGGTTAAAACACATGTATATTTTGAATACCAAAAATCAAACGGTATTTTTTCAAAATGAAAACTCTTTTGTATTTTTCTAAATAAAATTCTTTTATGAAAATATATATAAATCAAGAGTGTGTGTGTGTGTATGATATACTTGAGCAATCCACCAACTATTCTATCCTTTACATTTTATCTAAAAATAAAATCTTATAAAAACAAACCTAGACTCAACATGATCTTGAAGGTCTTCTCTTGAAGTCTTCTCCTCCTTCTTGACTTGGTCCAAACTTGATCCAAAGAGCTAGACTCCTCTTGAGTACTTGATGTGATCTTGATGCACAAGCTCTTGAATCAAACCGTGCTAGCTCCAAAACTGGACTTTAAGTCCTTTGTTGAAGCTACACACCTACTAAGATCCTGATCATAAATCTGAGACTAAATAAACACAAGATCATTAGTACTATAACTACAAGACTTGATCATCATCAAAACTAGAGTGATGGGCCTTTGGGCCAACAATCTCCCCTTTTTGATAATGACAAAACTCATGGAGCTATATATGCATGGATTAAAGTAAAGCTTCAAAGAAGCTCCCCTTAACTCATGCATCATAATAAAAATAGATATGGCAATAAAGCACATGAATCTAAACAAACATGTATGCAATATAAGGAGATAAACATGCCAATCAAGCATAAAACTCATCAAATTATTTTCTCCTTTTTACAAAACAAAGTAATATGCATAAACAAGAATTCTTCTCCCCCTTTATGTATAAAGCAAGAAAACATGCATATATACTAAAATACTTCTCCCCCTTTTTATCAATCATCAACAAAGGGGTTAAAGTAAACACAAAACAATGTTCTCCCCCTCTTTGTTAGAAACAAAAAAATCAACAAAAAGGTGAACTCAAATCAATCAATAAAGAGATAAATGCGATATACATTCATGAAGAGGAAGACGCTAAGTTAACTTCACTACATATATGCATTACATGAAGAAGGGATGACAAACCCTAATTCATATAATACATAATATGCAATACATAAGAGGAGATGTGAAGCTCCCCCTACACACGTGTACCGCATAAAGAAGAGTTGTCAAGCTTCTCAATATAAAATACACTCAACATGAATCTATATGTAGAAGAGATGTTAAGCTTCCCTTGCATATAGGCAATATAAATCAAAACATTTTTAATATTTCTTATTAAAACAAAATTTTGAATTTTCTCAATAAAAACAAATTTTGAGATATCTTAGTAAATCAAATTTTAAAATACCAAATGTAAATAAACATTACAAATTTGAATTTTAATTGTAATTGACATATTTTACCAATTGATATTACAAAGAAATTTTGATACAAATTGTAATCTTGATACCAATGAAAGAAAGTATTTTATATCGTGATACCAATATAAATTTTCATGGATACCAATTGAAATAAATCGATCAATAGATACCAATTGAAACATATTATACATTTTGATATCAATAAAAATACTAATTGTAAAAAAATACCAATTGAAGATAATGCATAAGCTTATAAAAAGATACCAATTGAGAAGTCAATTGAAAACTAAGATTTTAATTAAGCTTAGCATAAATATACTTTGTGCCTTAAACATGTAAATATCTTGAAAATCAAGTATAAATATATGTATTTGATTGTGCGTGATTTTCAAAACATATATATGTATGGAAAAGACAATACCAATAGGAATTGATATTATGAAAATTATGAAGCATACATATATAGGAAACAAAATATGAGTATATACAAAAAAATATCATTAAGATACCAATTGAAAATAACAATGTAAATCAAGTATATAACTCATAACTACCACCCTTTATATGCACAAGATAAAGGATTTTTCAATAAAGCTTACAACGCATACTCGCCTATCCGTCCACCTATAACGGTGTTGGTAGGGGTTTTCAAAAATAGGGTTTGAAAAATTTTTATAGTGAAAATCACTACCAAATGAAGAATAATAATTAGTTAAAGTAATTTTTGAAAAACTAGTTAAAGATCCTTCAAAACATGAAACCAAATCACATGTATATCATGAAACATGCTAAATACATAAAGGGTGGCACTCAAAATCTATATAGCTCATAAATGGCTCATGAAAACATAGTCATGAGAAACAAATTAAATATGAGTGCACGAGAATCATGTAATTAGCATTTTTCATGAAAATAATCAATGAAGCTCAAACAAATATCATTTTAAAAAAATGAAAAAAATTCAATTTTCAATTAAAGATGAAAATCAAAAAAATTCATTTTTCATCTTAAAAACAAACTTCTAGGTATATGTATGATTTATCCAAAACTAACAATATGCATACATATCCCAAGCATAAAAGAGTCCATAATATAAATTGCATGAAGGCAAATGACTCTAGGGGTATACATGTATATTTATTAGATTTGAATAGAAATGCATATACATGAAGTAAAAACATGAAAATAAGCAAACAAGTGTAAATGAGAGAATCATCAAAACTAGGCTATACATGTGCATATAGTGAGTATAAATGAACAATGAAGTGCAAATGTATATGAATCAAATGTTGCTCACTACTTGTACATGTATATATCCAAGTTTTGATAAAAAAAACTACATTTAAGCTAGTATTTACAACATGAAGAACAAAATAAAACATGAACATACCCAAAAAAAAATCATGTATGTAAAAGCATATAAACAAACTAAGAGTTTTAGAGATAGTTACCAAACCAAAGAACTATGCTCTAATTCTCCAAAACATGGTGGTTGTCCCACCAAACCTCCTTGATAGCGGTGCATCAAATGTGTGTCCATCAACTCCATGTGCATCCACCATCAAGGCACCAACTCTCTCACATTTTGTGAGAGCCCGCACCTACATCAAATACACAAGGTGGGAATTTTGGTACCCATTTTCTTTTGGGTCCTTGAGGTTAGCATTGTAAGGAACCCAAACATTCTTATTAGCAAAATTTAAAGCATTTATCTTATCATAACAAAATTTTGCTAAATGGCCTTTGCGGCCACAATGTGTACACTTGTACACTCTAGGATGCATATGTGTATGAGTGTGATCGTGGCGTGCAAAGTATGCAGATGCATGATGTGGATGATGTGCATGAACATGGGGAACTTGTTTCTTTTGAAACAAGGATTCCAATTTTTTATAGTTAAATGCACAATTGCTCAAAGTTGAGCTTAAACAATCAATTTTATTTTTCAAAAATTTAACTTCATTTTTATCAATGGTTGTGGTATGAAGAGCATGATCAATAGTCTTTTTCTTTTTAGAAATATTTTTCTTTTCTTTTTCAACAATTTTTCTTTTTAAAGAGTTATTTTCATTAAAGCAACTTCTTTTGTTTTTCCACCAAAACAATTTTATTTTTCAAAATAGTATTTCCTTCACAAAGATCATTCAATTTAGAAAGCAAGGAAATATTCTCATTTTTCAAAGTTTCATTTTCTTTTTCAATGCATGTAACTTTATTTTTAAAGAATCATTTTCTTTTAACATGCAATCAAATTTCTTTTTCAAATTCTTATTATCCTTTTTAATCATGTCATACTTTTCAAGTAATTGTTGACAAAAAGATGCAAGCTCATCATATGACATATTAACATCTTCATCTAGCTCAGATTCGGTGTTTACCTCAAGAGGGTTATCCCCTTGGACCATGTAGCACACGTTGGAAGCGTCACTTCTAACATCCGAGTCGCTCCTCGCATAATATTGTTCTTCTTCGTCAAGGGAGATGATGGTGTTCCAAACTACAAAAGCCGAATCAAGATTAGCAACCCTAGATAAATAATTATCATTTAGGGTAGATCTTAAAGCATGTAGGGCTTTTGCATTGCCTCAATATTTTTGCCATTTAAATAATAAGAATCTCTAGTAGTGGCAAAATAAACAAGAATACCTAGGGCTTTGAGGTACAAAGACATCTTAACCTTTCAAGTTCGGATATTAAGGATGTCAAAAGTGGGAGGTAACATGAAATCCATGGTGTATATACAAATATTGTGATTAGCTATAAATGAGGATCTTTAACTCTAGGTTGTAAGACCCAAATCAAGAGCACTTGGCTCTGATACCAATTATAAATCACCTAGAGGGGGGTGAATAGGTGATGGCTAATCTAATGGTCAATAAATGCGGAATTAAACTTATTAAACTAAACACCACATATAACACAAGAGTGTAGCCGGATTCCCCGTGAAGGGCTCTGGACTAACTCCTCAAGATTTCTCTAAATAAGAGTTGAGGTGCCGCGTTGGCTCTCTTGGTTGAATACAAGTGTTAGTAAACAATCCCCAAGCATATAACAATGTGGGCACAAATATATATCAAGCATGTAAAGATGAAAGCAATATAAGAATGCAAGATATAAATACGTAAGAGATAGAGAGAGCAATCGCAAACACGGGAGATTTGTTTCGAGGTTCGAGCACACTTGCTCTACGTCCCCACTTTCAACACTATGAAGGATTTTCACTATAAACCGATCCCACCGGATCACTCGGTGCCGCAACACCTACAAGGGTTCCCACTAGAACTCTTGGACTCTCTAGTCCCGAACACACCGCAAGCCCACAAGCTCGCCGAGGCCGCACCTCAAACAAAGAGTTCACACACGAACTCGAAACACCGCGAACCCGCAAGTCCGCCTCCTCAAAGTACAAGGTAGAACTTTGGTGATCACAACACTTTGATCACCAAAATCCTCTCACAACAAGATCTTTATAGGTAGATATAGTAATGAATAGCTCAAGTGTTGTGTGAGAAAACTAGGATAGAAATGATGAAGGAAAAAACAAGAAATCTCTTTTGAAAACTCATGATAAACTCTCCTTTTGAATGGAAGTATTTGGCTCAAATACAAGTGGAGAAAACCTCTTAAAAGAGTTGAAAAAACTGACTCAAAACCCACTTAAAAATCTTGTTCAAAACAGTCCCAAAAGCCCTCCTTTTATTAGGGCTAGAAAAACTAGCCGTTGGGGCATTTTTTCAGCCCTGACGGCTGACGGTCGACCGGCCCGGTCGACCGCCAACGGTCAGAATTCTGACCGTTGGAGCCTAGGTCGACTGGCCCGGTCGACCGCTGCCTGGAACAGAGAGCAGAGCTCTCTGCCGGTCGACCAGGGCTTTCCAGAGAGCAGAAGCTCTCTGGCGGTCGACCGGGTCGGTCGATCGGCCCTCTAGCAGACCTGGCGTGCACGTTCTGTGCACGTCGATCGACCGTCCTGGTCGACCGACTCCAAACTCGGTCGACCGGTCTGATCTACCGGCAGAAGCCAGATAGGACATTTTTGGGAAAAGAAAACTTGGTATTTTGACACAAATAAAATCCCATAAAATCACCAAAAATCTACAAAAAGTTTCAATATTATACTTGGATAAACAAACATGTTTGAGCAAAATCAAGACATGTTACAAACAATTTGAATTATTTTTTAACTTAGAAATTTTGGCTAAAAACAAAAACTGTATTTTTCCTAAATTGGTTTTTCCAAACTTCTCCAAATACAAAAACAAGATATTTTAAACACTTTAAAAGCATAGGGTGTATGGATATGATCCACTACACATACATGATGAAATATCTATGTTTTTGTCATTTAAGCTCTAAAACGGTTTTGGTTAAAAACACATGTATACTTTGAATACCAAAAACTAAAACGGTATTTTTCCAAAATGAAAACTCTTTTGTATTTTTCTAAAATAAAAATTCTTTTATGAAAACACATATAAATCAAGAGTGTGTGTGTATGATATATTTGAGCAATCCACCAACTATTCTATCCTTTACATTTTATCTAAAAATAAAATCTTATAAAAACAAACCTAGACTCAAGTCATGATCTTGAAGGTCTTCTCTTGAAGTCTTCTCCTCCTTCTTGACTTGGTCCAAACTTGATCCAAAGAGCTAGACTCCTCTTGAGTACTTGATGTGATCTTGATGCACAAGCTCTTGAATCAAACCGTGCTAGCTCCAAAACTTGACTTTAAGTCCTTTATTGAAGCTACACACCTACTAAGATCTTGATCACAAATCTGAGACTAAATAAATACAAGATCATTAGTACTATAATTACATGAGTTGATCATCATCAAAACTAGAGTGATGGGCCTTTGGGCCAACAGGAATTACAACTCAACACCGGGAGTATACAACTCCTCTCTAAAATGCAATCACCACTACACAAGTGGTAAGACACAAAGCCAAAGCAAAGAAAAGTTTACAACTTAGTGATCTAATGATCAAAAACAACACTTGGTGATCTTGAAAGATCACAAACAATTTTTCTCACAAAAACAAGATCCTAAAGATAGGTTTGAATTGAATAGCTCAAGTACGTAAGAAATCAAGGTGTTTGGAAAAGAAAATATAAAGAAAATACTTGGAAAAAACTTCTTGATAGATATGAAAATAGAGAACAAAATAGAATTCTCAAAACTTTGTATTTTTCTAATTTTTGCAAAATTTTGAAAATAAATAAAGATAGAGAATTTTGACACAAAAACTCTTTTGAAAACTTTGCTGAAAACTTAGGAGAAGTGTAGAATTTTGGCTCTTAAAATTTTAATGAAAACAGTCCCCAAAACCCTTTTATATAGGGCCTAGAAGAAACTAGCCGTTTGTCTCAAAAACTGCCCAGAATGTGCTGTCGGTCGACTGCCCGATCATCTGGTCAACGATCAAAAAATTGACCGTTTGAGAATGTCGGTGGACCGCCTGGTCAACCGTTCCCTAGCAAAACTGCCTATCGGTCGACCGGGCCTACAGAGAGTTGGGTAGTGCTAGTCGGTTGACCGGCTACCTAGGTATGGCCTTGTACACATATCTGTGCACATCAATCAATCGATTGGTGGACGGATCTCTGGTCCGATCGACCGGTCGGTAGACCGCCAGAAGGCTCATACGAGGGTTTATAGGTTATGAAATGTAACTTGATAAATTCATATAAAATCTCATAAAATCACATAAAATCTACAAAATAAGTTCATGTAAATATTTGAAGTACAAATATGTGTGATCAAAATTCAATACATATTACAAACTATTTGAACTATTTTTTAGGCATGAAAATTAAGCTTTAAACCAAAAATCGTATTTTTCAAAAAACCAAACTTTGAAATGAAAAACCGATTTTTCTTCAAACTAATACAAATACAAATACAAGAAATTTAAATACTTGTGAAGCATAGTGTGTATGGATAGAATCCAATACACATATATATGTATATCTATGTTTTTAATATTAAATCCCAAAATAAGTTTTGATTAAAAACAAAACTTTGAAACCATGAACTAGAATCACCAAAATAAGTTTTTCTAAATAATATGAATCATCAATGCATATAGATGAAATCCGATATACACATAAACCATGTAAACTTGTTTTGATTCTATCTATTCATGAAAATCAGAAATATATATAGTTGAAAATCTGAAAACGGTTAAATCGAAACCAAAACTATCGAACTTGTGTGAGTGTGTACTTTAGCATATTAAGACTATTCTATTCTTACATAAGATCTAAACAAAACTAAAAACAAACCTAGACCAAATCTTCTCGTCGATCTAACACGATCCATAGAGTTTGACTCCAACTTGAGTTCTAGATGCCATCTTAATGCGCGAGCTCTTGAATCATTACGTGTTAGCTCCAAAACTTGATTTCGAATCCTTTATTGAAGCTAAACACCTACTAAGATCTTGATCCATATATGAAACTTATTAAACACAAGATCATTAGTAACTTAATTTCATAAGTTAGTTATCATTAAAATTAAGGTGAAGGGCCTTTGGGCCAACAGCGCGATCCTAGAGAATTCAAACAGTTCACCGTTACAGCAACCCATTTTAAACTGAAATTATTGTATAGACAAGAATATTATCTAACTCCATTATTTTCGATTATCTAATTTGCAGAAAAGTCATCTCTCGGCCTAAATTCATCAAATGTCGGGGGCCTACCACATGTCAAGCACCATAGAAAAGTGATTGTAGATCTATGTCCCACCACTCAACTCCCTCATAATTAAGCGCTTCGTGACAAAATTTTTTTTGCTCACCGCGTTTTTTGTCACAGCCGTTACTTCGTGACAGAGAGGCGACAGAAAATCCTCTCTGCCGCTTTACATCTTCTTGCATCAAATTAACCTTGTGTGGGTTGATCTCTGGTCTCTCCATCACGCTCTGCTGTTTTTTTTCTCTTTCTTTTTTTTTTTGAGAGAAATGAGAATCAATCAATACAGTAGGTAACTTCGTCTTATGTCGTACTCAAATCTCAAGTTTTTGATTGAATTTTCAAGATCGGATGGCACATTATTATCTTTATATTTTAAGATATACATATATAAAAAATCACCTGATTTGGAGTTTGTTTACTCCATTTTCTTTGAGTTCAAATATTAACGGTTTTTTAAGAGTAGAAAAAAATTGAATGATTAAATTAATTAGTAAACGGACTCCAAATCACTTGGTTTTTTTTAGATGTATACATCTTAGAGCATTAAGATGATAATGTGCAATTGGATCTTGAAAAATTCAGGAGATATAATTTTTGAGTATAATATTGGACGAATTGCATCTTGTATTCCATATTTTGAATTTGTATTAGTTACTAAAATCCATTGCAGATGATTACAAACAAACTGTTTCAGTGTAAGTGGATCTTTATTGTAGCAGCCGAATATTTTCTTATGTACATTGATTCATTCATTCATCGAAGAGGAGCCAAACTCAAACAAAACAAGTTACTAATTTATGATGATAATTAATATCCTTCTTCTTCCTTCGAAACACAAGCAACAACTATATGCTACCGAACTGAGTTCCAGTGTTTTCAACTGGTCTTCTCCAATCTGGCGAGCAGGGCAGCCTTCAGGCTGTCGCCCCCCTGCAGCGCATACGGCACGCGCACCACCACATCCTGCAGCGTGACCTCCTTCATGCTCGACACGCTGGCGTGGTGGATGTGGAGGTCCAAGTCCCTCAGCGCCGCCATCAGCCTCGCGATCGGGTGGTTCAGATTCTCTGACTGGACACGGATCAGCGCGTCGGGGCCCAGTGGTTTCACCTCCAGCTCCATAGTCACGGGCCCCGACGTCACGGTCACAGTCGAGGTGGTGCTCGTCGAAGTCCCGGCCCCGCCCTGATCAACAATGACCTCCTTCTTGACTCTCTTGGCCTCGCCTTCCAGCTCCTCCACCTTGGCCCTCAGCTCCTTGATGTACGACACGGCGTCGCCCAGCAGCGACGCCTTGTCCATCCTCGACACGTTGGGGACCACCGACCGGAGGGCGTAGAACCGGTGGTTCAGCTTCTCCCTCCGCTGCCGCTCCGCCTCCACGTGGTTCACCGGCGTCTCCCTCCCGCTGCCGGGCTTCCTCCCCCGCTTCTTCGTGGGCCTACATCTTTCAGCCATTAGCCCACCCTCGGAGTCCGAATGCTCAGAATCGACGGATGACGAAAGCCCGCCCGCCCCCACTCCCCCTTCTTTCTTCGTCGGCGTCCGCAGAGGCGGTGCTGCAGCTCCCATGGTAGAATCGTCAGGAGCAGAAAGTAGAGCTTTGGCCTGCTGGACCAAAACCCAGTTCTCGCCAATCAGATCAGAAGACCCGAGCTCGAGCACGCCGCCGGGAACGGGGATGCAGACCAGCGTCTTGACACCGTGGAGTTGGGCATCGAGTGACCGGTCGCACCCGCACGTCTGCAGCGCGTGCGCTCCCGTCAGCCAGACAGGCGACAGCGATCCGTAAGAGCGGGCCGGGATCGCCGCCTCTCCGGCCTCAAATGAGCGGGTTAGTGAGACAACGTAGAACCACTCTGCATCGTCGCCGTCGGCGGTGATGTCGGTGGGCCCCAGGCCGCCATCATTGTCAAGGAGGGCCTGGATGGCGCGGCCGCCCCCGCCGCCGCGCTTGCGGTCACCGTTGTCACGGTTGCCTCGGAAATGGCCGTCGCCGAAGGAGAGGAGCTGGTGGTCGGGCGAGGCCCGCCAGAAAATGGCGTAGGCCCACCACTCCGGGAGGGAGTGGAGGAGGTACTGGAGACGGTACTGGAGAGTCTGCGGCGGTGCCCGAGTCTGCAACGACTGCGAGGCCGCCGAAGCGGCGAAGAATGGCGCCGGGGGTGGAGGAGAGAAAGAGGAGGAAGGGGAGATCAATTCTTCCATTTGGGGAGGAAATGAACGTGGGTAGGTGGGAAATATGATGGAGCTCGGAATGGAAACTATGATGAAGAATCAAGTCTCGAATTAAAAGAGAGAAGCTAGACAGAGCGCACAATATATTGTGGGGAGCTATAACACATTTTTCATTTTGATTTGTTGGAGGGGAACCACAGCACGTGGCCCTGAGAGCGAGAGCTCTTGAGAGCGAGAAAGGAGGTGAAGAAAGGCTCGAAGAGCTAAGTAGCTTGTGAGTTGAAATCTTTGGAGGGGTGGGTCGTTTATCGAGTGGAGGAGAAATGGGCAGATGGCGCAAATTTCCGTACAATGATTGATTAATTTTGCTAAAATATATTATTTTGAAAGAGTACGGAATATGTATTATGTTGGTGTCTGAGAGGCTACGAATCTTGTAGGATGAGGACAGCGCATGGGATACTTCGCGAGGGCTTCGCATTACGGCGAACACCTGGTGGGCAAAATGGCCCTGGCTATCGACGATACTGTTGTTTACTGTGGCGAAGGGATCTCTTCACATCGACCGGGGAGCTACTTTCAATCAGGACGCAGAGAAGATGAAGGATCTTGGAAGATGGCGGAGGGCGTCGTGACGCCGGCACGGGCTGATGTACACAGCTCTCTTTTGTTAATTTTTAATTTTCTTGTTTATTTTTCCTACGAGCTACGGCAGAGAAGGGGCAAGGACTGTGGAGACCTCTTTCTGGTCCTTGGGGCTCAGTACCAGTACTGGCACTGATCAGTGACCAATGATCAATGCGTGCAGTCTCCATAGATTTTTGTCGTTTTAATATACGGAAGTTGTTTCATTTTAACCTGGAAGTTTGGGTTTCAAAAAAAAAAAAAAAAAAAAAACTTTTAACCAGCCGTGGTGAATTCTTTAAGCAACAATTACCCGCGGCTAGACAGGTCCCCGTCTGCCTTCACCTATAGAAATGTAGGAAAGTAGACCGTTTACCCGGACCCATGTCCATGCTATGGCAACAATATAGCTGTTTCATTCCTTCATCAACCCCACAGCCGCCCCACCCCGGGCAAATGATTAGAAAAACCGCTAGTTAGGGTCGGTTTGGCTGTGGTAATAGGTCATAATTCATTAGTTGTAATTGGTATACTCTTTTACGGTCGTAAATGAGTTACATGCATGTAAGTTTTACGGTGTTTGGTTGATGATGTAAAGTTATAAGTAAGAAAATGTATTGCGCTCTACGGTGCAAGATTGTCGTAATGTGTAAGTTGTAAGTGGAAAAATTAATCACAAAATTAATTATTTGGTGATTTAAAAAATTTAAATATTGCAAACAAATCTAAAAATACTAAATATTGAAAAAAAAACTAATTTAATATAAGAAATAATAAATTTTGTATGATCACAAAATTAACTATAAGTGGGTTATAAGTAAGTGGTAATTGAGTGGTAATTGGGTTGCGTAAGTCTCTTATGAATTACGGCCCAAACAACACTGTAGTTATAATTGGGTTAACAAACAGCCTCTTAGTAGACTTGAACTTGTGGCATCTCACAGTTCAATCTATACCTACAAATAGGAGGTGGGTAACACTCATTCTTCATTTTCATCCTGAGCCTTGTTTTTTCCCGCTATGCTAGTGAATATTTTTAGGGTTTTTTTTCATAAACCCTCCAAAAAATTACTTTTTGCTTATTTACCCCTCTAAAATTCTATTTCAAAGTAGAGAATCTTGCAACAGTACCCTTGCCGTTAGGTTTTGTACAATCTGTTAGTTTTAACTCCGGTAATATATGAGTTATTATTAACTAAACATACCTCATTACTATATTACCCGCTAACTAATTGTAATTTTTAAAATATACATGGAAAAATCTTAAACAACAAATAACCAAATCCGCTCATTTATCTTTTCTCCTATTGGGAAACGAAAAAAGATAACACCTCCTCTTCTCTATATCTCAGAAAAAATTCGACTCCTCTTCTCTCTATTTCAAAACATAAAAAAAAAAATCTCACAATTTCTTCTTATCTCAATAAAATTATAATGCTTTCTTTTTCTCTCCAAAAATTTCTAGCACTTCCTTCTTTATTAAAAAAAGAAAAAAAATCGACACTTCCTTCTTCACTGAGAAAACTATACGTAAATTCTAGAGCAATAACTCCGCCCAATATTTGGATGCCAGATTCTTGGAGGCGAGAAAAGAGGGAGGAGACTGTAAACTATCATCAAGACAACAAGTATTATTGTGTCATACAATCTATTTCTATGGATTGATTTGCAAAACAATTTTCAAGTTGTGCATCACGTAGAGGTTAATCACCATTAAACTTAAGATTAATGTTATTCAACAATTCTATGTAATTAATCATTATTATTGAGCAACATACAATTATCCATGACATGTTTTTTATGTTTTCTCGAAAGAATGCGATGACACCATCATTAGACAATGTACTTCTTAGTCTCATGATTATTGTTTGTAATTAGTAATTACATTGGTGTTTATGGAGCATGTACCAAACAAGTGTAGCGTTTTGGAAAAAAAAAATATGAGTTTTTTGGTGGAGTGTAGGGCTGGAATTGAATTGAATACTAACACGTTCGTATTTAATTCATGTAAAAATTTCAGATTCAAATTTGCTTCTTGGAATTTAAACCCAAATTTAAATTTTCTTCTTCGATCGCGAATAGAATTCAATTTTATGTCAAATATTAAAATAGATTTTTATTTGTTTTGATTTAATGTTTGAATTGTTTGAGAGTATTTAGATAAGATTTTTTTTCTATTTACATCAATTTATTTGAAAATATTTGAATTGTATGTGACCACTATTTATGTCTATGTATGCGTATAAAATAAATATTTTGAATATTCAAATATAATAGATATTTCTATGTCCAGTACAATAAAAATTTAGGGTTAAATTGAAAATTTGAGCCTGTGTTATGATGTTAGAACAATTTACTTATACAATGCAATTTTACTAAATGCATACTTTTGTTTTAGGCGGGAAAGGAAAATTTTGAAGCCAATATCACATTGTGGCTAACTACTGCTTCATCTTGTGAAGGTATTGACTAGATTCTTCCACTTCTTTTTTATTATTAATTATTAGTTATTTATATTTTAAATATTTAATATTTTAAAGATTTTATATTTTAAAGTCTAGGAAATAATTGTTTTTAATGTTTTTCTAGAATGGCACAACTTGATGCATTACAATTAAAGTTGAAAGTAAACTATGGAGGTTATTTGAAGACAATAAAAACACTACACGAAAGAAATTCTATTAGCGATAAGAGTTTTATTGTGAATATAGGTTTAGATATACAAATGAAATCACCTGGGGGGTTGAATAGATGAATGTTAATCTAACTCGCAAATTAAAACTTAATTAACAATTCTACACAAATAAAATAATAACAAATGCAAATAGCAATTAAGCACAATATCTAGCATGTAAAGATGATCATAATAATAAGCATGAAAGAAATAAATTTAGAGCATGTTGAGTGGTGAGAGAAAATAGCAAACGCAACCAAGGGAGATTGATCTCAAAGTTCGATCAACATGACCTACATCTCTGCCTTCACCTTCACATCAATAAAGGATTCCGCTAAACCCGATCCCACAAGATCTCTCTACGATACAAGATCCCGCAAGAGCTATTGGTCCCGCAAATCTCCCACTCGTTCCCGCAAAAACCCAATACCCGAACCCGCAAGCTCACTCGAGGCCTCAACCTCTAACCACTCTGAATACACGAAAAGAACAAATGATCATGGCTCTTGATCACAAACAAAACACTCACGAATAATAAATCCTATAGAATAGATACAATTGATTTGCTCAAGTGTGTGAGAAACTAAGATGATTGGAAAATAAAAATCGAAGGAAAAACCTTTTGAAAACCCAAAGAAACTCTCTTGAAACCCTCTTTAGATATGGAAGCGGAGCTCTAATACTTGTTCACAAAACTGCTGGATATTCACTTGAAAAGCTTGTAAAAACTTGTTTTAAAACCCAGCTCAAAAACCCCTTTATATAGGTTGCCCAGAAAACTAGCCTACCGGCTTAGGTTGGGCAGAAAATAGCCTACTGGTTGATTGCCTGGTCGACCACAAACAGGCAGAACTACAACCACTGGAAATGGTGTTGACCGCCATGAGAACAAATCTTGTCCTCATAGCTATCGGTTGCCTGCTCGGTCACCTAACTTGAAAGCATATATTACTCTTTGGACATTAGTCGATCTCCGGATTAACCGTGTGCACAAGCCAGTTGGATTGTGACACATCCGGTCGATCGCCCGGTTGACCAGTCTTAGGCCAAAAGCCTATAGGTCACCTAGAGGGGCGTGAATAGGTGACAAGATAATCAAATGTAAAACATGCGAAATTAAAACTAATTATGTCACTTAAAACTATTAGGCTAACACACAACGTATAACCAAAGTGTGTAACCGGATTTTCGGTGAAGGGCTCTAGACTATCTCCTCAAGATTCCTCTAGATTAAGAGTTGAGGTTCCACTATGGCTCTCTTGGTTGAATACAAGTGTGAGCAAACAAACAACCCAAGCATATATATCATTATAGCACAAGGGAATATCAAACATTTAAAATGTACAAACAATAATAGCATGCAAGATATAACAAGTGAAAGAGAGATAGATAAGCAATTGCAAACACGAGAGATTTATTTCGAGGTTTGAGCGTACTTGCTCTACGTCCCCGCCTTTTAACACTATGAAGGATTTTCACTATAATGATCTTGCAAGATCACTTAGTACCGCAACACCTACAACGAGCTCCCTCAAGAACTCTTGGACCCACAAGTTCCTCAATTGTTTCTGCAAGAATAATATTCACAAACCTGCAAGCTCACCAAGACCGCAATCTCTACAACTCCTCTAAATACAAAGGTGGAACACTTGATGATCACTTCTCTTGATCACCAACAAATACTCTCACAAATAAGGATCCTATAGGAAGAATATAGCAATGAAAAGCTGAAGCTTATGTGAGAAAACTAGGTAGATTAAGTGGTGAAAAAACTCAAGAAAATGCTTTTAAACACTCAAGAGAATCTCTCTTGATAAATTCTCTTTTGATATGACAATGAAGCTCTAAAAACTTGTTGGAAAAACTCCATTGAAGATGGAAAATAAGCTCTTGAAAAACTTATATAAAACTCACTCAAATACCCTATATTTATAGGTCAAGAAAAACTAGCCGTTATGATTCAAAAACTGCTAGAAATAGCCTATCGATCGACTACCCAGTCGACTGACCAACGGTCAAATTTCTGACCGTTAGAGTCTAGCGGTCGATCAGGTGGTCGACCGATCATAGACCCAAACTGTGCAATAAGTTAAATTTAAGCACAGATTTGAGGCCTAAAACATTAGAATTTGGAAATAAGAATATAGAAAAATTTGTAAGTCTTTAAGTCTTCTTTCTATTGCAATTAAATAAAATCAATATCATTTCGAATTAGAACATTATCAACAAAATATTGAAAGTTATCAAATCAGAACTGTAAATTTTTTTTAAAACAAGAATAGACTTCAACCCAATATTTTACATCTTTAACATTTGAATCAAAAATTGACTATTGAACAAGAAATGTAGCTATGAAAGTTATTTTTGAAATGTAATTTAAGTAATATTGATTAAATATATGAATACAAATTTATGACCAAATTAGTGTAAAGGTGTTAGAGCAAATTAGCAGAACGGTCGGCTGCCCGGTCGACCGAGAAAACCTGAGAGCTCTGCAAACTCAGTCGGTCGACCGGTCGGTCAGCCGATAGCTACTGCGGTCGACCAGTCGGTCAACCGAGATCAAGTCACATGGGCTTGTGCACATCTTGTGCACGTCAGTCGACCGTTTGATCGACCGAGCTAGCCTTCAGTCGATCGGTTGGTCGACCGTAAGCAGCCCAAAACCACATTTGAATATCTTTTTAAGAACATTTTAATATACTATAAAATCTTCATAAATCTCACAAAAATAAGTTCATTGAAATACTATGAAGTACAAATATGTGTGATAAGAAATCAACATATATTACAAACATATGAACTATTTTTTGAGATATAGAAATTTAATCATGAAACCAAAACCGTATTTTCCGAAACCAAAGATTTTTTTGTGTGTGAATAAGCTTGAGCAATCCACAATTAATCTATCCTTTACATTTTATCTTAAAATAAAAATCTTAAACTTACAAACTCTTGACTCAAGTCTTCTCTTGAAAATCGTCTTCTCTAAGTAGACTTGATCCAAACGTGATCCATGATCTATATTTCTCTTCGAGTACTTGATGCGATTTTAAAGCGCGAGCTCTTGAATCAACTGTGCTAGCTTCAAAATTTGACTTCAAATTTTTCGTTGAAGCCAAACACCGACTAAGATCTTGACCAAATATCTGAAACTTATTAAAGATAAGATCATTAGTACATAACTAATTGAGTTAATCATCATCAAAACTAGAGTGATGGGCCTTTTGGCCAATAATCTCCCCTTTTTTGATGATGACAAAACTCATGGAGTTATATATGCTGGATTAAAGATAAACTTCATAGAAGCCCCCCTTTAACTCATGCATAGAAAAAACAATAAATATATTCAATAAATGCTCATAAACTAAACAAATATGTATGCATAAATCACAAAAATAAAACATGCATATGTAAACTCTCTAAATTCTTCTCCCCCTTTTTTGTCAATTCATAAATAAAGAGGTAAAGATAAATAAACAATAAAGAGTTATATGCGATATATATTCATGAAGAGGAGAGACGTTAAGTTAGCGCCCTTTGCATACATGCATTATATGGAGAAGAGATGACTAGACTCTAACCTACATTAGCATAATATACAATGTATAGACGGAGATGTTAAGCTCTCCCACACACGTGTACCATATAAAGAAGAGAGGTCAAGCTCCTCAACATGTAAGATACACTCAATATGAATCCATATATAGAGGGGATGTTAAGCTCTCCTTAATATAGGCAATATATATTAAAAGAATTTGAAAAATTTTAAAACAACTTTAAAACAAATTTTAAAATTTTTTGAAGTCAACAAAATGAAGTATGATAACAATGAAATCAAATTGTAGTTGACAAAATAAATGTTGGTACCACTTATAGATAAACAAAATTTTTAAGATACGTATAGTAGATTTTGATACCAATCGAAGGTAAAACATGAAGTACATTTTGATACCAAAAAAATACTAATTGAAATCAATGTATAAGCTTTAAAGATACCAATTAACATTTAGAATTAAATCAAGCTTAGCATAAAATTTGTGCTTTAAAAAATGTATGGCATTATAAAATAAGCACAATCAAAATCATATATTTGTATGAAAATAGAAATACCACTTGAGATTTGAAACATACAAATATAGAAAATAAATATGAGTATATAAAAATAAAATACCATAAAAATCATGTGTATAATTCATATTATTCACCCTTATCTTGCACAAGTTCAAATAGATTTTCATTAAGGAGCAAATAAGATATGGCCGCCCAACCAACCACCCTTAGAACGTAGGAGTTTTCAAAATATGATTTAAAAAATAGTTATAAATTGAAAGCACTACCAAGTGAATAATAAATAACTAGTTTAAAGTAATTTTTGAAAAAAGTAGTTAAAGATCTTTCAAATATGAAACCAAATCATATATATATCTCATGAAACATGTGTTTTACACAAAAATTGACACTCAAGATTTATAAAATTATATAAAGCTCATGAAAATAAAGTCATGAGTAAATAAAAGAAAAGTGAGTGTAGAAGAATCTTGTAGAAGACATATTCATGAAAATAAACAATAACGCTCAAAACAAAAACTAACATAATTGATTGGGAAAAGAGAATGTAGATCTTAGAAGAAATTGAACGACGACTGGAGATCCCATCAAAATTTTCAAATCCAAGATCCTTACTCCGTTTTTCAAGTCCTACAACAAGAAGAACATACCGATTTAGAAAAAAAGTATGGAATCCATGATTCAATTCCAAAGCGATCCTTTTGATATAATAGAAGCAAGATTTAGTATTAGAAAATATGCGTAGGAATTAGAAAACTCTTCCTACCTAATCTTTAACTATTCTCGCTACTTCTTGTGGATAGACAAAAAATTAAAGACAAAATTATCAAACTCAGCGCTCAGATCAGTAAGAAACATGAGGTTATTCAAGCCAGCTTTCAATTCAAAACGCGAGGCTTACTCAATCCAGCATTCAATTCAAAACGCGAGGCTTACTCAAGCCAGTGCTCAATTCAAAACACAAGGCTAAGTCCAAGCCAGCGTTCAATTCAAAACGCATGGCTTAGGCAAGCCCGCGTTTCAATTCAAACATGAGGCTCAGTTTAAGCTCGTGTCAACAATCTAATGCAGCGCTTGTGTCACGCCCCGCTTTTCAAAATACAGAATATTGGTACGTGACGATGGCCAGTAAATACTCACAAAGAGGAAAATCTCTTCCGTGAATACCTTACGCTGTAGTAATGGAGCCAAATTTTTGCACACATATACAAAAAGATAATCAGAAATTTTATTTTCACATAAAAATATGCATCTACAATAGTATTTGTTTGGATACAAGACTGGAAATATAACAAAGTAGAAATAAAAGTAGATAAAATTTTGGCATCGGCACATCATAACACGACAAAATGCCAAAATACATAAGATAAAAAACTTCGGACTCAAACCTGGTAATCTTCCTGAGTTCTTTCAAATAGTAGCTCGTCAGTCTCCTCAAGCTCTAATGCTAAAAAATCATGGTCCGTCAAAAGCAGACCAGCAAGTGCACACACGAGTATGAAAATGTGAAAGCAAAAGGCAATATAAGTAGAGCACTGAAATCAATGAATTATAAATCTGACGGCAATATAAACTGACAGGTAAGATACCAGCGAGAGGAAAAGAAGGATGCTAAGGCTAGACTCATTCGTTGGATCCTTCTTTTGCAACAATTTGACTTAGAGATAAAGGATATAAAGGGCGTCAAAAATGTGGTGGCTGATCACCTTTTTAGAATTCCAAACGCTCCAGTGGTAATGATCCCAATCAATGAAAGTTTTCCTGACGAACACATCCTAGTGATGTGTGTAAAGAGCCCTAGTATGTTGACATTGTAAATTATCTTGCAACCAGATGAACACCTTCTAGTTGGTCAAAACAGGACAAACATCGCTTTTCATGCAAATACGGTTCTTTTTTTGAGATAAACCATATCTATTGAAATATTGCCCTGATCAGATCATTAGAAGGTATCTTCCTGAGGATGAACATCAAAATGCATTGACATTTTGTCACGAGTTTGCATGTGGTGGACATTTTGGTCTACGAAAAACTGCTTAGAAAATTTTACAGACTGGCTCACTCTCTTTAAGGACTCCTACAATTTTTGTAAACTCTGTGCAAGGTGTGAAATGACAGGTTGAATCACATGTAAGGACATGATGCCCCTTACCCCAATCCAGCAAATAGAAATTTTTGACTTGTGGGATATTGATTTCATGGGTTCCTTTCCAATTTTCTTTGGCAATCAATTCATTTTGGTAGCCGTTGATATGTTTCTAAGTGGGTGGAAGCTGTACCAACTAAGATGAATGACAATCGAGTTGTCATCATGTTTTTAAGAGAAAAATATCATTTTACGCTTCAGAGTTCCCTCGTGCGATAATACGCCACAAAGAGAGTCATTTCTGCAATCGAGCTTTTAAAGCCCTAATGCGAAAGTACTTCATTTCTCACAAATTATCCACGACCTACCATCCTTAGATTAACGGACAAGTGGAGGTGACAAATAAATAAATCAAACTTATCCTGGAGAAGACTGCAGGACAGAATAGGAAGGACTGGTATGTTAAGCTTGTTAATGCACTATGAGTTTATCAGACCGCCTACAAAACTGTCCTAGGGATGTCTCTGCATCAAGTGGTATTTGAAAAACTATGCCATTCGCCTGTAGAACTTGAACACCATGCTTTGTGGGCTATTTGACAACTAAATTTTGACTTGAAGAAAGCCGGTGACTTGAAAAAGTTGCAGATTTCTGAGCTTGAAAAAATAAAAATGAAGCTTATGATAACGCTCGAATTCCAAGAGTAGAACCAAAATTTTTCATGATCAGTCAATACATAGGAAGAATTTTGTCCCTTGACAAAAGGTTCTATTATGCAACTCTAGGCTTTACCTTTTTTCTAAAAAACGGTAAACACATTGGTCAGGACTGTCCCTTATTCAAACTATTTTTTCACATGGAGCGTTTGAAATTTTTGATCCTAAGAATGATAATATATTCAAAGTCAATAGTCAGAGATTAAAATCATTCTTCACCACCGAGCCTGAGCCACATGGAACTTTTGAATTGGGTCTCTGTGACCCAGTATATGAGTGACCAGGCCCTTTTCTAAAAATCTATGTTTATTATTGTAGAAATATTTTAAGGGACTCCTTTTCTATAAATAATCATTCTTTCCTTTTCTTCAATAAAAATAAAAATAATTTTTTTAAAATATATATAAAACTTAAAAGAGTTTGGATTTTGTGTAGAATTTAAAAAAAACCGTAAATTCCCTATTCCAAAATCCTTTAAGGGTAAAAATGAAAGTCAACCTTTCTCAGTATTATATACATCCTTCCTATCTCTCTCATGGGCACCAATTCCAGAATCTTAGCCTAGATCTAGAGAGAAGAAGGAGAAGCATTGCGACCCACCAAAGCCCGATCCCTCTGCCCATTATTTTGTCGCGGATGCAACACATTTGCCGCTCTTCGTAGCTTTCTTGAGGATCTAGGAGCGCTGTCAAAGACCCTGTCAGACACCGTGAAGGGTAGATCCCAGATCTACCATAAAATTTCCTCTATAACCACTGTGATTGTTCAGGCAGTCCATCTTTGGATTTCTCCCCCCTACGATTTCTGGGGGAGGTTTGCACATCTTCTTCCCTCTCTTTATGATTTTTCTCCATGACCCTTTCCATATTCGCTAAAAAGAATTTTGCTAGGATTTTTTTCGGATATTCATGGCTGTGGCACAATCTTTTTAGATAGTATAAGAGAGAGAAATTAGTTTGGGCTTGTGTATGACAATGAAGATGGTGATGCTTATTATTGTCTTGAATTGGTTACCGAATTTTACACTCAAATTGACTCAAACACCATCTATCATGACCAATAGACTTTCATTGTACACTTTGAGACTAAGGAAATTGTTGTTAATATTCACACACTTAAGATGGTCACACACATTCCCTATCTTCTACAACATGATGCCCCATTACCTCTAATTGAGTATATGAAGGTTATGGGAGTGACATGTGAGGAAAAAGACCGTGGGCTCAAAGTGAGCACTACATTCCAAAATATACATTGTGTTGGATGATGGATTCAACCTAATATATTAGGTTTAGATCACACCATGACCTTTAACAGGTCGGTGCTTAAGATTATACACAGCCTGATGACCAGGCAGCGCTCGGTATGTCTAAACATTGTCATATGGCAACACATGCTTGCCAACTTCTAGCGCACTAGGAGTGCAAAATATTTGCATCCGGTCCTTGTTACCCATGAAAATATACCTAGAGGGGGGTGAATAGGTGTAAGGCTAATCTAATGATCAATAATGCGGAATTAAAAACTTAATACAGCACACTTAGTGTAACCAATGGGTGTAGCCGAATTCCCAGTGAAGGGCTCTGGACTAACTCCTCTGAATTCTTCTAAATAAGAGTTGAGGTGCTATGTAAAGCTCTCTTGGTTAAACACAAGTATGGGCACACACAAACAACACAAGCATGTATATGATATGACAATATGAATTAATGCACAATGTAAGAGAGAGAGAGTTAGAGAAAGTAGATCAATCGCAAACACCAAGATATGTTTCGAGGTTCGAGCACACAGCTCTACGTCCCCACCTTCACACAGAAGGATTTCCACTAACTCGTCCACACAGGACTTCCCACACAGGGAACCTCCACTGAGGCTTTGGGGCAAATACAATCGGGAGTACACAATTCCTCTCTCCAACAAATACAACCTCTACACTTAGAGGCAAGGCACTAAGCTTACACAATATCAACTTCACAAATGAGGGATAGGCACAAAGCCACACAAATAACAATCGCCTCACACTTGAGGGATTCCAACACAATCTCCACCTCTCATTAGAGGGAGCCAAACACCACTTCCATAATCACCTCATATTTGAGGGATAACAACTCAATCACCTCTCACTAGAGGGATATCACAAAGATGGAAGGTTTACAACTTGTTGGTCTATCTCAACCACAAACCAATTTTCTCACTAAAACAAAGATCATATAGATAGGATAGAATGATAAGCTCAAGTGTGAGAAATAAAGAGTTTGAAAATCAAAATCACAAAGAAAAATTCTTGGGAAAAACTTCTAGAATGGATATAAAATGAAGATCAAAAACAATCCCAAAGACTTTCTTTTTCTTTGAATTTTTCAACACTTTAAAACAAATAAAGATCAAATCTTTAAGCTTAAAAACTCTTTTGAAAACTTGTATTAAAACACTTGAGAAGATCAAAATTTTGCTCTTAAAAATTCTTGTTGAAAACAACCAAGAAATGGGGTATTTATACCCTCATTTCAAATCTGCCCGTTGGCAGCTGAAAAGGGCCAGATTGCCCTTCTGGTCGACCGGCCGATCGACCGGCCAACGGTCACATCTTTGACTTTTGCGCCTGCCGGTCTACCGCCCGGTCGACTGGGACTAGATCCAGAGAGCAACGACTCTCTGGCCGGTCGACCGCCCGGTCTACCGAAGCCAGATACAGAGAGCAGACTCTCTGTCCGGTCGACCGTTCTGTCGACCGGAGGCTTTTCCAGAGAGCAGAGCTCTCTGGCGGTCGACCGACCCGGTCGACTGGCCTCCCCAGCTTGGCTGCGTGCACGCTCTGTACACGTCGGTCGACCGGCCCAGTCGACCGCCCACTGCTACGGTCGACCGGCAGTCAGCCAGTCTAGCCTAAATAGGACTTAAAAACTTGGGCTTTTTTATTATCAATTAAATCCCATAAAAACACATAAATTTCACAAAAAACAGTTCATGTTATTTCTTTGAAATACAAACATGTTTGAGTAAAAATCAAAACATATTACAAACATTTTGAACCATTTTTGTGACTTGGAAAATTTACCTTAAACCAAATTCTGTATTTTCCAAAACTTGGATTTTTGAAATCGAAATCCGATTTTTCCAAAATACATGTAAATATAAAAACATGATATTTAAATAACTTTGAAGCATATAGTATATGGATAGAATCCAATATCTATGAAAGGTACTATATCTATATTTTTGACATTAAATCCAAAAATAGGTTTTGTCTAAATACAAAACTCTAAACACATGAATAGTGTATCAAAATAAGTTTTTCTAAGTGTACGAAGCATAGATGTATATAGATCAAATCTATATACATTAAACCATGTAAACTTGTTTTTATTCTATCTATTTATGAAAACCAAGATCGGGAAAACCGAAAACCAAAACCAGTAAACATGAAACTTAAAACAAGTGTGTATGTTGTGAACTTGAGCATATCACACTATCTAATCTTTATAATGAATCTAAACAAAATCTTAACTAAACAAACTGAAGCCTTCTTGTAGAATGCCATCTCCAAGTTTACTCGATCCAAACACAATCCAACGAGCTTGACTCTGTAACACCCCGCTCCCAGAATACGTACTTAGTTGCGTATTCAGATTTTTCGATCGTATTTTTCGATTTACTTCCTATATTTATTTTGTATTATGAATTATTTATATGATCGTTTTGTCTTGGATCTGGATCGTGGACTCAGAGTCTGCTCTTCTCTGAACCAGGGACCCGATCCTAGTGTATTACTCAATTTGGTCTTTTTAGTATTCCGATTTGATCGATTTTAGTTTTAAACATCATTTCCCAATATTTTAGGTTTTCTATGATTTTCTGGAATTTTCCTGAATTAAATGGAAAATCTTCAAAACCGGTGTCGACCAGCACCGCTGACCGATTCCTGAATTTTTAATTTACAAATGGATTCAAATTTTGAGAAACCGCTTTCTCATATTTGCTTAGAATAATATTTACTATCTTAATTCATTTTTTTGAGAATTTTCAGAATTTATCAGATTTCTGTCAGATTTGGTGTCGACCAATATTGGCGGTCAATTCTAAGATTTTTAATTTAAAAACTATAAAGAATTTCTTGAAACGGATTTCACTGTGATTCTTAGAATAATATTCTTGATTTTTGAGAATTTTTGCGGGTCGTTCTGAGATACTTGATTTTCGGACGATTTCGGTATTTTTCCGAAAGTTTTCCGCATCCGCAACCGAATCCCGGGAATCCGCCACTCTAATTATTTTCACTTTTTCTTCCAAGAGAATATCTTCCTTTTTTCATTTTCTTTTCCTTTTTTCTTTTTTCTTTCTTTCCTTTTCTTTCCACCAAATTCTCCATTCTTCCAATACTTTCTACAACTTTCCACCAAAAATATCTTCTCCTTCCACCAAAAATATCTTCTCCAAAATATCCCAAACCACTCAAATCCCTCTCCCATCACCATGGCCGGCCAAGAGACACCTCACCTCTCCAATTTTACAAATAAGCCCCTCTCTTTTACATTTTTACATCACCTTCACAATTCCCAAATCCTATATATACTTTTCCTTCTTCATTCCACTTCATTTTCTCTTCACCACAACTCTAACCTCCACCAACTCCTCCTTCATCTCCACCATAACAACAACCACTACAACTTCTCCAACTCCTTACCTTCATCTTCTTCCTCCTCCATCTCCATGTAAACCTCCAACAAACTCCACCAAAGCTTTCACCTTCTCCTTTACCTTCTCCAAAACTACCACCATCAAAACCTCTCCACAAAATCACCACCCCATCATCTTCTCAAGGGCCGGCCACCTCCATTGGATTGGGGCCGAGCTCTTTTCCGTCGGCAATATCTCCGATGATTATTCCGGTAATCGTTCACGATTATTCCGGTAATCATTCCGGTGACAATTGTAAACGACAACACTAAACATCACCTCCTTCACCTTCTTTTTCATTACTCCATCAAAATCTAACTCCTCCACCAAATAACACCACCACCAAAGCAAGCACCTTTCCCTTTCTCTCTCCCTCCTCCTCTCTGTATATTGCTGATGCGGATCTCACCCCCGCGTCCAGGCAACGCCTTAACATGGATCTTCGCGTTCTTGGCATCTGTTTAAACGCGGCCTTCGCGTTCTTGTACTGACACAACGCGGAGTCCATGCTTGCGTCTGTGTCCCTTTCATGTCTGCACGACGCGGAGCTAATGCTCGCGTCTGTGTTCTTCTCATGCTAACGCGACGCGGAACCCATGACCGCGTCCGCGTTCTTCTCGTGTCCTGACTTGAACGCGGGTCTCAAACCCCGCGTTTGTTGCACCTTTGCGACGCGATTCCCGTGTCTGTGACTCCCGCGTCTGCGACTCCCGTGTCTCTCTCAAAACCCGCGTCTCCCTGTGCACTCTCTCCTTCCATATACTTTTCTCTCTAGTTTTCCTCTCTCTTTCTCTCTCTAACTCTTTCTCTCTCCTCTTCACTTATTATATTTATGGCGCGTACACGAGTTCCATGGATTTCAGAGTTTCCAGCTATTCCAGAGATTTAGGCGAGTGTCCTTGCTCTCGCCTCCATTTGGGTTTCCCCGCCTTGTCGGGTCTACATGTATTTTATTCCATGTTTATATGTATTTTACTGCTTTATACTATGCGTGGCCGACCCTTCGTGGTCGCTGGACTCTGGGTTTCTGCCCACTCCTGGGATGGCTAGTAGCCACCGAGAGTGCGCTTAAACCCCGAGCGTACTTGACTTCCGGACCCTTCAGCCTCCGGTCTCTCACGATCTCGAAAGGGAAGTGATTGGGACCGACAGGTCTCTCCGTCCTTCAGCCTCCGGTCTCTCACTATCTTGAAAGAGAGGTGATTGGGACCGTCAGGTCTCTCAGCTCCGCCTGGTTATCATGATCAGCGCTCAACACTTTACCACTAGATTCGTTTAGGCAAGATGCTGCCGGATTTCTTACTCGCACTTTAAACCGAGTTGTCCCGGTAACCTTGCCAGACGCTCTACTGTTAAATACTGTTTGCTGTCTGTACTTCCAGCTCGCTTAGCTCCGCTTGGTTATGCTCAGCTTCTACTCTATCATCATGCCATGTATTTCCTGATATGTTAATACTTGCCATACCATTGCTTCATGCTTGTCATTTACATGCTACTAATTAACAATTGTTTGTATCACCTGACAAATGATGTGTTAACGTCTGATACCCGTCATGCTACTACTTGACACTGACTCATGTTATACCACCAGTTCCCGTGGACCCTGAATGGAACTAAGTGCCACACGGAGCAAAGTGCCACACCACACAAGTGGTGAGGGCCACCTCTTGAATCTGTGGGGGCCACCTCTAGAATCCATTCCCCTCAGAGCAAAGTGCCACATGGAACAAAGTGCCACACCACACACATGGTGGGGGCCACCTCTTGAATCTGTGGGGGCCACCTCTTGAATCTGTAGGGCCATCTCCTGCCTGTACCTGATCTCTTGTTATGACCAGTTATGTTCCTACTCTTTACAAAGGATAACTTGCACGGGGAATGGGAGGAAGTGATGAATGCCGGTATGGTGCCTTGCTTATAGTAGTGGAATACCAAAACTGACGATTCGTGTTAGGGGGATTTCAGGCCCCCAGAAGATGCGTGTTAGGGGGATTTCAGGCCCCCAAATGGCTGTGTCCCGGGCGGACGGGAACTACTATAAGTATGAGCTATCAGTTCTTCATCAGCTTCCAGTAACGAACCTCGGCTTGCTTATATATGGATGTATGTGTGTTGGGATGTACACCAGGACACATACCTAGATATATGGGTCAGACGAGTAATAATAATAAAAGATGCCAACTATGTATCCTGTTATGCCTGTTATGAACTCCCGTTATGCTTGTTATGATTCATGTTATGCCTGTTATGTACTCCTGTTATGACCGTTGTGTGATTTGTCACGAATGCTTTCATCGGATTTTACATCGGATTTTCGGTTTTATGATTATTATCATATTAGCTACTCATATCCTGTTTTATTACCCATGTTCCATTCCATCAGTCTACTGCTCCTATCTTATCATTCCATGAGTAGTTCCTGCTTGATATTACTTGTTATATATCTACCTGATTATACATGCTTATGCTCACGACACGGTTTTCAATGCTTATTTATGATTCGGTTTTATCGATACACATGTGCTTATCCTTGCACGCCATCTGGCTTTTGCCTCACCACTCGCCTGGGGAGTTCTAACTCCTCTGGATCCTCATGTCCAGGTCCTGGAACTTGGAGCATGTCAGAGCTTGGAACTTGTAGATTCTCTCAGTTGCTGATCAGAGTAGCGCAGTGGTAGCGTGGATCTCCAGCAGACCATCTGAAGCTCTATCCTTCCAGGCCCCCTGTGTGCCTCTCGAGTTTTCCTTTTGTAAACTCGTGAGTGCCTTTTGTACTGTTCATACTTGTACATCCTTTGTAATCTCGCAATTGCGCATATCAGTGATGTAATATTCATGTAATATTGGATCACCTCTGGTGATAACTTTGTAATTGTACTCATGTGTTGGAATGTATAATGCACCACTTGCTTCCGTACTCTGATTCTTGCCTGTACTGATGCTTAGCGTGTATACGTGAGGGTATTTCGGACCTGCGTATATACGTTGCAATAACGTCTCCGTACCCGATGGATCGGGGCGTTACAGACTCCAACCGAGTGCTAGATATGAACTTGACGCTCGAGCTCTTGAATCACCATGTGAAAGCTCCAAAATACCTTTGTTGAAGCTATCACCTACTAATAACTTGATCAAATATCTGAAACTAAATATCACAAGATTATTAGTAAACTATAAGTTAATCATCATCAAAATTAGAGTGGAAGGCCTCTGGGCCAACAATCTCCCCCTTTTTGATGATGACAAAACTCGTGAAGTTATATGTGCATGGATTAAAGTTAAGCTTCAAAGAAGCTCCCCCTTAACTCATACATAGCAATAAACAAGTAGAGATATGTCATGAATGTTATAAACATAAACATTCTTTTGATATCAAATTTTAAAATAAACATGTTCTTAAATAATTTCTCTTGATACGAATAAAAATTTCAATAAAAGCTCTTGATACCAATAAAACAAAACAACAAAATATGTTCTTGATACTAATACCATGCTCTTGATACCAATATCAACAAAACATAAAACAAATGTTTTAATATAGACCTTGATATAAACTTAAATAAACATGCATATATACTAAAATTCTTCTCCCCCTTTTTGTCAATCATCAACAAAGGGGTTAAAGTAAACAATAAAACAATGTTCTCTCCCTTTTTGTCCGAAATAAAAATCAACAAGGGGTGAAATCAAATCAAAATATTATGATACCAATTGAAAAAAATATATCAATTTAGTGCAAAGTTATACATAGAAACATCATAATACCAAATGATGATACCAATTGAAAATAAACTAAAAATTTTGGAGATACCCAAAAAATTTTGATACCAAATGAAAGATATAAACATAAAGGTAATCTTGATACTAATTGTAAAAATTAGTACCAATTGAAAATATTTTAGACTTTTGATACCAAATGAAAAACATAAACCAATCTTTTTGATTAAACACTAAACTCATTTTGCAATAGAAATATCAAATAGAGAATAATATCAATTTAATATTTTTAATACCAATATTGAAAATGAAACATATACCAATTGAAAATAATTTTTATCAGGAGCATATGATACCAAATTAAAAATTAATATCATTTTTCAATCATTTTTCAACATAACGCATGGGAGTAAAAATACCAATTGTAAACAAAACCAATTGAAAGGTTTTCTCCCCCTTTATGAAATACTAATGAAAATGATACATAAGTTATATAAGATACCAATTGAAAAATAACCAATTAAATATAATTGACATTTAAGGAATCAAGCTTAGCATAATCAAAATTTGTGCTCAAAGATATAGAGATATAGTAAGCACAAATAAAAGTAAATACATATATATATGTATTTTAAGTAAATACCAATAGAAATTGATACTATTTGAAGTGTAAGCATACATATATGAAGAAAAATATATATGAGTATACAAAATGAATGTCAATAGTGATACCAATTGAAAAGATACAATGATACCAATTGAAACTATAATGAGAATCAAGTGTATAACTCATACTTCCTACCACCCATTTCATGCACATGTTTTAAATAGTTTTCAATAATGGGCATACAAGGCATGGTCACCCAACCAACCGCCCTTGGATGGGTAGGGGTTTTCAAAAATAAGTTTGAAAATAATATAACACGTTTGAAAACTCTACCATATGAAGAATACAAACTAGTTATGTGAAAAATTTGAAAACTAGTACGAAATCCTTCAAGTAAGGAATAAAAAAAATATATTTCATGAAAAACATGTATCATCAACACTCAAAATCTATAAGGCACATATCATACTCATGAAAATAAAATCATAAGAAAAAATTAAGTAAAGTAAGTGTATAAGAGTTATGTGAAACACATAATCATGAAAATAGGCAATAAGCTTAAGTATGAAATTCCTCAAAAACATGAAAATCAATAAAACTAGAATCCTTCAAGGTATATGCATGTTTTGTACAAACTAGAGTATACATACATATCCAAACATAACGAGTCCACAAAAGTATATGCATGAAGGCAAGTGGCTCAAGGGTGTATATGTATAACTATTAGTTTAGACAAAATAGACATATACGTGAAGTTTAACATAAACATGAAAAACATGTCAAAAATATGGAATACAAGTCAAAATGTATGAATCATCAAAATTAGGCTATACTAGTACATCTAATGGGTACAAATGAGCATTCAAGCACAAACATATAATAATCTATTTGTGGCTCACTAGTTGTACACGTATATACTCAAGTTTTAATGAAAACTAACATCTAAACATGTAGTCAAAACATGAAGCATAAAAATCAAAATAAAACTTATATGATCATTATGGTAAATGCACATGCATAGATCTATGATATACACAATAGCTAAAACAAATGTGAGAACACAAAAGTATAAGTCCATATTAAATATGAGTGATCTCAAATGCTAATCATGCATATCACTAATCTAAATATCATGACATTTAACATACTAATCGTGAAACATCAAAACATGCTAAAAATGAATAATATGAAAAGCATGTAAACATAAATGGGAGTTAGAGATTGTTACCAAAATCATGAGAGGACACATCTATGTCTCTAAACCAAGGTGGTCCTCCCACCAAACTCCCCTTGAAAGTGATGCATCCAAATTTATCCTCTTTAAGCTCGGAACGTATCGACCTCAAAGCACCATCACTCTTACGTCAAGTGAGAGCCCACACCTACATCAAACAAAATAGGAGTGGTCTTTGGTACCCATTCTCTTTTGGGTCCATGGGGGTTAGCTCCTTTCCTAACCCAAACAAACTTATTTGCTAAATTTCAATCATGTATTCTATCATAACAAAATTTAGCAAGGTGGCCCTTACGTCCACAATGTGTACAGGTGTACACATGAGCATACAAAGTGTTATAGGTGTGAACGTGGGAAGCATGTGTATGCCGTGCTTTGTGTGCATGCATAGGAGGAACTTGTTTCTTTCGAAATATAGATTCCAAACATGTGTGTTCAAAGCACAATGGCTCAAAGTGGAGCCCAAACATTCAACACTCTTCTTAAGCATACAAATATCATTTTCTATCATGGAAGAAGAGGTGCATGCAATAGGTTAGCTAGAATGTGAGCTACACTAGTATGACAAACATGAGAATATAAATCATTTTTCAAAGAAATGTTTTCGTTAGACATCAAATCCAAATCCTTTGAAATAGAAATAATTTTTTTTTCAAAGAATCATTTTCTTTTAAAACAAAAACAAATTTTGAAGATAGAACTTCATTTTTTTTTCAAAACATTTTCACCATCATTTTTATTTTTCAAAATCTTGTTTTAATTTAAACAAGTTCAAGTTGGGTTTTCAAAGAGTCACACTCATTTGAAATCTCAACCTTATCTTGTAAAGCTAAATCAAGTTTTAAACACAAATCCTTATTTTCTTCTCTTAGTCTAAAACTCTTCTTTTTCAAAAGATTATATTTTTCTAATAATTTTCCACAAACAATTAAAAGTTCTTCACTCAAAGCATTGACATCAATATAATCATTACTAGAAGAACTAGCATCATCATCATCATCTAATTGAGCATCCGAGTTCACCTCAAGGGAGTCATTCCCTTGGACCATGTAGCAATGTTGCTCGTATTCTCCACTAAATTCCTTCTCCATAATGTTTGGCGTTTGAAGCTCAAAGGAGGTTAAAGTATTTCACACTACAAAAGCGGAATCACAATAAGAAACTAAACACAAATATTCTTTGTTAAGTGTGCTTCTAAGTGCCGTTAGGGCTTGTGCATTGGTCTCTATATGCTTGCTATTACCAAGATAGGATTTCTTGGTAGCGGTATGGAAAACATGCAAGCCTAGGGTTTTTAGATACATGGACATCCTAGCCTTCCAAACAACAATGTTGGAAGTATCAAACATAGGTGGGGTCATGAAGTCCATGAGAGCAAACAATATGTGTACAAATGTAACTATAGATTAGCAAAACCAAGATCACACTTCTAGGTGATTAAACCTAATATCAGGACATAGGCTCTGATACCAATTGAAAATACACATAGAAGGGGTGAATAGGTGTAAGGCTAATCTAATGATCAATAATGCGGAATTAAAAACTTAATGTAACACACTTAATGTAACCAATAAGTGTAGCCGAATTCCCGGTGAAGGGCTCTGGACTAACTCCTCTAAATTCCTTTAAATAAGAGTTGAGGTGCTATGTAAAGCTCTCTTGGTTAAACACAAGTATGGACAAACACAAACAACACAAGCATGTATATGATATGACAATCTTAATCAATGCACAATGTAAGAGAGAGCGTTAGAGAAAGTTGATCAATCACAAACACCAAAAAATATTTCGAGGTTCGAGCACACAGCTCTACGTCCTCGCCTTCACACAGAAGGATTTCCTCTAACTTGTTCATACAGGACTTCCCACAAAGGGAACCTCCACTGAGGCTTTGGGGAAAATACAATTGGGAGTACACAACTCCTCTCTCCACCAAATACAACCTCTACACTTAGAGGCAAGGCACTAAGCCTACATAATATCAACCTCACAAATAAAGGATAGGCACAAAGCCACACAAACAACAATCACCTCACACTTGAGGGATTCCAACACAATCTCCACCTCTCACTAGAGGGAGCCAAACACCACTTCCACAATCACCTCACACTTGAGGGATAACAACTCAATCACCTCTCACTAGAGGGATATCACAAAGATAGAAGGTTTACAACTTGTTGGTCTATCTCAACTACAAATCAATTTTCTCACTAAAATAAAGATCCTATAGATAGGATAGAATGATAAGCTCAAGTGTGAGAAATAAAGAGTTTAGAAATCAAAATCATAAAGAAAAACTCTTCTGAAGAACTTTTAGAATGGATATAAAATGAAGATCAAAAATAATCTCAAAGACTTTCTTTTTATTTGAATTTTTTAACCTTTTAAAACAAATAAAGATCAAATCTTTAAGCTTAAAAACTCTTTTGAATACTTGTATTAAAACACTTGAGAAGATGAAAATTTTGCTCTTAAAAATTCTTGCTGAAAACAACCAAGAAATGGGGTATTTATACCCTCATTTCAAATTTGCCCGTTGGTAGCTGAAAAGGGCCAGATTGTCCTTCCGGTCTACCGGCCAACGGTCACATTTTTGACTGTTGCGCCTGCCGGTCGACCGGGACTGGATCCAGAGAGCAACGTCTCTCTGGCCGGTCGACAAAGTCTGATCTCCTCTTATTTACATAAATGAAAATTACAATTACATGAAAAAGAAAAACAAAAATCTAAACTAAGAAATGGAAAAACTAGTCTAAAATCCTAATCTGCATTGACGTCCACTTTCAGCACAGAAAATGCCTTTTTATAGGCAAAAACCCAACAACCAAGATCCCGGGGAGGTCGGGGGAGCAAATGCTCCCCCTAACTCCCCAAGATTGCCGCGAAAACGCGGCTTTTGCCGCGTTTCCGCGGCAAGGGTGTGGCCAGGTGGCCACACCCTGTTGGTGGGTCTCTCCGGGGTCTTCTTCTGGCTTTATCCTTTGTTGGTTTTGTCGTTTGAGCTCCGGATTCTGATGAAATGGCCTTGGATTCTTGGCTTTAACCGATCGATTCTGAGAGGATTCTTCTCAACCGGTTTCAACCTCTTGATTTTGCCCTGATTTTATGTGTACGAATTAACTCTAATTTAATTCAGAATTCTAGTGAGCTTTTGGGCTCATTTCTCTTTATCTCCTTAAGGATTGGGCCTGCAAATAAATTAAACAAATAATTAGGACAATGTAGGCTTTTATTCTAAAATAAGTATGGAAATGTGACATTAAATATGCAACATTAGCAACCAATCACACCCCCATACCTATCTTTTGCTCGTCCTCGAGCAAAACAACTAAATTATACTAAGGATTATTAGACCACTTTCGCAGGTCACGCGATTGCACTGAGCATGTGCAATAAGCCGTTAAACCTCTAGGTTTCCCCTAGAGGACGAGTGTTGTCTCGTGAGGGTTTTCAGCAGATTACACCCACAAAATCCATAAAGAAAGGAAAATAAAGAGTCAGTATTTTCGAAAAGCATTTTGAAAGAGAAAAATATTTGAAATATGATTGTAAGATCTAAGCAATCTATAAGTTATAGGAAAGCCGAATTTTTCATTCCTAAACTTAGTCTCTATTTAAAATTTGTTATCAATTAAAGTAAGGAGTCAAATTGTGCTTCTCATCTAGTCTATTACTTTACCCTAAGTCATATGCACCTTGTGACTGTGAAAATTTTGACTTAGGGTTCATTAACTCTAACTCTTATGCCTTATTTATTTTTTTATATATATACTCTCTGTTTTTTTTTGTGGTATTATTCCTTAGTTTTATTAGGCTTTCTAATCTGCCCATGTAACGAGCCTTTAATCGATGACTCCCAAACCAGACGGTCTTAGGGCACCAGGTGAGAAGACACCCCTAGGACTTAAGGACTTGAGCAAACAAGGCCACAAAACTAAGGATTTTATTATATGAACCTCTTTTAGGCGTGAATACTTATGCTTTATTAGGCACAAATACCCAGCTTAATCAGAGGATTTTTCTTTTCAAACTTATCTAATCATCTTTCGCATAAATACCAAGGCTTGCTTAGGCCAAAGCACCTAGCTAGTCAATAATTAGACTTGTTTTTTTTTTCAAACTCATCTAATTATCTTTTGCATAAATACTAAGGCTTTCTTAGGCCAAAGCACCTAGCTAATCAATAATTAGATTTGTTTTTATATATATATTTTTTATAAGGCATAAGAATTTTTGTTTTTGAACCCTAAGTGTGTAAGTGTATGAAGTGTGCATATTTCATTAAGGTAAAGATCAAGACCAAATTACTTTGACAAATTATCTTCCTAACTCTAAAAATTAAACAAATAATCTTATTTTGACCAAGTATAAGAAATCCTAATTTGGATTTTCCTATTCCTTAAAATTAACTTAATTTCTTACAAAAATAAGTCAAAATAGTGTTTCTATTTTTCAAAAAGTTTTTTAAAAGTAAAGAAAAGTGTTAATTTTTTTTTATTTATTTATTTTTTTTAAAGAAAAAGAAAAGTTATGTTAGACCCTCCCCCACACCTATCTCATGCATTGTCCTCAATGTATGAATTAATGCATAGATGCATGAAAAAGACGAAAGGGAAGGAAAAGGTTACCTTAAGGTGGTGGTTCCGGTGGTGGTCTGATTGGTCCACGAAACGTGGCCCAATCAACTTTTCTTGGGTCTCGGAGGAACCCACCAGAAATTACTTTAATATAACCCACTAAAAAGATGTATCCATAAAGGATCTTTATGAAATATTTAACCCCATCTAATTTCCATATTCCATAATTGATTTCGGAGTCAAATTTGTCAACCACCTCGTCCCAGAAAGGAGTATGAAATGATAGAACAGTTGACTTGGACTCCGGAAGGACAGGAACTAATACCGACTCAGGAAGGTGACTTAAGTCAAGTAAAGGTTCAAGAGTCAAAATAGGTTCAGAAATTGGGTCCAAGTCAATAAGTTGAAACTCCAGTCCACATGTATTTTCCAACAATGGAATGTGACTTAATATTGGTGATTCAAGTTCAGGAATGATAGGTATGGGAATCAAAACTGACTCTAAAATATTACCTAAGTCGGGTAACAAAACAGGAGTCAATATTGGTTCGAGAATTTGAAGTTGATCACAGATTTGAGAATCTAAGTCACATATCTCATTGAGTTCAATATCAAAAAATTGAGAACTTGCCAATTTGTCAATAGGATCTTCAAGAGTGTATAATTGGTCAAGTTCAATATGATCCTCAGAGATGGGTGATTCAATTTCATTATGGATTGGTACAGGATCCAATGTTGACTCGGGAAAAAGATCGAAATCAGGTGAAGATACCGGAGTCATAATCGAATCAGGAAGAAGAATTGAATCACTAAGTTGGGGTTCAAGATCATAATTATTTTCAAGTTCTATTTCAGGAAAAGGAAAACTAGCCAAACTATCAATATCACTTGGAGTTTGGGTAAGTTCACATGGTTGTTCTGAAATGGAATCTTGATTTCCAAAACTACATGACTCTTCGGCTCTAACAGAATCGTAAGTGACATCAGGACGGTGGGAACGTAGAGATTCGACCATCATATCTATGTCACTATTACGAGCGTTTTGAGCCTGAGTCATGGCTTCAAGCATCTTTTCATAGTTGATAGGTTCATTGTTTTGATGAAAAGATGAAGAATTATCTTGAAAGTGGTAGTGAAATTGTGAGTCCATCAGATTTTGGGATTTGTGTTTGGACTCACGCATACTCATTTCCATAATTGATAGTTTCCTATTTTGGACGGGTGGAACTGAGTATGAATCTTGAACATAATGTGGACTGGGTGGAGAAGGAGAGCAAGGTGGTTGGAAATTATGCTCGGGGGAGGTGAATCCCCACTGACTCGGTGAAGAGTTGAAATCATTATGAAAATTATAGTTATTAGATGGGGGTATGGGTCATATTGATTCGGATAAGACCAATCCGGCACACTAGGTTGGTCAAAGTTATGATATGCCGGGTTGGTAATATCCGAAAATGAAGTCGGTGTGTAATATGGATTATTATTGTAGTTGAAAAAATTATTATTATAGTCCATATCACACAATAGAATACAAACAAAGAAAAACAAACAAATAAACAAATAAAAAAGAAAAAATTCTAGCCTAAGTTAGGGTAGACTTAGGACCTAGACGACTCCTAACTGGTTAGACTGTCCACGGGAGGTCTAATGTAGACTTTAACCACAAGCTAATCAGCCAGGTCAGGGCAAGGTTGGTGGGAGGTTTTCCGTCAAAGACGTTCCTTAATTAAATAACCACCAACCTTCGGGCTTTCGGCCCTCAATCCCTTTCCTAGACACTGATTTTGCAGGAGTTAGATTCCAACATTTTTCCCCCTTAGGATAATCTCCTAATTGAGTCCGAGATGTCCCTAGGGCCAACGTCTACTCAATTTTAGTTAGGCTTGGGTTAGTGAGTGCTTGGAATCTGATTTTTGGGCTAAGGAAGGGTGATTAAATCCCCACCTTATCTTGTTATGGGTTAGTGCCCTTAAAATAACTTTGTGCAAGTGTACAAGATATGTAAGATTCACTCAAAGCGATATAAACAACCAAGAAGTGAGTCCTATGCTAAATGCAATGCATACGTACCTTGCTCCAGCACTCTTCAACAGTAAAAAAATAAAGGAATTAAAAAGACACGTGCCTAAAATGCAAATGTCTAATCACTTTTTTATCTTTTCAACAAATATTTTACTGTTGATTATTAGCAGGCTTATGTTATGTCATATAAGAAAAATTAAAGTTGCAGCAAACTAGAATTTTTTTACACTAAGCAGCCCTGCAAAAAGCTGTTAGTAGTCAACTTTTCCTTGCCGCGGATCCGCGGCTTTTGCCGTAGAAATGCGGCAATTCAGAGGGTCCTTGGTCTCTGCTTTCTAGAGCAGAGGCCCAAAGCCACTTGTATGTCACTGCAATATTAATTTCCTGCTTTTATTGCCCTGTAACCTGCAACAGAGAAGAAAATTCGTTTAGTTCTAAAAAATTTTCAAAAAAAATTCAGATTTCAATAAAAAACATGTTACCCTCCCCGGCAACGGCGCCAAAATTTGATTGAGGCTAAACCTGCACAAAAAATACGAGATTAAAGAACTTAAAACAAATATGTGCAAGTGCTCAATTCTTCCGCTATAGCAAGTGGCTATGCGGGTCGTGATCCACAAGGAGGGTTTGCGATGGAAGCTTTACGGTTCTTTATTGAAATCGTTATGAAAACATGCGAAAGTTCTTCTCTGTTTTATGTTATGAAAATGAAAAATAGTTATAGGTTAAAGTTAAGAAGAAAGTGGTAGAATAGAAAATGGAGAAATCAGAAAACAATGAAGCGACTATGTACAAATGGAGTCAGGAAAGAAATGATTTGGAAGATATGGTGAAAGTGATTTAATTTACAGAAATGAAAGAAAAGAAATAAAAACAATTGCTTACCTTCTTTTCGTCAAAAGCTTACCTTGAGTCTTCAGCGATGATTTTACCTTGAAGTGGAGGCATTCAGCGCATAGCCCATAACATTTGAGTATTGGTCTTCGTCCACATTACATCATCAAGACTACTTCAAGAATGAAATGATACAGAGAGATACTCTATTCCATCGTCATGAGCTATCGGTGGCACTCGCAATGGCAAGGCTCTTTCGATGCTTTTAGACTCACTTGGAAGACAATTGTACGAAAAAGAAAAGTAAAATAGAAAAGAAGGAGAAGAAGAAGACTAAAAGAAACTACATACAAAGAGAAAACATCGATTCTATCTCATAACAATCAAAGAAAAGAAATTCATCTTACACCGGTGTCACTCCAGCTCTAGCTTCATTCTTGTTCTTCGATGAAAGTCTGATCTCCTCTTATTTACATAAATGAAAATTACAATTACATGAAAAAGAAAAACAAAAACCTAAACTAAGAAATGGAAAAACTAGTCTAAAATCCTAATCTGCATTGACGTCCACTTTCAGCACAGAAAATGCCTTTTTATAGGCCAAAAACCCAACAACCAAGATCCCGGGGAGGTCGGGGGAGCAAACGCTCCCCCTAACTCCCCAAGATTGCCGCAGAAACGCGGCTTTTGCCCGTTTCCGCGGCAAGGGTGTGGCCAGGTGGCCACACCCTGTTGGTGGGTCTCTCCGGGGTCTTCTTCTGGCTTTATCTTTTGTTGGTTTTATCGTTTGAGCTCCGGATTCTGATGAAATGGCCTTGGATTCTTGGCTTTAACCGATCGATTCTGAGAGGATTCTTCTCAACCGGTTTCAACCTCTTGATTTTGTCCTGATTTTATGTGTACGAATTAACTCTGATTTAATTCAGAATTCTAGTGGGCTTTTGGGCTCATTTCTCTTCATCTCCTTAAGGATTGGGCCTGCAAATAAATTAAACAAATAATTAGGACAATGCAGGCTTTTATTCTAAAATAAGTATGAAAATGTGACATTAAATATGCAACATTAGCAACCAATCAAACATGAAACTTAAAACAAGTGTGTGTGTTGTGTACTTGAGCATAACACACTATCTAATCTTTACAGTGGATCTAAACAAAATCTTAACTAAACAAACTGAAGCCTTCCTGTAGAATGCCATCTCCAAGTTGACTTGATTCAAACGCGATCCAACGAGCTTGACTCCTGATTTAGTGAGACCAACACACAAAATACCGAATTTCGGAACTAAGAATGAAAAGTGCAAGTTACTCAATTCTACCGCAATAGCAAGTGACTATGCGGGTTGTGATCCACAAGGAGGGACTAGCGATGGAAGCTTTTCTAGCAAGTTCTCTTTTATGCTACCATTAATGATTAAAGTTCTTCTTTAGTTTCTTAAAAAGAAAAGAAAAATAAATTACAATGAGATTAGGCAGAAAGTGAAAGATTGAAAAGATGGAGAAACCAGAATTGGATATGTACAAAGAAATAGAAAAAGAGTGATAAAAGAAGTGGGTGTTGTTGGTGTTGGTGATCTAAACTAAAGAAATAAAAGAAAAAAAAGAAAAGATTAAAGAAATACTTAACTCCTTTGGTTGATGACTTACCTGGAACCCTTGCATATTCTACCTTGCTTCGGAGGCGTTCAACGCATAAGCCATAAGATCAAGCTCAGTCCCCATTCACATTACATCATCAAGATGAATAAGAATGAAATGATATGGAGCCTTGAGGAGGAGAACATCATCATGAAATATCATTGGCACTCACACAAATATTGTTATACTGATGCTTCTAGATTCACTTAAATGCTTATCATAAACAAAAAAGGAAAAGTAGAAAGAAGAAGAAGGAAACAAAAGTAAAGAAGGAAACAAAAGTAAAGACAAACGTAAAAAAAAGTTATCTTTTATTGCTTGCAGAAACGATGGAAGAAAGGAGGAGGTACATCGGTGTCACTCTCAACATAAGCCTCTCTCTCTTACTTACATGAATGTCAATCTAACCTAAGCTTACAAAGAAATTAAAATTACATAAAAATAAAACAAAAACCTACACTATAAAGAATGAAAAACTGGACTAAATCCTATCTCTGCATGGTAGTCCCCATTTACAGTGAAATACCTGCCTTTTATAGGCAAAAACCCCAGAGGGGAGAGACGTGAGAAGATAGGGGGAGCAAATGCTCCCCCAACAAACATTAAACGGCCGCGGAAATGCGGTTTTGGCCGCGTTTTCGCGGCCATGGTGTGGCCAGGTGGCCACACCAGGTTGGGGCAGCTTCTTTGTTTGGAGATTTTTCCTTATCTCCTACTGGTTTTCTCGTTATAACTCTAAAATTGTGATAAAACGACATTTGATATTTGGCTTCAACCGCTTGATTTGGGATGATTCATTTCAACCAGTTTTCAATCTCTCTGATTTGCTAAGATTTGCCCTGATTCACTGATTTCGAATTTATTCTGATCTAATTCAGAATTTGATGGGCTTTTGGGCTCATTTTTCTTCACTCTCCTTTAGGAATAAGCCTACAAATAAATTAAACAATAATTAGGAACAAGCAAAGTTTATTTTAGAATAAGTATGAGAATATGATAATAAATGTGCAATCTTAGCAACCGATCACACCCCCATACCTATCTTTTGCTCGTCCTCGAGCAAAATAACTAAAGTATACTAAAAATTATTAGACCACTTTCGCAGGTCATGTGATTGCACTGAGCATGTGCAACAAGCCGTTAAACCTCCAGGTTTCTCCTAGAGGACGAGTTTTGTGTCATGAGGGTTTTCAATGGATTACACCCACAAAATCCATAAATAAAGAGAAACAAAGAGTTAGTATTTTCAAAAAGCATTTTGAAAAAGAAAAATATTTGAAATATAATTGTATGATTTAAGTAATCTATAAGTTATAGGAAAACTGAATTTTTCATTCCTAAATTTAGCTTCTATTCAAAAATTTGTTAATAATCAAAGTAAGGAGTCAAATTGTACTTCTCATCTAGTCTATTACTTTATCCTAAGTCATATGCACCATTTGACCGTGAAAATTTTGACTAAGGGTTCTTTAACTCTTAACTCTTATGCCTTATATATATATATTTTTGGTGGTATTATTCCTTAGTTCTATTAGGCTTTCTAATCTGCCCATGTAACGAGCCTTTAATCGATGACTCCCAAACCAAACGATCTAGGGCACCGGGTGAGAAAACACCCCAAGGACTTAAGGACTCGAGCAAATAAGGCCTCAAAACTAAGAATTTTATTATATGAACCGATTTTAGGCGTGAGTACTTATGCTTTATTAGGCACAAATACCCAGCTTAATCAGAGGATTTATATATATATATATATATATATATATATATATATATATATATATATACTTTTTTTCAAACTTATCTAATCATCTTTCACATAAATATTAAGGCTTGCTTAGGCCAAAGCACCTAGCTAATCAATAATTAGATTTGTTTATCTTTTATATATATATATTTTTTTTTAATTTTTATAAGGCATAAGAATCTTTATTTTTGAACCCTAAGTGTGTAAGTGTATGAAGTGTGCATATTTCATTAAGTTAAAGATCAAGACTAAATTACTTTGACAAATTATCTTCCTAACCCTAAAAATCAAACAAATAATCTTATTTTGACCAAGTTTAAGAAATCCTAATTTTGATTTTCCTATTCCTTAAAATTGACTTAATTTCTTACAAAAAATATGTCAAAATATTGTTTCTATTTTCAAAAAGTTTTTAAAAGTAAAGAAAATGTTAATTTTTATTTTTTTTATTTTTTTAAAAAAGAAAAAAACCTAAGTTATGTTAGAACCCTCCCCCACACTTATCTCATGCATTGTTCTCAATGTATGAATTAATGCATAGTTGCATGAAAAAGAAGACAGGGAAGGAAAATACTACCTTAAGGTGGTGGTTCCGGTGGTGGTCTGATTGGTCCACGAAATGCGGCCCAATCGACTTTGCATGGAGCTCGGAAGAACCCACCAGAAATCTCTCAAATATAACCCACTAAAATGATGTATATGTTGGCCGAAAAACCCATCACTCTAGTTTTGATGATGATCAACTCATGTAGTTATAGTACTAATGATCTTGTGTTTAATTAGTCTCAGATTTATGATCAAGATCTTAGTTGGTGTTTAGCTTCAACAAAGAATTTAAAGTCAAGTTTTAGAGCTAACACGGTTTGATTCAAGAGCCTATGCATCAAGACCACATTAAGTACTCAAAAGGATTCTAGCTCTTTGGATCAAGTTTGGACCAAATCAAAAAGATGTAAAGACTTCAAGTGAAGACCTTCAAGATCAAGACTTGAGTCTAGATTTGTTTTTATAAGATTTTGTTTTTAGATAAAATGTAAAGGATAGAATAGTTGGTGGATTGCTCAAGTATATCATATACACACACACTCTTGATTTAGATGAGTTTTCATAAAAGAATTTTCATTTTGGAAAAGACTTTTCATTTTGACAAAATACCGTTCTGATTTTTGGTATTCAAAGTTTACATGTCTTTAACCAAAACTATTTTTAGTGTTTATTGTCAAAACATAGATAATTCATCATGTATGTATAGTGGATCATATCCTTACACTCTATGCTTTAAAAGTGTTTAAAATATTTTGTTTTTGTATTTGGAAAGTTTTGGAAAAACCAATTTGGAAAAATACGATTTTTATTTTTAACCAAAATTTCTAAGTTACAAAAATAGTTCAAATTGTTTGTAACATATCTTGATTTTACTCAAACATGTTTGTTTATCAAAGTATAATATTGAAACTATTTTTGTGAATTTTTCGTGAATTTATGGGATTTTATTTTAAATAAAAAACTCAAGTTTTAAATCCTATAAATGGCCTGCCAGGCTCTGGCGGTTGACCGACGGGTCGACCGGACCAGGAGTCGGTCGATCGGAGCGGTCGACTGACGTGCACAAACGTGCACACGATGGGCCGGTCGACCGCACGGTCGATTGTCAAAGAGTGTCTGCTCTCTGGAAACGGCCTCGGTCGACTGGGCGGTCGACCTGCAGAGAGCTCAGCTCTCTGTATCCTTGTCACAGTTGACCGTCCGATCGACCACTGGCTCAACGGTCAGAAATCTGACCGTTGGCTAGTCGACCGGGCGGTCGACCGACAGGTCATCCTGGCTCCCAACGGCTAATTTTTGGAGCCTATTTAAAGGGGACTTTTGGGGGCAGTTTTAGCCAAGATTTGAGGAGAGTTTTAAACCTAGTTTTTCTCATCTATTTCAGAGTTTTCTCCACTTGTTTGAGAGAAAATATTTCCAATCAAAAGGGAAGTTTATCAAGAGTGTTTTCAAAGTGATTTCTTGAGTTTTCCTCCATCATTTCAATTCTAGTTTTCTTACACAACACTTGAGCTATCCATTGCTATATCTACCTATCGGGATCTTTGTTGTGAGAGGATTTTAGGTGATCAAAGTGTTGTGATCACCAAAGTTCTACTTTGTTTTGAGGAGGCGGACTTGCGGGTTCGCGGTGTTTCGAGTTCGTGTGTGAACTCTTTGTTTGAGGTGCGGCCTCGGCGAGCTAGTGGGCTTGCGGTGTGTTCTTGCGGGAACGAGTAAAGGGACTAGAGAGTCCAAGGGGTTCAAGTGTGAACTCGCCTTGTAGGTGTTGCGGCACCGAGTGATCCGGTGGGATCAGTTTATAGTGGAAATCCTTCATAGTGTTGAAGGCGGGGACGTAGAGCAAGTGTGCTCGAACCTCGAAATAAATCTCCCGTGTTTGCGATTGCTCTCTCTCTATCTCTTACTTGTCTTTATATCTTGCATGCTAATATTGTCTTTATCTTTATATGCTTGATATATTATGTGCTTAATTGTTATATGCTTGGGGATTATTTGCTAACACTTGTATTCAACCAAAAGAGCCAACGCGGCACCTCAACTCTTATTTAGAGGAATCTTAAGGAGTTAGTCTAGAGCCCTTCACGGGGAATCCGGTTACACTCTTGTGTTATACGTGGTATTTAGTTTAAGAAGTTTTAGTTTGTATTAAATAAGTTTTAATTCCGCATTAATTGACCATCAGATTAGCTCATCACCTATTCATCCCCCCTCTAGGTGATTACAATTGGTATCAGAGCCAAGTGCTCTTGATTTGGGTCTTACAACCTAGGGTTAAAGATTCTCATTTTATAGCTAATTACAATATTTGTACACACACTATGGATTTCATGTCACCTCCCACCTTTGACATTCTTAACATCCAAACTTGGAAGGTTAAGATGTCTATGTTCCTCAAAGGCCTAGGCATTCATATTTATCTTGTTACTATTAAAGATTCATATGTTAATAATAGCAAATATATTGAGGCTAACTCAAAAGCCATTCATGCTTTGAAAAGTACCCTAAACAATGATTATTTATGTAGGGTTGCTAACATTGACTCGGCTTTTGTAATTTGGAACACCATCATCTCTCTTGGTGAAAATGAACAATATTATGCGGGGAGCGACTCGGATGTTGGAAGTGACGCTTCCAACGTGTGCTACATGGTCCAAGGGGATAACCCCCTTGAGGTAAATACCGAATCCGAGGTAGAAGAAGATGTTGATATGTCATATGATGAACTTGCCTCATTTTGTCAACAACTTCTAGAAAAATATGACATGCTTAAAAAGGATAATAAGAAAATGAAAAACAAATTTGATTGCATGTTAAAAGAAAAAGATTCTTTACAAGATAAATTGAAAAGTTTTTCAAAAGAAAATGAAAGTTTGAAAAATGAGAATATTCCTTGCATTCTAAATTAAATGATCTTTGTGAAGGAAATACTTCTTTGAAAAATAAAATTGTTTTGGTGGAAAAACAAACAGAAGTTTCTTTGAATGAAAATAACTCTTTAAAAAGAAAAATTTTTAAAAAAGAAAAAGAAAATGTTTCTAAAAAGAATAAGAAAAATGAATCTCATTCTCACCATGCTTTACATGCCACTATTAATCAAAATGAGATTAAATTTTTGAAAAATAAAATAGATTGTTTAAGCTCAACTTTGAGCAAATGTGCTTTTAACCATTCTAAATTGGAGTCTTTGTTTTCAAAGAAACAAGCTCCACATGTTCATGCACATCACCCTCATCATGCATATGCACATTTTGCATGCCACGATCACACTTATACACATATGCATCCTAGAGTGTACAAGTGTACAAATTGTGGCCGCAAAAGCTATTTAGCAAAATTTTGTTATGATAAGATAAATGCTTTAAAATTTTCTAATAAGAATGTTTGGGTTCCTTATAATGCTAACCCTCAAGGACCCAAAAGAAAATGGGTACCAAAATCGCCACCTTGTGTATTTGATGTAGGTGCGGGCTCTCACAAAACGTGAGAGAGTTGGTGCCTTGATGGTGGATGCACATGGACTTGATGGATACACATTTGATGCACCGCTATCAAGGAAGTTTGGTGGGACAACCACCATGTTTTAGAGACTTAGAGTATAGTTCTTATGATTTGGTAACTATCTCTAAACTCCTAGTTTAGTTTACATGCTTTTCATTGATGATTTCTTTAGCATGTTCATGTTTTTGTGCTTCATGAGGTATATAACTTGTTTAAATGTAGTTTTTTTTTGTCAAAACTGGGATATATACATGTACAAGTAGTAAGTGACATTTGATTCATATACGTTTGCACTTCATTGTTCATTTGTACTCACTATATACACATGTATAGCCTAGTTTTGATTATTCCTCATTTACACTTGTTTTGCCTATTTTCATGTTTTACTTCATGTATATGGTATTTTTAGTCAAAATTAATAAATATACATGTATGCCCCTTGAGTCATTTGCCTTCATGCAATTTATATTATGGACTCTTTTTATGTTTGGGATATGTATGCATATTATTAGTTTTGGATAAAAACATACATATACCTAGAAGTTTATTTTTTAAATGAATTTTCATGATTTGTTTGATAAAATGATATTCATGTTTGCTTTGAGCTTCTTTGACTATTTTTATGAAAATGCTAATTACATGATTTTTGTGCACTCACACTTTATTTGTTTATTCATGACTTTGTTTCATGATCATTTTGAGCTTTATGGACCTTGAGCGTCGAATTTTGTGTATTAGTATGTTTTATGATCCTTATGATTTGGATTCATGTTTTTGAAGGATCTTTAACTACTTTTTTCAAAAATTATTTTTAACTAGTTATTGTTCTTCATTTGGTAGTGATTTTCAATGCTAAAAATATTTTCAAACACCTATTTTTGAAAGCCCCTACCTACCCCTTGAAGGGAGAACGGATGGGCGAGTATGCCTTGTAAGCCTTATTGAAAATCTTTTATCTTGTGCATAAAAAGGGTGGTAATTATGAGTTATATACTTGATTTACATTGTTATTTTTTATTGGTTTCTCAATTGATATTTATTTTGTATATACTCATATTTTCTATATATGTATGCTTCATTTCAAATAATATCAATTTCTATTGGTATTCTCATTTCATACATATATATGATTTGTTTGTGCTTGATCTTCAAGATATTTACATGTTTAAAGCACAAGATATGTTTATGCTAAGCTTAATTCAAATCTTAATTTTCAATTGATTTCTCAATTAGTATTTTTTATATAAGCTTATGCATTATCTTCAATTGGTATTTTTTTACAATTAGTATTTTTATTGATATCAAGATGTACAATATGTTTCAATTGGTATCTATTGATTTATTTCAATTGGTATCCATGAAAATTTATATCGGTATCAAAATATAAAATACTTTCTTTCATTGGTATCAAAAATTTCAATTGGTAAAATGTGTTAATTACAATTTAAATTCAAAATTTGTAATGATTATTTACAATTGGTATCTTAAAATTTGATTTACTAAGATATCTCAAAATTTGAGAAAATTCAAAATTTTGTTTTAATAAGAAATTTTAAAAATGTTTTGATGTGTATTGCCTATATGTAAGGGGAGCTTAACATCTCTCTTACATATAGATTCATGTTGAGTGTATCTTATATTGAGGAGCTTGACAGCTCTTCTTTATGCGGTACACGTGTGTAGGGGGAGCTTCACATCTCCTTTTATGCATTGCATATTATGTGTTATGTGAATTAGGGCTTGTCATCCCTTCTTCATGTAATGCATGTATGTAGGAAAGTTAACTTAGCGTCTTCCTCTTCATGAGTGTATATCACATATATCTCTTTATTGATTGATTTGAGTTCACCTCTTTGTTGATTTTTTTGTTTTTAACAAAAAGGGGGAGAACATTGTTTTGTGTTTACTTTAACCCCTTTGTTGATGGTTAACAAAAAGGGGGAGAAGTATTTTAGTATATATGCATGTTCTCCTTGCTTTATACATAAAGGGGGAGAAGAATTTTTATTTATGCATATTGTTTTGTTTTGAAAAAAGGAGAAAAGAATTGGATGAGTTTTATGCTTGATTGGCATGTTTATCTCCTTATGATTGCATACATGTTTGTGCTTCATTGTCATATCTACTTTTTATTGTGATGCATGAGTTAAGGGGGAGCTTCTTTGAAGCTTTACTTTAATTCATGCATATATGACTCCATGAGTTTTGTCATCCTCAAAAGAGGGAGATTGTTGGCCCAAAGGCCCATCACTCTAGTTTTGATGATGATCAACTCATGTAGTTATACTACTAATGATCTTATGTTTAATTAGTCTCAGATTTATGATCAAGAGCTTAGTTGGTGTTTAGCTTCAACAAAAGATTTAAAGTTAAGTTTTGGAGCTAACACGGTTTGATTCAAGAGCCTATGCATCAAGACCACATCAAGTACTCAAGAGCAGTCTAGCTCTTTGGATCAAGTTTGGACCAAGTCAAGATGATGTGAAGACTTCAAGTGAAGATCTTCAAGATCAAGACTTGAGTCTAGGTTTGTTTTTATAAGATTTTGTTTTTAGATAAAATGTAAAGGATAGAATAGTTGGTGGATTGCTCAAGTATATCATATACACACACACTCTTGATTTAGATGAGTTTTCAAAAAAGAATTTTCATTTTGGAAAAGACTTTTCATTTTGACAAAATACCCTTTTCGTTTTTGGTATTCAAAGTTTACATGTCTTTAACCAAAACTATTTTTAGTGTTTATTGTCAAAAACATAGATATTTCATCATGTATGTGTAGTGAATCATATTCTTACACTCTATGCTTTAAAAGTGTTTAAAATATCTTGTTTTTGTATTTGGAGAAGTTTTAGAAAAACCAATTTGGAAAAATACGGTTTTTGTTTTTAACCAAAATTTCTAAGTTACAAAAATAGTTCAAATGTTTGTAACATGTCATGATTTTACTCAAACATATTTGTTTATCAAAGTATAATGCTGAAACTATTTTTGTGAATTTTTCGTGAATTTATGGATTTTATTTTAAATAAAAAACTCAAGTTTTAAATCTTGTAATTGGCCTGCTATGCTCTGGCGGTCGACCGGATCAGGAGCCGGTCGATCGGAACAGTCAACCGACGTGCACAGGATGGGCTGGTCGACCGCACGGTCGACCGCCAGAAAGTGTCTGCTCTATGGAAACGGCCCCGGTCGACCGGGAGGTCGACCGACAGAGAGCTCAGCTCTCTGTATCCTTGCCACGGTCAACCGGCCGGTCGACCGCTGGCTCAATGGTCAGAAATCTGACCGTTGGCCGGTCGACCGGGCGGTCGACCGACAGGTCATCCTGACTCCCAACGGCTAGTTTTTGGAGCCTATTTAAAGGGGGCTTTTGAGGGTTGTTTTAGCTAAGATTTGAGGAGAGTTTTAAACCTAGTTTTTCCCATCTATTTCAGAGTTTTCTCCACTTATTTGAGAGCAAATATTTCCAATCAAAAAAGAAGTTTATCAAGAGTATTTTCAAAGTGATTTCTTAAGTTTTCCTCCATCATTTCAATCCTAGTTTTCTCACACAACACTTGAGCTATCCATTGCTATATCTACCTATCGGGATCTTTATTGTGAGAGGATTTTAGGTGATCAAAGTATTGTGATCACCAAAGTTCTACTTTGTACTCTGAGGAGGCGGATTATGGGTCGCGGTGTTTCGAGTTCGTGTGTGAACTCTTTGTTTGAGGTGCGGCCTCGGCGAACTAGTGGGCTTGCGGTGTGTTCTTGCGGGAACGAGTAAAGGGACTAGAAAGTCCAAGGAGTTCAAGTGTGAACTCGCTTTGTAGGTGTTGCGGCACCGAGTGATCCGGTGGGATCGGTTTATAGTGGAAATCCTTCATAGTGTTGAAGGCGGGGACGTAGAGCAAGTGTGCTCGAACCTCGAAATAAATCTCCCGTGTTTGCGATTGCTCTCTCTATCTCTACTTGTCTTTATATCTTGCATGCTAATATTGTCTTTATCTTTATATGCTTGATATATTATGTGCTTAATTGTTATATGCTTGGGGATTATTTGCTAACACTTGTATCCAACCAAGAGAGCCAACGCGGCACCTCAACTCTTATTTAGAGGAATCTTGAGGAGTTAGTCCAGAGCCCTTCACGAGGAATCCGGCTACACTCTTGTGTTATACGTGGTGTTTAGTTTAAGAAGTTTTAGTTTGCATTAAATAAGTTTTAATTCCGCATTAATTGACCATCAGATTAGCTCATCACTTATTCACCCCCTCTAGGTGATTACAGTATACATGAATTATTTTTATTAAAAATTTAACCCCATCTAATTTCCAAATTTTAGAATTAATTTCAGAGACAATTTTGTCAACCGCCTTGTCCCAAAATGAAGTTTGAAAAGATGGAATAATTGACTTGAACTTTGGAAGTATGGGAACTAATACCGATTCAGAAAAAGGACTTAAGTCATGTAAAGGTTCAGGAATCGAGATTGGTTTAGGAAGTGGGTCCAAATCAAGAAGTTGAAACTCAAGTCCACATTCATTTTCCCACAATGGAATGTGACTTAATATTGGTGATTCAAATTCAAGAATGACAGATATGGGAATCAAAACAGACTCTAAAATATTATTCAAATCGGAAAACAAAACAGGAATCAATATTGATTCGGGAATTTGAACTGGATCACAAATTTGAGAATCTAGGTCACATTTCTCATTGAGTTCAATTTCATAAAAATGAGAACTTGCCAATTTATCAATGGGACTTTCAAAAGTATGAAATTGGTCAAGTTCAATAAAATGATCATCAAATATGGGCGATTCAATTTCTTTATGAATTGGCACAGGATCTAATGTTGACTTGGGAAAAAGTTTAAAATCAGGTGAAGACACTGGAGTCATAATTGAATTAGGAAGTAGAATTGAATCACTAAGTTAGGTTTCATGATTGAGGTTGAACCTGCACACAAATACAGAATTTCAGAGATACAAAATAGAAGTGCAAGGAACTCAATTCTACCGCAATAGCAAGTGACTATGCGGGTCGTGATCCACAAGGAGAGACTAGCGATGGAAGCTTTTTAGTAAGTTTTCTTTTAAGATACAAAGTATGGTTAAAATTCTTCTTTAGTTCTTAAAAAGAAAAGAAAAATAAATTACAATGAAGTTAGGCAGAAAGTGAGAGATTGGAAAGATGGAGAAACCAGAATTGGATATCTAAAAAGAAATGGAAAAGGAGTGATAAAAGAAGTGGGTATTGTTGGTGTTCTAAACTAAATAATTAAAAGAAAGACAACCTAAAAATTACTTACCTCTTCAGTGCTAATACACCTTGGATCCGTTGCGACGACTTACCTTGTCTTTGAAGGCAATCAAGCATGGCGTATAGGATCTTCCCCATTCTCGATCTACACTACGAATAAAAGGTTAAACTATACTAGCAAGAGAAGGGTTGTTCATCACCATAGGCCATCAAGGACACTTGCAATGGCTAAGCAATCTCGAAGCTATCGAATTCTCTTGGATTGCAACACGTCAGAGGAGAGTAAAAGAAAACAAGAGCAAAGAAAAAAAAACTTTGATTCGATTCAAATAACAATGAAAAAAGAGATCACTTATACTGGTGTTACCTACAGTACAAGCTTGCTCTCATTCCTCCATGAAAGTCGTCTCTCCTCTCAGTTACATACAGAAAAGTAAAAATTACATAAAAAGAAAACTAAAAACCTAAGTTACAAACTACAAAATATCCTAAGTTCTATTCTCTGCTTGGTCGTTCTTTTTGCCTTTGAGTGCAGGTATTTATAGGAGAAATGCAGAGGGTAGAGGAGTATGAAGATAAGTAGAGCTGGTAATTTCTGAACTCCTCTTATCTCCAAACTTGATTTGATGTGGATATTCAGTTCTGATCTGCGGTTTAGTGACGTATTTATTGCTAAATATCACTTATCAAATGATAGAATTAGAAATAATAATCAACTTAAGAGTTGTAGCCCTTTAAGTCCTCTTTCTAGATCATCTTGAATCATCAGATTTGAGTTCTAGTAGCGAAAGTTATGATTCAAATACTAAAATGTATCCAGCCAGAATCTGAGTCTGAATTGCTTCATCTCATCCATTGATCTTCTCTCATCCATTTATCCCTCTATATTTGGACTCTGTATTTAACATTATCCTCGGTTGATCTTTAACTTTAACCACCTAATTCATCAAAAACTTAATTTAACCACTGAATTTGGGATCATCCTCCTCTAACCAAATAAATCTAGTTAAATCTGAATTTAACTGATATTTATTTGATTTTATCCTCTTTCTCTCCATGATTATCTTCTGCAAAATAGACACTTAAGACAAGGAATTTAGCAGATTTACTACATGATAAATATGGAATATAATAAAGAATAATGCAATAAATGTGTGCAATCACACCCCCACACCTATTTTTTGCTCGTCCTCAAGCAAAACAACTAAACTGTACTAAGGATTATTAGACCACTTTCGCAGGTCACGCGATTGCACTGAGCATGTGCAACAAGCCGTTAAACCTCTAAGTTACCCCTAGAGGACGAGTTTTATCTCGTGAGGGTTTTCAGTGGATTATACCCACAAAATCCATAAAGAAAGAGAAAAAATGTTAGTAATTTGAAAACACATTTTGAAAGAAAAATATTTGAAATATTATTGCAAGTTTTAAGTAATCTATAAGTTATAAGAAAATCGAATTTTTCATTCCTCAACTTAGTTTCTATTCAAAAATTTGTTATCAATCAAAGTAAGGAGTCAAATTGTACTTCTCATCTAATCTATTACTTTACCCTAAGTCATATTCACCTTGTGACCGTGAAAATTTTGACTAAGGGCTCTTTAACTCTAACTCTTATGCCTTATTTATTTTATATATATATATTTTTGGTGGTATTATTCCTTAGTTCTATTAGGCTTTCTAATCTGCCCATGTAACGAGCTTTTAATCGATGACTCCAAAACCAAACGGTCTTTGGACACCTGGTGAGAAAACACCCCAAGGACTTAAGACTCGAGCAAACAAGGCCACAAAACTAAGGATTTTATTATATGAACCACTTTTAGGCTTGAATATTTATGCTTTATTAGGCACAAATACCCAGCTTAATCAGAGGATTTTTTTTATATTTTTTCTCAAACTTATCTAATTATCTTTCGCATAAATACCAAGGCTTACTTAGGCCAAAGCACCTAGCTAATCAATAATTAGATTTGTTCATCTTTCATAGATATATTTTTTTTCTTTTTCTTTTTTATAAAGCATAAAAATCTTCGTTTTTTGAACCCTAAGTGTGTAAGTATATGAAGTGTGCATAATTCATTAAGGTAAAGATCAAGACTAAATTACTTTGACAAATTATCCTCCTAACTCTAAAAATCAAACAAATAATCATATTTTGACCAAGTTTAAGAAATACTAATTTTGATTTTCTTATTCCTTAAAATTGACTTAATTTCTTACAAAAAATATGTCAAAATATTGTTTCTATTTTCAAATTTTTTTTAAAAGTAAAGAAAATGATAAATTTTTTTTAAATAAAAAGAAAAACCTAAGTTATGTTAGAACCCTTCCCCACACCTATCTCATGCATTGTCCTCAATGTATGAATTAATCCATAGATGCATGAAAAAGAAGACAGGGAAGGAAAATACTACCTTAAGGTGGTGGTTCCAGTGGTGGTCTGATTGGTCCACGAAATGCGTCCCAATCAATTTTTCGTAGAGTTCGGAGAAACCCACCAGAAATTTCTCTAATATAACCCACTAAAATGATATATACATGAATGATTTTTATTAAATATTTTACCCTATCTAATTTTCAAATTCCATAATTGATTTTGGAGTCAATTTTGTCAACCGCCTTGTCCCAAAATAGAGTGTGAAAAGATAGAATGATTGACTTAGACTTAGGAAGTACGAGAACTAATACCGACTCAGAAAAGTGACTTAAGTCAAGTAAAGGTTCAGGAGTCGAGATTGTTCAGGAAGTGGGTCCAAATCAAGAAGTTGAAACTCAAGTCCACATTCATTTTCCCACAATGGAATATGACTTAATATTGGTGATTCAAGTTCAAGAATGACAGATATGGGAATCAAATCTGACTCTAAAATATTACTCAAATCGGATAACACAACAGGAGTCAATATTGATTTGAGAATTTGAACTGGATCACAAATTTGAGAATCTAGGTCACATTTCTCATTGAGTTCAATTTCATAAAAATGAGAACTTGCCAATTTGTCAATGGGACTTTCAAAAGTATGAAATTGGTCAAGTTCAATAAATTGATCATTAAAGATGGGTGATTCAATTTGATTATGAATTGGCACAGGATCCAATGTTGATTCGGGAAAAAGATTGAAATCAGTTGAAGACACCGGAGTCATAATTGAATCAGGAAGTAGAATTAAATCACTAAGTTGAGGTTCATGATCATATTCATTCTCAAGTTCTATTTCAGGAAAGGAATAACTTGCCAAACTGTCAATATCATTTTCAAAATTTTGAGTTTGGGCAAGTTCAAATGATTGTGCTGAAATGGAACCATGTTTTCCAAAACAACATGACTCTTCAGCTCTAACAGAATGGTTAACAACATCAGAACTGGCCAAACGGTGAGAACGTAGAGTTTGGACCATCATATCTATGTCATGATTATGAGCGTTTTGAGCCTGAGTCATGGCTTTAAGCATCTTTTCATAGTTGATAGGTTCATCGTTTTGTTGCGATTGGTCTTGAAAAGATGAAGTGTTGTTTTGGAATTGGTGGTAAAATTGTGAGTCCATCAGATTTTGTGATTGTTGTTTGGACTCACGCATACTTATTTTCAAAATTGATGGTTTTCTATTTTGGATTGGTGGAACTGAGTATGAATCTTGAAAATATTATGGACAAGGTGGATAAGGAGGACAAGTTGGTTGAAAATTGGACTCGGGGGAGGTGAATCCCCACTGACTCTGTGAAGAGTTGAAATTATTCTGGAAATTATAGTTATAGGATTAGGGGCATGGGTTATATTGATTCGGATAAGACCAATCCGGCACACTAGGTTGGTTAAAGTTATGATATGCCAGGTTGTTAATATCCGAAAAAGAGGTTATTGTGTAATATGGATTACCATTAAAATTGGAATAATTATTGTTATAAGCCATATCACACAATAAAACACAAACAAAGAAAAAAATAAACAAATAAGCAAACAAAAAAGAAAAATTCTAACTTAAGTTAGGGTAGACCTTTAACCTAGATGACTCCTAACTGGTTAGACAGTCCATAGGAGGTGTAATACAGACTTTGACCACAAGCTAATCAGTCAGGTCAAGGTAAGATTGGTGGGAGATTATTCGTCAAAGATGTTCCTTAATTAAGTAACCACCAACCTTCGGGCTTTCAGCCCTTAATCTCCTTCCTAGATACTGATTTGGCAGGAGTCAAATTCCAACACCTTTCCCCTTAGGATAATCTCCTAATTGAGTCCAAGATGTCCCTAGGGCCAACATCTACTCATTTTTAGTTAGGCTTGGGTTAGTGAGTGAGGAGATTGTTTGTCGGCTAAGGGAGGGTAATGACTTCCCCACCTTATCTTGTTTATAGGACAAGCCCTTAAGTCAATTTAGTGCAGTGTACAAATATATAGAAAAAAGTAACATTCAAGCAATATTTCATACAAGAATGAACCTTATACTAATGCTATGCACACATACCTTGGCTCCAGTACTCTTCAACAGTAAATAAAAAATGAAATGAAATAGACACGTACCTAAATGCAAAGTCTAAATCATTTTTAGCATTTACAATCAACTTTTTACTGTTGTGTTAAAAATGTATATACAGTGAGTCAAATGGAGATAAATGCTACAGAAATTCAGATTTTCAATTCAGCCAACCTGCAAAAATACAGGTTAGTAATTCACTAAGTTTTTCCACTAGAATGTAGCAAATCTGAGGGCTTCTTGGCTCTGCTTTCTTGAGCAGAGTCCAAGGCCACTTATGTCTCCACTGCAGTAAGAATTCCTTGTTATTAAATCTGTACAAAAAACAAAGAAGAAAGTTAACCAAAAATGTAAACTTTTAAAGAGAATTGCTTACCGTCCCTCCCCGGCAACGGCGCCAAAATTTGATTGAGGTTGAACCTGACACAAATACAGAATTTTAGAGATACAAAATAGAAGTGCAAGGTGCTCAATTCTACCGCAATAGCAAGTGGCTATTTGGGTCGTGATCCACAAGGAGGGACTAGCGATGGAAACTTTTTAGAAAGTTTTCTTTTAAGATACAAAGTATGGTTAAAGTTCTTCTTTAGTTCTTAAAAAGAAAAGAAAAATAAATTACAATGAAGTTAGGCAGAAAGTGAGAGATTGGGAAGATGGAGAAACCAGAATTGGATATGTGCAAAGAAATAGAAAAGGAGTGATAAAAGAAGTGGGTGTTGTTGATATTCTAAACTAAATAATTAAAAGAAAGGCAACCTAAAAATTACTTACCTCTTCAGTGCTCATATACCTTGGATCCGTTACGATGACTTACCTTGTCTTTGAAGGCAATCAAGCATGGCGTATAGGATCTTCCCCATTCTCAATCGACACTACGAATAAAAGGGCAAACTATACTAGCAAGAGAAGGGTTATTCATCACCATAGGCCATCAAGGGCACTTGCAACGGCTAAGCAATCTCGAGGCTATCGGATTCTGTTGGATTGCAACACGTCAGAGGAGAGTAAAAGAAAACAAGAGTAAAGAAAGAAAAAGAAACTTTGATTCGATTCAAATAATAATAAAAGAAGAGATCACTTACACTGGTGTCATCTGCAGTACAAGCTTGCTCTCATTCCTCCATAAAAGTCGTCTCTCCTCTCAGTTACATAAAGAAAAGTAAAAATTACATAAAAAGAAAACTAAAAACCTAAGTTACAAACTACAAGTTATCCTAAGTTCTATTCCCTACTTGGTCGTCCTTTTTGCCTTTGAGTGTAGATATTTATAGGAGAAATGCAGAGGGTAGAGGAGTATGAAGATAAGTAAAGCATGCAATTTCTGAACTCCCCTTATCTTCAAACTTGATTTGATGTGGATATTCAGTTCTGATCTGCAATTTAGTGGCGTATTGATTGCTAAATATCACTTATCAAATGACAGAATTAGAAATAATGATCAACTTAAGAGTTGTAGCCCCTTAAGTCCGCTTTCTGGATCATCTTGAATCATCAGATTTGAGTTCTAGTAGCGAAAGTTATGATTTAAATACTAAAATATATCCAGCCAAAATCTGAGTCTGAATTGCTTCATCTCATCCATTGATCTTCTCTCATCCATTTATCCCTCTGTATTTGGACTCTGTATTTAACGTTATCCTCGGTTGATCTTTAGCTTTAACCACCTAATTCACCAAAAACTGAATTTAACCAACTGGATTTGGGATCATCCTCCTCTAACCAAATAAATCTAGTTAAATCTGAATTTAACTGATATTTATTTTATTTTATCCTCTTTCTCCCCTTGATTATCTTCTGCAAAATAGACATTTAAGATAAGGAATTTAGCAGATTTATTACATGATAAATATGGAATATAATAAAGAATAATGCAATAAATGTGTGCAATCACTTCATGATCATATTCATTCTCAAGTTCAATTTCAGGAAAGGGATAACTTGCCAAACTGTCAATGTCATTTTCAAAATTTAGAGTTTGGGCAAGTTCAAATAATTGTTCTGAAATGGAACCTTGTTTTCCAAAATAACATAACTCTTCGGCTCTAACAAAATAGTTAGCAACATCAGAACTGACTTAACGGTGAGAACGTAGAGTTTGGACCATCAAATCTATGTCATATTACGAGCGTTTTGAGCCTGAGTCATGGCTTCAAGCATCTTTTCATAGTTGATTGGTTCATCACTTTGTTGCGATTGGTCTTGAAATGATGAAGTGTTGTTTTGGAATTGGTAGTGAAATTGTGAGTCCATTAGATTTTGTGATTTTTATTTGGACTCACGCATACTCATTTCTTAAATTGATGGTTTTCTATTTTAGGCTGGTGGAACTGAGTATGAATCTTGAAAATATTATGGACAAGGTGGATAAGGAGGATAAGTTGGTTGAAAATTGGACTCGGGGGAGGTGAATCCCTATTGACTCTGTGAAAAGTTGAAATTATTCTGAAAATTATGGTCATAAGATTGAGGGCATGGGTTATATTGATTCGGATAAGACCAATCTGGCACACTAGGTTGGTTAAAGTTATGATATGCCGGGTTGGTAATATCTGAAAAAGAGGTTAGGGTGTAATATGGATTACCATTAAAATTGAAAAAATTGTTGTTATAAGCCATATCACACAATAAAACACAAACAAATAAGCAAACAAAAAAGAAAAAAATTCTAACTTAAGTTAGGATAGACCTTTGACCTAGACGACTCCTAACTGGTTAGACTGTCCATAGGAGGTATAATGCAGACTTTGACCACAAGCTAATCAGCCAGGCCAGGGTAAGATTGGTGAGAGGTTATCCGTCAAAGATGTTTCTTAATTAAGTAACCACCAACCTTCGGGCTTTCGGCCCTTAATCCCCTTCCTAGACACTGGTTTGGCAGGAGTCAAATTCCAACACCTTTCCCTCAGGATAATCTCCTAATTGAGTTCGAGATGTCCCTAGGGCCAACGTCTACTCATTTTTAGTTAGGCTTGGGTTAGTGAGTGAGGAGATTGTTTGTGGGTTAAGCGAGGGTAATGACTTCCCCACCATATCTTGTTAATAGGACAAGCCCTTAAGATTGATTTAGTGCAGTGTACAAGAAAAGCAACACTTAAACAATGTAAACAATCCAAAAGTGTTCTTATACTAGATGCTATGCACACGTACCTTTGCTCCAGCACTCTTCAACAGTAATGAAAAATGTAAACGAATTAGACACGTGCTTAAATGCAAGTCTAAACCGTTTTTAGCATTTAACAAATATCATTTTACTATTGAGGTTAGAAAGGAAGTCCAGTGAGTCAAACAAGGAGATAAATGCTACAGAAATTTAGATTTTCAATTCAGCCAACCTGCAGAAATACAGGTTAGTAGTTTACTCAGTTTTGCCACTGGACTGTAGCAAATCTGAGGGCTTCTGACTCAGCTTTCTTGAGAAGAGTTCAGGGCCACTTATATGTCCACTGTAACAGATATTCCTTTTTGTTAAATCTGTACACCAAAATTAAAGAAGAAGGTTAACCAAAAATGTAAACTTTAAAGAGAGTAACTTACTGTCCCTCCCCGGCAACGGCGCCAAAATTTTGATTTAGTGAGACCTACACACAAAATACCGAATTTCAGAACTAAGAATGAAAAGTGCAAGTTACTCAATTCTACTACAATAGTAAGTGGCTATGCGGGTCGTGATCCACAAGGAGGGACTAGTGATGGAAGCTTTTCTAGCAAGTTCTCTTTTATGCTACAATTAATGTTTAAAGTTCTTCTTTAGTTTCTTAAAAAGAAAAGAAAAATAAATTACAATGAAGTTAGACAGAAAGTGAGAGATTTGGAAGATGGAGAAACCAGAATTGGATATGTACAAAGAAATAGAAAAAGAGTGATAAAAGAAGTGGGTGTTGTTGGTGTTGGTGATCTAAACTAAAGAAATAAAAGAAAAGAAAGAAAAGATTAAAGAAATACTTACCTCCTTTGGTTGATGATTTACCTAGAACCCTTGCATGTTCTAGCTTGCTTCGGAGGCGTTCAACGCATAAGCCATAAGATCGAGCTCAGTCCCCATTAGCATTACATCATCAAGACGAACAAGAATGAAATGATACAGAGTTTTGAGGAGGAGAACATCATCATGAAATATCGTTGGCACTCACACAAACATTGTTATACTGATGTTTCTAGATTCACTTGAATGCTCATCATAACCAAAAGAGAAAGAAGGAAACAAAAGTAAAGACAAATATAAAAAAAAGTTACCTTTTATTGCTTGCAGATACGATGAAAGAAAGGAGGAGATACATCAGTGTCACTCTCAACATAAGCCTCTCTCTTATACTTACATGAATCTCAATCTAACCTAAGCTTACAAAGAAATTAAAAATACATAAAAAGAAAATAAAAACCTACACTACAAAGAATGAAAAACTGGACTAAATTCTATATCTGCATGGTAGTCCCCATTTACAGTGAATTACCTGTCTTTTATAGGCAAAAACCCAGAGGGGAGAGACGTGAGAAGATAAGGGGAGCAAACGCTCCCCCAACAAACATTAAACGGCCACAGAAACGCGATTTTCGCCACGTTTCCGCGGTCATGGTGTGGCCAGGTGGCCACACCAGGTTGGGGCAGCTTCTTTGTTTGGAGATTTTTCCTTATCTCCTGCTGGTTTTCCCGTTATAACTCTAAAATTGTGATAAAACAGCCTTTGATATTTGGCTTCAACCGCTTGATTTGGGATGATTCATTTAAACCAGTTTTCAACCTCTCTGAATTGCCAAGATTTGCCCTGATTCACTGATTTTAAATTTATTCTAATTTAATTCAGAATTTGATGGGCTTTTGGGCTCATTTTTCTTAACTCTCCTTTAGGAATGGGCGTACAAACAAATTAAACAATAATTAGGAACAAGCAGAGTTTATTTTATAATAAGTACAAGAATATGATAATAAATGTGCAATCTTAGCGACCGATCAACTCCAACTGAGTGCTAGATATGAACTTGACGCTTGAGCTCTTGAATCACCATGTGAAAGCTCCAAAACACTTTTGTTGAAGCTAATCCCCTACTAATAATTTGATCAAATATCTGAAATTGAAAATCACAAGATTATTAGTAAACTATAACTACATGAGTTAATCATCATCAAAACTAGAGTGGAAGGCCTCTGGGCCAACAACCCATCTGTCCACACATTTTCTATCAGGCGAAGTCTTTTCAGCCTATAACCGGGTACATGTATCTACCGAGCGGCTCACTAGCGCCTATAATAGCTGTCTTCATGCGGTGTGGACACCCGCCACTATGACAGTGGACGTTCCTACTGAGTTTTTATCAGAGGAACAGAGTGAGGAGGAAGATGATAGTGCCCTTTGGCAACAACCTCCCCCGAGTGACACTAAGACTTTCATGTCCTCCATTTGAAAGGGCATGAAAAAAATATTTAAGGGGCAGACAAAATAAAGAAAAAGAGTGGAGTAACAGAATGAGAGGTTAGAACGTATTGAGAAGTAATTGTGACATTCTCAGTCCATGGGCCTAAGCATTTCAGCTGGCCCAAGAAGGCGCCCAGGGTGATTTCATACCATTACCTGAAAATGAATTAGGGACAATGCGTATGATATGTGTGGGCGGTTACTAACATAGATTTTTCATTTTAGACTTTTTAGATTTTTTTGGGATTTTTAGGATTTTTTCTTTATATATATAAAAAATATAACAATAATAAACTTTTATTTTCTTTCTTTTAGGAATTTTCTTTTCCTTTAAAAAAATAATAATATTTTGATCCATTTTAAGAAAATTTACTTTATCTTAGGAATTAGGGAAAATCTAAACTAGAATTTCTTAATATAAGTTAAATTAAGAAGAATTATTGGATTTTAAGGTTAAGAAAGAAAGAGTAGAAAGATAATTAGATTTTGAAAATTTTCATAAGTATTATATATATTTGCATGTTGAGAGATTAAAACAAAGACTAAGTACCTTTATTTATATAAAATATATATACAAAAAAGAAAAAATATTACATAAAAATAAAAAATTGTAAATGAACACTTGATCACCAATTAAGCTGGTTAGTTGTGCCTTAATAAGCATGATCAATCACGCCTAAGGATGGTTGAGTTCTTAGTATTCGTAGCCTTATTTACTTGAGTCCTTGAACTTTAGGGATGTATTCTCATCTGGTGCCTTAAGATCATCTGTCTGAGAGTTATCGGTAAAAGGCTCGCTACATGGATAAATTAGAAAGCCTAATGAAGTTAAGAAAATATTAAGTATACATACATGTTTATATGAAAAAAAATTATATATATATATATATATATATATATATATATATATATATATATATATATATATATATATATATATATATATATATATATATATGAAAATATAAGTAAAGGTATCATGGTCTAAGTGCAATTCCTCATACATGTATATATTATAGGTTTGATACAAAATCAAATGATCTCTCTACTTTTGAAACTTAATTATAAATTGACGATAAAGATTGAAGTGGAAACTTATAATTAGAAGGAACAGTTTAAGTTAACCTAAAACTATAGGATCACTTAAATTTTTGCAAAAATGAATCATAAACTTTCTTTCTTTTTCTTTCTTTGTAAAAAACATTAACATTTATTTCCCATTTTTATGGATTTTGCGGGTGTAATCCGCTAAAAATCCTCAGGAGGCAAAACTTCTTTAGGGTAACCTAGAGGTTTAACGACTTGTTGCACGTGCTCAGTGCAATCGCGTCACCTGCGAAAATGGTGTAAAATTTTCTTAGTTTATCTTTTATTGTTTTCATTTTTCTAGAGGACAAGCTAAGAGATAAGTGTGGGGTGTGATTAGGGTTAATTTTGCATCATAATCATCACATTACCTACCATATTATGTTAAATATATTGCTAATAACTCTCTTTTGGGTAATTTGCAGATAAATCAAAAGCCAAAGGCAAGGGTGTAAAATAATCTAGAAATTCCAGTTATTTTTCAGATTTTTTAAGAGTTTTCTTGGAGAGCAAGAATGATCATTCTAGATAGGGGTAGATTAGTCCAAAAATAATTGGATGAATCTGGACTAATGCTAGCCTAAATGCGTGGAAAGATGAATATTCTCTGGAGATCTCCTTCTATAAGATAGACAGCTGGAGCTGGATCAGATCAAACAGTTACTGCATTACCGCAGAAATGCGGTTTTTACCGCATTTTCGTGGTAATCTTCTGGAAGCAGCCATGGATCAATGACGCGTGGCACCTCGTTTCGTGCTCCCCAAGCCACTGCACCCTATAAATACCCTGTAAATTCACCAGAGAGAGGGTTAGAAAGAAAACAGAGAGCAAAGTACCTCCATTGCTTGAGCTACTCTTTGTTGACATTTTAAAAAAATAAACTCTCAGACAACTTTTCAACCGATCTAAACGACACCTAACTTATTGAGATTTATAAAAGACAAGTCGCAGATAAGCTGATGATTAGTTTCTACCCATCCCTGAGGGACAAATCAGTGACATGGACTCTACTGATTCAGTAAGGTAGATAGTAAGCCAAGGTTGCCTTCGAAGAGACTTAAGCTGGCCTAAGATGCTAAGTTAGCTCAACATTTAATCTCGCATGAGGCCAAGGGGATAGCCTCGCCTGAGAGGCTAAGTTTGTCTAGCTTCGCCTTGAAGCTCTGCATAGCTCCATAGTGAGATAACTTATAGCTTTGCCTGAATCTAATTTTAGCTTCACCTGAAGCTTTCTTGATAGCTTCGCATAAAGTTCTTCATTGCCTCCACAGAGAGCTAACTTACAGCTTCACCTGAAACTAATTCTAGCTTCGACTGAAGCTTTCTTGATGGCTTTCCATGAAGCTTTTCATAGCTCTACAGAGAGCTAACTTACAGCTTCGCCTGAAGCTAATTCTAGATTCACTATAGGCTAATTATAGCTTCGCCTGAAGCTCTATACAGCCGTGTAGAAGGACAACTTCTATCTTCGCATGAAGCTTAGCATAGCTCTGCTGAGAGCTTACTTGTACCTTCGCCTGAAGCTTAGCACAACTCTGCTAAAAGAGCTAAAATGCTTAGCTTTGTCTCAACTGGCTAGCCTTGCCTCCACTGGTTAGCCTTGCAGGAGGAGGCTAGCCATGCCTTCAACTGGCTAGCATCGCCTGAGGAGGCTAGCTCCACCTCAACTAGCTAAAGAGGCTAGCTCCGACTCAACTGGCTAGCATCGCCTGAAGAGGCTAGCTCCACCTCAATTGGCTAGCATCGCCTGGGGGAGTAACCACCCCACTAAGTTAGTGGGAGAAGTTAATGGGTAGCTACACCCATAATCTCTTATTAAGAGGAGACAATCAAGAGAATCATAACTCCCTATTGAGCCTATAAATAGCCCATTAGCAGGCTAGGCTCGAGTTCTTGAAGAAATCAAGTCCAAGAGGCTTTTTGAAGAGCATAAGCTTCTTTAGTAGCTTAAAAGCTTAAGCCAATAAGAGATCTACTCCCTCGCTTCGAAAAATTTAGAGAATTACTTCTCTAATCCTACAAGGATAAATTTAAGGTGCTAATATCCTAAGTTCTTTTTCTCTCAAGGAATCTCCTGAATCAGGCGAGAAGGAATTCTCAGGCAATAGCATTCAAAGATCAATCGATCGCATTGTCAACTGGACAAAATGGTCGCGCGCTGATCAGACTCCCACCGGCACACTTCCCTAGAAATCTTAGAGGAGATCTACTTGTAATTTTTCTTTTAGTTACTTGTAATTTCGCTCATAAATTCATTTTGTAAGTTCCCCCTTTTTAAGTCAATGAAAAACAAGATGGCAACTCCACTGGGAACTGTATTCTCCACTGCTGAGAATCAAGTGTCGCAATGTGACAATCAGACCTCGAGTCTATTGCTGAAATAATGGTCATTTACTTTGACCAAGAGAGGTTTGAACAACTTCTCTATAGGGGTAGCATAAGCCCCCTACATGTGCGCAAGCACAAAAGGTCAGTGTAGCCAGAGCCCCTGGCTACCACTTGGAAGCAAGTCTCTTTTGAGACAAATAAAGCTCTCTGCAAGCCTATTATCGTTTCAACGGAGGCTAAACAGATTCTATGCGAGTATAGCACAGTCTCAGCAAAAACTAACATAGCCTCGTGCCAGCATGTTAACACTGTACGCGAGGCTTGGAAGGTTTCTCGTGAACCTAAACAGCCTCTGCTAAGGCTTTAAGGATTGCAAAATCTGTAGTCTCATGTGAGGCTAGAGATAGATCTCTTGATTCAACTTCCTGCGAAGCTAAAATAGTCTCTAATTGTAAGACTATTTCAGCTCTTCACAGAGCTAAGCCCCACCGGTCCGGCAAGGCTAATGCTAAAGCACTTTGTGCTAGTAGTGAGTGTTGGCCCAAAGGCCTTCCACTCTAGTTTTGATGATAATTAACTCATGTAGTTATGTGTACTAATAATCTTGCAATGTTTAAGTTTCAGATATTTAACAAGATATTAGTTGGTGAAAGCTTCCACACATCTTTCACAAGGTGATTCAAGAGCCTAAGCATCAAAGATGACATCTAGCACTCATTGGAGTCAAGCTTGGTGAATCACGGTTTGGACCGAGTCAACTTGGAGACGGCGCTCTACAAGAAGACTTAGGTATCCCTAGTTTAGTTTGTGTTTAGATCCAAATTGTAAAGATTAGAATAATATGATATGCTCAAGTTGTTGTTTGAAAACCAAGATCGGTTAAACCGAAAACCAATGTAAAGATTAGAATAATATGAAATTGTTTTGTAGTTGTTGTTTGAAACCACTAAGTTGTAAATCCTATCTTTAGCTTGGCTTTGTGCCTTTCCCTCATTGTGTTGAGGAAGTTTGGCTATTGGGTTGTATCCCTCAAGGTTGTGAGGTGATCCTTGTATTGGTTTTGAGTTTGGAAATCCCTCAAGTTGTGAGGAGATTGTTGGCTTGGAGTTGTGCCTCAAGGAGGAGGTTGTGATTGTAAAGAGAGGAGTTGGGTACTCCTTGTGAGAGTTCTTTGTGAACTAGCTAGTGGATTAGAAATCCTTCATGTGTCGAAGGAGGGGATGTAGAGCTGGGTGCTCGAACCTCGATAACATATCTCTGTGTTTGCGTTTGATCCATTGACTCTCTCTCTCTATCTCTCTCTTTACTTTGTGTATTGTGCAAATTGCTATATCTTATACTTGCTTGTGTGTGCATCATTGTTGTAATTGCAATTAGTTTTTAAATTCCGCATTAAGTTCACTAGATTAGCATCGTCACCTATTCACCCCCCCTCTAGGTGACTTTTCAATTGGTATCAGAGCTAGCGCTCCTGATATTTAGGTTTAACCACCTAGGAGTGAGATCTTTGTTTGCTAATCTTCATTTGTATTTTCATTTGCACACATTTAGTTTTCACTTATGGCTAGCCCTCCTATGTTTGATCATTTTAGACTTGATGCTTGGAAGGCCAATATGACTAAACATTTAAAAGACCTAGGACATCTAGTTTATCAAGCCATTACCATAGAATCCCTCCCAAATAGTAGCAAGCATAAGAAGGCCAATGCATTAGCACTTAGGGCACTTAGAGCATCTCTAAATGAACATTTATTACATGTTTTTGATCGTTATGATTCGGCTTTTGCAGTTTGGAGCATCTTGACTTCTCCCGAGCTTCCAAGGATTATCAACAAGATGAGGAGATCTAAGAGAGAAAAGTCCGAAGAGCAATGCCTCATGGTCCAAGGGAAGAACTCCCTTGAGGTACAATCGGATTCTCAAATAGATGATAGCTCTAGTTCCTATTGTCATGGATGTTTTGAAGTTCAAACTTTAAATATGAAACTTGTTCAAAAGCTTGAGAATTTGTTAGAAAAACATGATTTGTTGAAAGATGATAATCTAGTTTTGAAAAATGAATTAAAGGATTTATGCTCTAATTTTGAATTGATGTTGCAAGAGAAGGAAGAGATTGCAAGTGACTGTGACTCACTTAAATCTCAACTCGAACTTGCTTTAAAGGAAAATGAATTTTTGAAAAACAAAAATGATTGTGATGATGTTGTAAAGCACAATGAGATCTTATCTTCAAAATTGGATTTTACTTTTAAAGAAAATCTCATTTTGAAAAATGATATTGATGCAATTACAAAAGAATTGGATTTGGTTTTGATTAAAAATAAATCCTTGCAAAAAGAGATTGATGTTTGCCATGCTAGCATAGCTTCTACTTCTAGCACTTCCATTGCATGCTCCACTTTATCTTCTAGCATTGAAAATGATATAAATAATTTGAAGAAAAGTGTTGATTGTTTGGGCTCCACTTTGAGCCAATGTGCTTTAAATCACACTCGTTTGGAATCCTTGGTCCGCAAGAAACAAGCTCCAACTATGCATGCACACCCATCACGGCATACACATGCTCATCACGGACACAATCATAACATGTATGCTCATGTGTACACATGTACACATTGTGGTCGAAAAGGCCACCTTGCTAGATTTTGTTATGATCGCATTTATCATGAAAATTTAGCAACTAATTTTGTTTGGGTTAGAAAAGATACTAACCCCCGTGGACCCACAAAGAAATGGGTACCAAAGACCACCTCTATACTTTTTGATGTAGGTGGGAGCTCTCGCAAAACGTGAGAGTGTTGGTGCCTTGGAGTGGATGCGTTCCGTGCCTAAAGAGAACCATTTGGATGCTTCACTCTCAAGGAGATTAGGTGGGAGGACCACCGTGGTTTGGAGAACTAGAGATGCACCTTCATCGTTTTGATATCATTCTCTAACTCCCATTTTTATTTGCATGCTTTTAATGTTCATCTATTTATAGCATGTCATGTTTTGTTATTCATTATGCCTATGCCATGCTTATTAGAATAGTGTTATACATGTTTAGTTACTTGAGCACCCATGTTTTATATGGATCTATATTTAAGTGTTCTCACCTTGTTTAAACTAACATGTATGCTCTAGATCTAATGCACATGCATTTGCATAATGATCATATGATGTTCTATAACTTTCGTTTTAATGACCCATGTTTTGACTAGTATGTTTATTGCTATACATGTATTGCAATTTGAAATCACCATTGTTTAGATGAACCCATAATTTGTGTTTTCACAATTATTTTGATATTATGATTCTTATAGCATGTGGATTTACATAATGATCATTTTTAGAATCTTGTTGATTTATGACTCGTTTTATGCTTAATGATTTGGATATATGCTTAGATGTTAGTTTTCATTAAAACTAGAATTTATACTTGTACATAGAATGGGCCACAAATAAACCTTTATATATGTTTGTGCTTGGATGCCTATTTGTACCCATTAGTGTTCTAGTATAGTCTAGTTTTGATGATTCATACATTCAAACATGTATTCCTATTTTTGATGTGTTTTCCTATGATTAAGTGTTTTCACTTCATGTATATGTCTATTTTGCCAAATCTTAAGATATACATGTATGCCCCTTGAGTCATTTGCTTTTCATGCAAATCTATATTTTGGACTCAATTGTATTTAGGGATATGTATGTATACTTATTATGTTGACAATTCATACATATACCTTGAAATGAAATTCGTTTTGGTGAAGATTTAGTTTTTCTTGATTTTGTGTTTAATTGTTTAACTTCATGTATATGTCTATCTTGTCCAAACTATTAGATATACATGTTTATCCTTTTTGAGCCACGTGCCTTAATGCATATATTTTGTGGACTCATTGTGTTTTGGATATGTATGTATACTTTAGTTTGTATTGGACATACATATGCCATGAAGATTAAATGAGTTTTGATGATTTTCGTGTTTTCATGTTTAAGGAATAATTGAGCTTAATGAAAAATTTTCATGATTATGATATTCACACTTTATATGTACACTCACTTTTATTGCTTGCTCATGTTTTGTTTTCATGAGTCAAAATTATGCTCAATTAGATTAGAGTGTTGATTTTCATATGGATTTCTTATTTCATGAAAAACTATTTTGTTGTATTCCTTGCTTGAAGGATTTCGTACTAGTTTAAAAGTTTTTCCATTTGACTAGTTTGTATTCTTCAATTTGGTAGTGATTTTCAAACAAAACTACATTTTCAAATCTATTTTTTTGAAAACCCCTACCATCTATGGGCGGTTGGATGGGAGATCATGCTCATGTATGCTTTATAATGAAAATCATTTTAAACTTGATCATGAAATGGGTGGTAGTTATATGAGATATACATTTGATCTTATTGTTATTTTAATTGGTATCATTGAATTCTTTCAATTGGTATCAATCTTGACATTTCTTGTATACTCATATGTGTATGTATGTATGTATGCTTCATTCCAAGAATATCAATTTCAATTGGTATCTATTTCTTACATACATATATAGATGATTTATTTGTGCTTATTATATCCCTATATCTTGAAGCACAAATTTTGGTTATGTTAAGCTTGAGTTTTTCAATTGGTATCCATATACAAGCTTTATCATAATTTTAAGATTGCTAAGCTTGAATTTTTAATGAATATCATGTTTCAATTGATTTAATTTTCAATTGGTATCTTATTTCAAGCCTATGCATATTTTCTTTTGGTATTTCATAAAGGGGGAGAAAACTCGTATTTTATATTTCAATTGGTATTTGGTTTACCATTATTTTTGTTTCCCACTCCCTAACTTTATGATATTAAAGTAATTGGTATCATATGCTTATAATGAAAAATATCTTCTTTTGGTATCAAGATGCTATTTGTTTCCTTAAATTTGGTATCAATTTTTATTATCTATTGGTATCAAGTTTACATTACATGTTTTCATTTTGATATAAAATGTTATTTTGTTTCAATGCCTTATTTTATTTCAAATAGGATTTGACATTTCTCAAAGTTTGTTATTTTCAATTGATATTATATTGACTTTAGTTTTACCCCTTGGAATAATTTATTGCTTCTTTGTTTTGAAGATTTAGGGGGAGAAGTATTTGTTTTCATTATGTTTGTTTTACCCCTTTGTTGATGATTGACAAAAAGGGGGAGAAGAATTTGTAGTTTATATGCATGGTTGATTTATGCATATGTTTTAGTTGGTTTTCATTAGTAATAATATATTGGTTTCAATATTTTTGTTTTATTGGTATCAAGAGCATGTTTCATTGTTTATGTTTTATTTTAATTGGTATCCAGAACATGTTTATATGTGTTTAAGAACATTCATTGCACATCTTATATGTTTTATTGTTATGCATGAGTTAAGGGGGAGCTTCTTTGAAGCTTTACTTTAATCCATGCATATATAACTCCATGAGTTTTGTCATCATCAAAAAGGGGGAGATTGTTGGCCCAAAGGCCTTCCACTCTAGTTTTGATGATGATTAACTCATGTAGTTATGTGTACTAATAATCTTGCAATGTTTAAGTTTCAGATATTTAATAAGATATTAGTTGGTGAAAGCTTCCACACATCTTTCACAAGGTGATTCAAGAGCCTAAGCATCAAAGATGATATCTAGCACTCATTGGAGTCAAGCTTGGTGAATCACGGTTTGGACCGAGTCAACTTGGAGACGGCGCTCTACAAGAAGACTTAGGTATCCCTAGTTTAGTTTGTGTTTAGATCCAAATTATAAAGATTAGAATAGTATGATATGCTCAAGTTCACAACACACACGATTTATGTTTTGACATTGGTTTTCGGTTTTAGGTTTAACCGATCTTGGTTTTCATGAATAGATTTTATATCAAAACAAGTTTACATGGTTTAGTGTATATATGATTTGTTCTATATACATGCATGCTTCTATTGCTTAAACAAACTTAGTTTGATAGTCTACTTCATGAGTTTTATGTTTTGGTACTTATGACAAAACATATTTTTAGAATTAATGACAAAAACTATGATATATATTTGTTTCATGTATATTGGATTTCTATCCATATGCATCATGCCTAAATGTTGTTTAATATCATGTTTTTGTACTTGGAAGAGTTTTGGACAAAACGTATTTTCTATTCAAAATCCAAGTTTTAGAAAATACAGTTTTTGATTTTGGTAAAAATGAAAAGACACAAAAATAGTTCATATTGATTGATATTTGAGCTAAACTTTTTACCACATGTTTATATATCAATGCAAAATGATAAAACTATTTTTGGTGATTTTTAGAAAAGATAAAAGAATTTTTAAACATATTTCTAATGAATGTTCTGTTCCAGGCTTCAACCAAGTTGACTAATAACCTGACTAGTCGACTAGGGCTGAGGTCGGTCGACCGGGCCGGTCGACCGACGTGCACAGATCTGTGCACGTTTGGAGACACTGGGACGGTCGACCGGACCGGTCGACCGGACTGAGAGCAGGCTGCTCTCTGTTTGTTTCGGTCGACCGGGCGGTCGACCGGTAGCTGACAACGGTCAAAAATTGACCGTTGGGCGGTCGACCGGGCAGTCGACCGTCAGGGTATTTCTGGCAGTTCTGCTGCCAACGGCTATTTTCTGGATTAGCCTATAAATACCCCATTTGTAAGAGTTTTTCTCTAAGAATTTTTGTGCGAATTTTTACATACTCTCTGGTGTTTTTACAACATTAAAAAGAAGTTTTTGAGCTTGATTTAAACAATCTTTTTGGTGTTTTCATTAGGGTTTGAAAAATCAAAGAAAAGGATTTTGGGAAAAGCTTTTGAATTGAACTTCTCTATCTTGGTTTCATTTATTTCCCAAAGATTTTCTTTGAGTTGCTGGTTTCAAATCCCTTGGTTTTCTCCACACTTGAGCTAAAATCTACTATCTTTTCTATAGGATTTTGTGTGGGAAAAAGAAATTGTTCTGTGGTTGTTGTTTGAAACCACTAAGTCGTAAACCCTATCTTTAGCTTGGCTTTGTGCCTTTCCCTCATTGTGTTGAGGAAGTTTGGCTATTGGGTTGTATCCCTCATGGTTATTAGGTGATCCTTGTATTGGTTTTGAGTTTGGAAATCCCTCAAGTTGTGAGGAGATTGTTGGCTTGGAGTTGTGCCTCAAGGAGGAGGTTGTGATTGTAAAGAGAGGAGTTGGGTCTCCTTGTGAGAGTTCTTTGTGAACTAGCTAGTGGATTAGAAATCCTTCGTGTGTCGAAGGAGGGGATGTAGAGCTGGGTGCTCAAACCTCGATAACATATCTCTGTGTTTGCGTTTGATCCATTGACTCTCTCTCTATCTCTCTCTTTACTTTGTGTATTATGCAAATTGCTATATCTTATACTTGCTTGTGTGTGCATCATTGTTGTAATTGCAATTAGTATTTAAATTCCGCATTAAGTTCACTAGATTAGCATCGTCACCTATTCACCCCCCTCTAGGTGACTTTTCAGTGAGGATACTGCAGCTCCACTTACATCATCAACACTATTGGGTAGTGCTAGGTTCGCCGCTAGCAGCAGAACCAAAGAACTAAGTGCTCAGATAGCTTCATCACGTGAAGCTAATTCAACTCTTTGCAGAGCTCAGCCTTGCCTATCACGTGAGGCCAAGGCCAAAGCACTTCTGTGTGCTCAAAGCTTGCTGATTCAGCATCGCTCTCACTGACAACACTAAGTGCTAAAAAAATTTTTAGTCGCGAAACTAAAAATAAAGCACTAAGTGCTAAGGATCTTAGCCATGAGGTTAAAAATGAAGCACCACTGAGTACTAACAGTGAGGCTATTTCAGCCTCGCTCACAGGAAGAACTCTGCGCAACAGAGCTAAGCTTGCCTTCAAAGACAGAGCTATAATAGTAGCTTCGCAAGGCGAAGTTACGCTTTCAGGCGAAACTATCCTAACTTTGCCTATCACATAAAAATAAGCTTTAAAGGCTAGGCTAAATGTTTCTCAGCCAAAGCGGGCTAATATTTAGCTTCCCTCAGTCTCCATGTTGGATCAGTTGGATCTAGGTAACACGGACTTGTAGAATTATCTGAGTAACAAGCAGAAACTCCGCTCCGAAGATCCAGTTCACATCTCGCCAGCCCAGTGCGAACAAGCGGGAGGTCAACCTGTGATGGTACATTCCGTCCACTATTGTTTGAGGTTAATCCCCACAACTTCTCCTCCAAGACAGCAATCTGTGCTCAACCAGTTGTCAGTCTAAACTTTTGAAAAGCCCAAGTCTCGAAAGAAGAAGACAGTGAAGGTGCCTCACCTCAAAGTTGTCTCTGTCAACATGATAGCAGAGGAAGGGATCTGCCACGATCTCAAAGAAGGAAACTGGGGGTTCGCACTCCCTCATTCAGTTCTCCAAGGCCCGACTATAGCCCCAGCTTATGTCAGTTTTTGGTCGAACAAAAGGGTGCCTTCCAAGGTACTCATTTCAGGGAAGCGATACCCTATAATTATGGACATCCTTCTTCCACAGAAGCTATGTTGCCAGAACCATTGAGACATAAATTCCAATAGTCTGAGGATGAAGAAGAAGTCAGCAACTACACTTCCTCAGCCACCATCAGCTCTGTGCCGGCAGGATTCGTATCAGCCAACATGGCTGATAACAACAATGATGATAATCTCCGTCATCGCATGGAGGCACACGAGCAGACTTTCAAGGCCAAACAAGAAGCCTTGGATAACATCCAGCAAATATTGGCTGAGCTCCTGACAAACCAGAACAATGATAACATAACATGTAGTAATCACGAAAATGAGGAGAACAACAACAATGAACCTCCCAAGATCGCTCATTCAGAAGAGGGCTTTTCAATCGATGTCGAAGTGATCAAAAGCATCCAAACTCAGATCGCATCCCTGGCCCAAAGGGATGAACTGAAGAAAGTAGGGACAGTCCGTCCTTACCCCTTGGAATGGGATTCAATCCAATAACCGTCAAAGTTCAAGCCACCAACGCTACACTCGTATGATGGCAAGAGCTCGCCAAATCAGCACATTTACTACTTTCAATTGCAAACCATAATGTAGTAGGCAATGATGCTATCATGGCCAGACTGTTCATCGGTACCCTCAAGGGGGTAGCCTTTGATTGGTTCAGGAGTCTCCGCATGAACTCCATTAATTCCTGGCTTGACTTGAAAACCCAATTCCTCTCCCGATTCTATGAGGATGATACTGAGGTGACCATGGACATGGACACATTCCTTTCGACTGTCTAGTAAGGAGGACAATCTGTATGGGATTACATAGAGAAGTTCTGCAACCTTTCTCTTATGTACCCTGCAGGTATGCCTTTGCCTATATTGTTTTAGACATGTAGGCATAACATCCTTGACAAAGGGGAAGTTCGCATGATAGCCGTCAAAAGCCCACACTTAGAAGGAGCTTATTAAACAAGCCTATATAGCTGAAAAATTAGCTAAAAAGTTTGAGACCCCCAAAAATAGGTGGAGAATCGACAACAAAAGCTATAACATGGCTGAATCTTCTGATACATCAGCATTGGAAGTATATGAAGGAACTCAATTAAAGAAAGATAACTCCAACAGAACTTCAAAGTATCAGAGACAATACTCCTTCAAGGATGAGCATGTGGTGATACTTTTCCACTTGCTCAACAAAGGTAATAAGCTCAAGTCGTTAGAGGTTAGACGCCCAGACGAAGAGGGAGGAACGAACGATCCCAATTATTATCTTTTCTATAGGGTGGTTCATCATTCTACTTGCAGGTGCAATGTCCTTAAGGACAAAATCTAAGTGCTAATTGAAGCGGGTGTTTTGACTCTGAAGTCGAAACATAAATAGGCCACTGCCTAACTCATAACCTGAAAGAGAGTATGGAGGTAGTCAACTCTACTTTCAAAAGTCATGGGTCTTATCCCATCAACGGTTAAAGCAAATGGGACTCAATCCAGTCCAAAGCTAAAGGCAAGTCTTACAATGTTTCTCGCAGCAGATGACACCGCACCAGCAACTCTTCTCAGCAACTCTGAAGAGAAGACAACTATCTCAACCACTATTTGATAGCCGACAGGCACTAGGTCTGGCAAATAATATTTGCGACAGTACAAGCAGACTCTCAACGAGACACAACAGCCAACGATGTCAGGAAATGCACAGGGGGTTGGAATATGTCATTCCACCAATCAAATAAGGATAACCTTTCGTAGTAGAGGTAGTCTACTCGAGTGGAGCTTATCGCCTAGTGAATCCAAATGCTGACATGCTCATGATGCCAATCAACGACAAGTGCTATCCATGATCATGTTAAAACTATACCTTTGATCAAAGAAGTACTATACATGATCATGTTAACATTACACCTTTAATCATCTAGTCAGACTCGTTTGAGTGTTTCATCTCCTCAAGGAGTCCCTTTTCACAAGTGAAATCAATTTCAACCATCTTTACATTCTTCTTTCAGCAAATCAATTTAGCTTCATGATAATATTGGATGAACTGAATTCATCGAAGAAGGTTCGTGATGCATCCTTGTAGGACCTTTCTAATAATTTCACATTCATGTTCAGATTCGATGATCAGCTGTGACTAAAGTCTTGATTATGACGAACAAAAGTGAAACTCCATGAGGAATCTCCACTTACTTGATATATTTCCTGTGAAGTTTGTACTCCATATCTGGACACGAAGATCAGCTGAGAATTAGTGTCTTGATGAACAAAAGGTGACACTCCATGAAGAATGTCGATCTACCTGACAAATTTCCCATGAAGTTTAGACTTAACTCTTTAATCCCCAGCGAGATTTTAGAGATCACCAATAGAATATAGAAATCACTTCATGTGACATGCTTTGAAACCTTCAGTGAATAAGGCCAGAGGAAAACATTGGCTTCTAAGCCCAATATAAAATCTTCAACAACTCATCATGCTGAGGGGAATAGCATAACTAGCCTAACTCAAACGATAGTTGGTAAAGGCATACCAAACCTATTGATAGCCGAGGATTTGCTAAAAATCCTAAGGTCCTGATCCCGCTTTTTTTACCAAAGTCCCCTACTAATTCCTGTTCATAGAATGGTAGGACCATAAAGGGCTGTATTCATTTTTTTCAATGAAATGAATCACAGATCAGATCTGTCATGCTTAAAGCTCATGCTTCTGACTGTAAAACTTTTCCTTGGCGGATCTTCATAATATGCCCAACAGATCAAACTCTACTTGCCATTCTTTTCAATAGAATGATAGGTTCACTCAAATTGTTGTTATATTCAAATGCCTCAACAGTAAATGAATCCTTGTCAAGTTAATATCATACCTCTGACAAGTTGCTTATATAAATCCCCAAGCGGAGAAGTTGTTACAATCACTTCAAACAAAATCTCATTCTAATTCCCCAGCAAGGGATTTGTTTGTCATGTTAATGTTACTAATTAGTCTCTAAAACTGCATATTTCATACCACATCTTCACATTTATTTAATATTAAATTTTGCTAATAATACCTCTCTTGTATGTTTCTAGGACCATAGTATGAAATGAAGAAGAAGACCCAAAACTACCATTTAATTGGTGATTAAAAGGCTATAAAGATAGCCATTAACTTTGGAGGGTGATTTCATCAAAACCGGTGGCCCAAATCCAGAAATCAGGAGATGCAGCCGAAAGGGGGACAAGCGGGCAATGCGTAGCAAGCGGCGCGCGCCTGATACAGCCGTGAAAACTCAGCTTTGGCTGCGTTTTCCCTACTGTATTGGTGCCGTTACACCAGTCCTTCGGGATAGGTTTTGTCCCCCTGGACCCCGTTCTCCTGATGCCTATAAATACCCCCTTTGTGTTCTATATTAGGAGAAATCCAGAGAGTTAGGGTAGTTTTCTTCTTCATGTTATAGTTTAGGGTAGTTTAGGTTAGTTGTTCTTCTTCTTCCTCTGTGTATTTTTATTTCTTATAGATCTTGTAATAGGAGAGAGAGTGGCACATGATTGGAAAGCAAGAGTGCTTGTAATAGAAGGTGACAGTTTATGAAAGATTCTCTGTTTACCTCCATTTATTTTCTTCTTTCTAACTCCTTTTACATGTTTAGCTAATTTTCTCTCATGGCAACTAATTACTAACCACTAACTTGCTAACTTCTTACTTGATACTTAACCTTGCTCTTGCAAGAGCTATTATGCCTCATGATGATGGATTTAACACTCTAACATCCTAATTCTCTAACAAGCTAACATTACTTTACTCCATGCTTATTCTTGCTTAGTTTTGATAGTTTAAGTGTAGCTTGCACTTGTTTTGTTGAGTTTGGATATGAAAATTATTGTATGGGTCATGCTTTGCAACGTTCTTGAATCAAGGATTAGTGATGGCCAAGGATACATGTGAGGTAACTATCACTAAGAGGTTAGCATAGTTAGTGGAGTCATTAGAAGTTACTAGCCATGGGATTTCTTTCTCTTTTTACTTTATTTTAGATTTATCTCAAAAATCACAAATTCCTTATCTTCTATGTTCCCACTTCTTCGTGTTTCACAGTACTCTTCTCTTTTCATTCTTTGTTTTCTTTTCTTTTCATTCTTTAAAACATTGAAGAAACTTTAACACACACGTGAACATTACAGTAAAGCTTCTATCGCTTCCTGTCCTTGTGAATTTAACCCGTTTAGCCTCATACTATAACGGAAGTGTCGAAGAAGCCAAAGCACGCACTTTTAACTCTTGATTTCAAAACATATACTTTCGTGCATAGTTTTCCCCCGATCAAATTTTAGCGCTGTTGCCGGGGATGTGAACGGTTTGTTTTCACATTTTTATTAACTTTTCTTCTTTATTCTTGGTGTGCATGTCAAATTTTTAGCATTACAGAAGTTCACACTTGCTTTTGTGTGGTTGGGAAAATTCTTGTATATTTTTATATTCTGCTGCTACTTTTTATTTATAATACCTGTGCACTATAATAACTTAAGAACTAAAATATGAAAATTGAATACTTTAAAACAGTTTAGACATTTGCATCTAGGCACATGTCGATTTCAATTTCAATATATTGTATTTTGTTTTTGTGTTGTTGTGATCTTGACGGAGGTGTACATATTGCATTGCATATAGTTAGGACAAACACGTGAGTGATTTACTCTCTTTATGTGTTCCTTCTTATCTATATTGCACACTTGCATGAAGTAAATTTAAGGGTAAAACCCAATACAATATAAGGTGGGGAAGTCATTACCCTCCCTTAGCCCAAAAATTACCTCCCCACTAACACAACCCAAGCCTAAATAATACTTGCTAGACGTTGGCCCCTAGGGACATCTCGGACTCATTTAAGAGATTGACCTAAGGGGAAAGCTGTTAGAGCTTGACTCTTGTCAAATTGGCATCGAAGGTTAGAGATTGAGAGGTGAAATCTCGAAAAATAGTGGTTTGGCATAATTAGGCTCGTTGCTCTGGCACGGATACCTCCCATTGATCCTTACCCCTACCGTCCGATTAACTCGTGGTCAGATTCTGACGATGTATCCCCCGTGGACAGTCTAACCAGTTAGAAGTCGTCTAGATATAAGTCAACCCTAGCATAGACTTGTTTTCTTTTTCTTTTTCTTTATTTGTTTATTTGTTTGTTTTTTTGTAAATTGTGAAATAGATTTTAACAATAACAATTTTTTCAATTCTAATATGAATCTATATTTCACCCTGACCACATTTGACTCGAATAACTTTGACCCGGCTATGTACAACATGAACCAATCATATATGCCGAGTTGGGATTATCCGACTCAATATGACCCATATCCCCAATCCTATGATTATAATTTTCAAAATAATTTCAACTCTTAACAGAGTTAATGGGGATTCACCTCTCCCGAGTCAAATTTCAACTACCTTGTCCATAATTTTCACAGTATTCATTCTCCGATTTTGATTCATGTACTCCTTTTCCTGTTCCATCAATCGAAGAAAAATCTAATTTGGGAAGGAGTATGGAAGTCATGCTTGAGTCCCAACAACAAATTCAAAATTTGCTTAATTCATAATCCTTCCCAAATCAAACTCCATATATTCCTTTTCTAGAACATCCAATTGAAGAAGAATCTGAGCTAGAAAAGCGCTTGGAAGTCTTTTGTGAAACAGTGCAACGATTTCAAAATATGTTGGACTTATCATCTTAACAAAATTTTCAAGAGTCATGCTCATCTTTTTTAGTCTCACCAATTCAAAATGAACAACTATCAATACTGGACTTGAGCATGGAACTCTTGCGTAAGTCCGAGCAGCAATCGCAAAATCTGATGTACTCACAATTTCACCACAATTTCCAAAATCAGCTTCCACACTCACCTTTTCAAGAAGAACCAATTGCAAAAAGTATGGAAGATATGATTCAGACTCAAAATTCTATTACTCAGACTATCAGTAGGTTAGACTAAAAAATCAACGATTTGATCAATAAGAGCGAGGAACGTCTTTCTTGTCAACCTTTGACCTATCCTTATATCCCTAACTCTACCGATTGGACTCAAGAATCATGCTATTTTAGAAACCAAGATTCAATTTCAACAAACCCATTGAAACTTAACTAAACTCTAAGGTTTGAAAATCACATTGACATTTTGGCAGGTTATCCCTTTCCTGAAATTGAATTTGAATATGAAAGTGATGCTGAGCCTCAAGTTGGTGATTCCATTTCACTTTTTTATTCAATAATGACTCTGGTATCTTTATTATATTTTTTCTCTAGTACGGAGTCAATATTGAATCTTGTACCAGTACACTATGAAATTAAATCACCAATATCTTACGATCACACTTCATTGATGGGGAAAGTGTGTGAACATTAATTCTTTGCTTTGGACCTCATTTTTGAACCAATTTCGACTCTCATTTTTGAATCTCGACTTAATATAAGTCAAATTTCCGAGTTGGTATCAATTTTTGTTCCTATTCCATTTAAGTCCAAATCAATCATCTTTCAAAATCACACTTCATTGTTGCACAAGAATGTTGAAGAAAATAACTCACTGATTCTTTTTGAAAATTGGATGAGGATAATTTTTTCAATAAAATCATACAGTTCTCCAACATTTTACTGGGTTGTATTAGAGAGGTCACTGGTGGGTTTCTGCAAGATCTATATTTTTGAATTGGACCGTATTTCGTGGACCAATTAGACCACCACCGGAGCCACCACCATGAGGTAATTTTCCTTCCCTTCCTATTTGTTTCATGTATATACACATTCACGATGCATTGAGGGTAATGTATAAGATAAGTGTGGGGGAGGGTTTACTAACGTATGTTGTTATAAATTTTCTTTCTTTTATACCTCTTTTTAGAAACTTTTTAAAATTTTCTTTTGTATAAAAACTCTTTTCTTTTCTGTTTACAAAACTTTTTGAAATAAGAGAATTAGTTTTGATTTATTTTAAGAAAATTAAGATTATCTTAGGAATTAGGAAGACCTAAAGTTATGAAATTTTAAACCGAGTCAAAATAATAGATCTTACTTAAATTTTAGGATAAGGAAGTAAGATTGAAAAGATAATTTAATCTTAAATTTTTTGCCTTAGATTTATGCACTTCACACTTACATAATTTTTTGGGATTGAAACAAAGACTGAAAATGCCATAAAAATTATATATAAAAAATTGATAAAAACTACTAATTGAAGTTGGGTAATTATGCCTCATGAAGCATGATTATTCACGCCTAAAATGGTGGACAAAAATAAAATAATCTCCTTTAATTTTGTGGCCTTATTTACTCGAGTCCTTAAGTCCGAGGGATGTTTTCTTATCTGGTGCCCAAAAACTATTTGGTTTGGGAGTCACCAGCTAAAGGCTTACTACCCAGGTAAGCTAGAAAGCCTAAGAAAACTAAGGGAAGAAAAAAAAAATAATATTAAATAAATGGCATGAAAGTTAGAGTCGATATCCCGATAATCTTTACTGTTCACAAAGTGCATATTTTTCTAAGAGTTTTATGAAAGATTAAAGAATCAATTCAATTTTAAATTCTTATATTTAATTTATAATAAGATTTTGCATTTCGACTTAGTTTAAGGAAGAATAATTTCTGGTTAACCTATGACCTTGAATCACTTAAATTTTCACAAAAGTACTTCAACATTTTTCTCTATTCAAAAATGTGTTTTCAAAATACTAATATTTGATTTCTTTCTTTATAGATTTTGTAGGTGTAATCCGCTGAAAACCCTCAGGAGACAAAACTCCTCCTTTAGGGGAAACCTAGATATTTAACGGCTTGTTGCTCATGCTCAGTATAATCGCATCACCTGCGATAGTGGTGTAATAATTTCCTTAGTTTTTTGTTTTGCTCGGGATAGGCAAAAGATAAGTGTGGGGGTGTGATTAGTCTCTAAAACTGCATATTTCATACCACATCTTCACATTATTTAATATTAAATTCTGCTAATAATTTCTCTCTTGTATGTTATAGGTCCATGGCATGAAATGAAGAAGAAGACCCAAAATCACCATTTAATTAGTGATTAAAAGCCCATAAAGATAGTCATTGACTTTAGAGGGTGGTTTCATTAGAACCGGGGACCCAAATTCAGAAACTATGACATGCAGCCAACAGGGGGACAAGCGGGCAGCGCGCAGCAGGCGGCACTGTGCGCGCCGCCCTGGTACAACCGCGGACTATACTGGCGCCGTTGTGCCAGTACTTCGGGCCAGGGTTTGTCCCTGTCCCCCGTTCTCCTGGTGCCTATAAATACCCCTTTGTGTTCTGTCTTGAGAGAAATCCAGAGAGTTAGGGTAGCTTTCTTCTTCATGTTGTAGTTTAGGATAGTTTAAGTTAGTTGTTCTTCTTCTTCCTCTTTATATTTTTCATTTCTTGTAGATCTTGTAATAGGAGAGAGTGTGGTACATAGTTGGAAAGAAAGAGGACTTGTAATAGAAGGAGACAATCTATGAAAGGTTCTCTCTTTATCACTCTTAGTTTTTTTCTCTATAACATCTTTTACATGTTTAGCTAATTTTCTCTCATGGCAACTAACTACTAACCACTAACTTGCTAATTTCTTACTTGATAATCCACAGGAATCTAATAGCCTCTACTTGGCCTTACTCATGCAAGAGCCATTGATGGTTCATGGTGATGGATTCTAACACTTTAACATCCTAACTCTCTAACAAGCTAATATTACTTCACTCCGTGCTTACTCTTATTTAGTTTTGATGGTTTAAGTGTAGCTTGCACTTGTTTTGTTGAGTTTAGATGTAAAAGTTATCGTATGGGTCATACTTTGAAATGCTCTTGAACCAAGGACTAGTGATGGTCAAGGATACATGTGAGAGAACTATCACTAAGAGGTTAGCATAGTTAGTGGAGCCATTAGTAGTTAGTAGCCATGGGTTTTCTTTCTCCCTTTACCTTGTTTTAAATTTATCTCAAAAATCACAAATACCTTATCTTCTATATTCCCACTTCTTCGTGTTTCACCGTACTCTTCTCTTTTCATTCTTTAAAACATTGAAGAAACTTTAACACAGATGTGAACATTTCGATAAAGCTTCTATCTCTTTCCGTTCCTGTGGATTTGACCCGTTAAGCCTCTATGCTATAACGAAAGTATCGAGGAAGCCAAAGCACGCACTTTTAACTCTTGATTTCAAAATATACACTTTTTGTGCATGATTTTTCCCCGATTAGTTACCTCTAACAACGTTTTAGGGAATAATCCTTTCCCTATTGAGTCCCCATGCAGTTCTTTTGTTACGTTAATTATTACCTCTGACATATAATCTCTTATGGGATTCATTTTCTAACTCCTCAGCGAGTTTCTGGTAGACTCCCCTCGAAGTCTATTATTTTCCTTTTCAGTTCTCAGTAGACTTTCCTGATTGTCACATTAATAATATACCTTTGACAATTACTTTCAAATAACATCCGAAGGAGATACCAATTTTCTCACGGAGCTTATGATCAAGTCTTATTTCCCCCACTGGAATTCTTTCTTTTTACTTTCATGACTAGCTTGTCATTTCTGAACGGTAGAAATTTTGAGCTTGGTGATTTCTCAATCAGTTATGTCCATGTTACCTTTGAACTGACAGACAGTCAAGTCTCATCTTCTAGTCCAGTAGGGACTACTCTTTTGCCGTTATATCCAGTTTGCCACCTTTGAACGGTAGGGATTTAAGTTTAGTAACTCCAAATTGGTTAAGTCCATATTACCTCTAAACCGACAGATTCCTAGATCTCTCCTTTTATGGTACTCAAATTGTCATGTCTAATTTAACACCTCTAATCAAACGAGTCCATAACTTTGTTCTCCTTTCCCCCCGTCAAGGCCGGGAGATCTTGCTGTCATGTTAATATGTGAACAGTGAATTGCGAGCCTGGTGTTTCTTACTTGGTCATGTCCATATTACCTCTGAACCGATGGTTGTCCAGATGCAATTCACATTTGCAGTCCCTAGTGGGCTAGCTGCTAAGTTAATACGACTACCATTGAAAACGGAATCAGAGTTTAGGGTGTCTTAGTTTATCATGTCCAATTTATAACCTCTAAATAGATATGTCCCTAAAATCGGGTTCACCTCCATTTTGTCATCATGTCCAGATTATCACTTCTGAATGACAATTCTGAGCTTGGTGGCTCCTCAATCGGTCATGTCCCGGTCATCACCTCTGAACCGACAGGTAGCCAAGTTTCACCTTTTCGTTCACTGTTATGTTAGTTCGTCACCTCTGAACAGTAAACACTCTGAGTTTGATAATTTCTAATTGGCTATGACCAATTTCTAACCTCTAAACTAACAGATAGCCAGGTTTCACATTTTCGTTTACTGTTATGACTAGTTCGTCACCTCTAAACAGTAAACACTCTAAGTTTGATAATTTCTAATCGGTTATGTCCAGTTTGTCACCTCTGAACCGATGAATATCCAATCTCACCCTTCTTTGTCGTTATGTCTAGTTCGTCACCTTTGAACGACAAGACTTTGTGTCTGGTGATTCCTAATCAGTTATATCTTCGTCACCTCTGAACTGCGTATAATACTCAGATCTAACTTTCGAGTCTGGTAGGGACTCTTCTCGCTGTTAGGTTTAGTTTATCACCTTTGAACAACGAATTCTCTTTCTGTTGATTCCTAACTTGTTATGTTCACATTACCTCTTAATAGACAAATTTTTAGATCTGCTCCCCTTTGTCCCCAGTGAATCTCATACTCAGACTGATTTTATCATTTTCCAAACTTTTGAATAATTTTCAGTCACAATTATAATTTCTTTGGGGAATTTTTCTTAGTGAATGCTCATCATTTTAGACACCCGAGGCAATTCAAAGTATTTCAAAATCTGAACCATCCTATTGCAGATTTACAAAAACTTGAAGGGGGTTTTGTCGACACTCTAAAAGGATAAACTCTCAGACAGCTTTTCAACCGGTCTGAATGATGTCTAACTTGTCGACATTTACAAAAGACAAGTCGTAGACAAGCTGATGATCAGTTTCTGCTCATCCTTGAGGGACAAATCAGTGACTTGAACTCTACTGATCCAGTGAAGCAGACAGTAAGCCAAAGTTGCCTTCGAAGAGACCTAAGCAGGCCTAAAATACTAAGTTAGCTCAACACTTAACCTCGCATGAGCCCAAAGGGATAGCCTCGCCTGAGAGGCTAAGTTTGTCTAGCTTTGCCTTGAAGCTCTTCATAGCTTCATAGAGAGCTAACTTATAGATTTGCCTGAAGCTAATTCTAGCTTCGCTTGAAGCTTTCTTGATAGCTTTGTATGAAGCTCTTCATAGCTCCATAAAGAGCTAACTTATAGTTTCGCCTGAAGCTAATTCTATCTTAGCCTGAAGCTTTCTTGATAGCTTTGCATGAAGCTCTTCATAGCTCTACAGAGATCTAACTTACGGCTTCGCTTGAAACTAATTCTAGCATCGCCAGAGGCTAACTGTAGCTTCGCCTGAAGCTCTACACAGTCGTGCAGAAGGCCAACTCCTATCTTCACCTGAAGCTTAGCATAGCTTTGTTGAGAGCTTACTTCGACCTTTGCCTGAAGCTTGGCACAACTCCGCTGAAAGAGCTAAAATGCTTAGCTTTGTCTTAACTGGCTAGCCTCGCCTGAGGAGGCTAGCCTCGCCTCCATTGGCTAGCCTCGCTTCCACTGGTTAGCCATGCATGAGGAGGCTAGCATCGCCTCCAACTAGCTAGCATCCCTTGAGGAGGCTAGCTCTCCCTCAACTAGCTAGCATCACCTGAAGAGGCTAGCCTTGCCTCCACTGGCTAGCCGTGTATGAGGAGGCTAGCCTCGCCTCCAACTTGCTAGCATCGCCTGAAGAGGCTAGCTTCGTCTCAAGTGGTTAGCATCGCCTGAAGAGATTAACCGCCTCACCAAGTTAGTGGGGGAGTTAATGGGTAGTTACACCCATGATCCCTCATTAAGAGGAGACAATTAAGGGAATCATAACTCTTTATTAAGCCTATAAATAGCCTACTAGTAGGCTAGGCTCGGGGTCTTGAAGAAATTCAAGTCCAAGAGGCTTTTTAAAGAGCATAAGCTTTTTTGATGGTTTAAAAGCTTAAGCCAACAAGAGATCTACTCTCTCACTTTCAAAAATTCACAGAATCACTTTTCTAATCCTACAAGGATAAATTCAGGGTGCTAATATTTTAAGATCTTTCTCTCTCAAAGAATCTCTAGAACCAGGCTAGAAGGAATTTTCAGGCAATAGTATTCGATGATCGATCACTCGCATCATCAACGGGACAAAGTGGTCGCGCGCTGATCAGACTCTCACTGCGTACTTTCCTAGAAATCTCAGAGAAAATCTACTTATAATTTTTCTTTTAATTACTTATAATTTCGCTCAATTCATTTTGTAAGTTTCCCCTTGCAATTCAATGGAAAACAATCTTGTGATTCTTCTCTTGCATCATTGCAATTTAGTATAGGGTTTTTATTTTTTAGAAATTGAGTGGGGAAGAGAGAGAGAGCCATTGTAATTGATTCAAGTGACACTTCAATACAAGGTTTACTTCTTTCCTCATTGCTCTTTCTTGCATCGTTTACCTGTGCTTTTTAATTCTTGCATCTAATCATGGATAATATTTCTGGCAAGCTTTACATTCTATGCTCTTACTTCATGTTTAGCTAATATTTTCCTTACATGGCTAACTAACTACTAACCCACGAACCCTAACTTTCTTGAATGATAACCCACATGAGTCTATAGCATGCCAAAGAGCCTTGCGCAAGTAAGAGTTATGATGGATTATGATTAAGGGTTCTAACTCTAACACACTAACAAGCATTTTAACTCTTATATTTCATGCTTAACTAATATTATTTCGATGATCTATTGATTGTTTATTTTACTTGTTTTGGACTTGGAGAATGCCCGATCACCTATGCCGACAATGATAGTGCACTTGTTTCTCACTCTAATCTCGCCTTAAAACGGATCTTGACTGGGTGATGTTCAAGTTTTTGCCGTGTTAAGCATGGTGGATGGTGATGAACTTTCATTAGAATACCACATGACTAGTTCTTATTGCACAAGACTCATAATAGCCAAGGATCCAAAGTGAGGCTCTATCTTCAATAAGCTAACGGTTAGTGGGGTTAATTAGTAGAATGTTAGCCATGCAACTTTTATCAATTTTTACAACTCAGTCTCTTTAAAGCAATTTTACTTTACACTTCTTCATTTTTTTTCCAACTCTTTTCTCTAAGCATTCTTTTCTTAAACTTTTTGTAAAAACTTTCATTTAGTTTTTATAGCCTTTTTCTTTTCTTTTCCTTGTTTTCATTCATCACCTTCTGAAATCCGTATTTCTTCTCTTTTACTTTCACACGCTTTCCCAATCACAACAGTTTCACATCACCTATTTCACACTCTTTGTTTCTTTCTTTCTTTTCTTTTAACTGAAACAAGAAGGAAATATTTTGAAGAAAGCAACATAAAAATTGGAAAACGCTTCCATCGCATACTCTCCCTGCGGATCCAATCCGTTTTAGTTTTTGCTACAAACGGTAGTTCGAAGGAGCATATTAACTTTACATACGTATTCAAATCTTGAACATTGACATATGGATTTACATAGTTTACTCTAAACTTCTGCTCTTTTCCACTTTGAACAGCTATATTCTGCTCAACACAAGCATAATAGTCCTCATTATCAACAACTATTCCGCGAGAAGTGGGACTAGCGTTGGCGATCAAAAATTGCTGGAGTTCTAATCAGCACATAAAAAGTTGGTTAAGAGTTCTAATTGACACATAACAAGCTAGTTAAGAGGAATGAGCGGGTGAACGATGCATCAGAATATAGTCTAATCCTCAACAGAATTGAGCCAATTAAGGCAAGCTAACTGAGTATTAGTTTCGTCACTTTTCTTTAGAGGCTATCAAAATCCAACGCCCTCAACGGTTAAGAATAGAGAAAAATATTGGCTTTTAAGTCTAATAGAAATTCTCAATAGCTCATCATGCTAAGGAGAATAGCATGGCTAGTCCAACTCAAACGGTAGTTGGTAAAGGCATACCAAATCCATTGATAGCTGAGGGTTTGCTAAAAATCTTAAGGGACTGGATCTCGCCTTCTCCTCCAAAATTCCTTACCAATTCCCTTCTATAGAATGGTAGGACCACTATAAATCTGTATCCATTTCCCAGTGAAATGATCACAGAACTAAACCTATCAAGTTAACATTATACGTCTGACGAGTTACTCTCCAATCCTAATGAAGCCCGTTAGGTTAACATTAAAACCTCTGACAACAAGGCTTTATAGGTCCCCATGGGTTTAAATACCTGTGCCAATTGAACTTCATTTTTTTCCAGGAAAATTTAATGCCTATCATGTTAATATTACATCTCTTCTAGTAACACTTTTTATCCTCCTCAGCGTGTATAAAATTTTTGCTTGTTGATATTCTTACATGGAGTCACGAGTCTTTAATGCTATTAAGTTAACACTACACTTCTAATAAATTACTGTTAAGTTTAATATTAGACCTCTAACAGTAATCAAGTCATCATCAAGTTAACATCACACCTCTGATGGTCACTTCACTGAGACTTTTATATCGAAGCTGAGACGAGCGATGCAAAGTTTAATATCACACCTCTATCATCCAGTTCATTATTAAGTTAACAACACACCTATGGCAGTGACTTTCTCTCAAGCTTCTGCATCGAAGTCGAGATGAATGCTAAGTTCAAAATTACATCTTTAGCATTATCTCCACTGTTAAGTTCAACACTACATCTATGACAGTGGCACTTTCAGTTTTCCCAACGAAACTGAAATTCTTGTGGTGCTAAGTTAATATTACACCTCTAGCCTAAATTTTGTCAAGTTAATACCATACCTCTAACAAATTCAATCAAAACCCGTTAAGTTAATATAACAACTCTGATGGTAAAGATTTTTATAGATCTCGAACAGATCTAATCTCACATGTTGTTCTCCTCAATAGAATGACAGGTCCACCTAGAATTGCTATTATGTTAATATCACACCTCTAGCAGTATTCTTCCTGAATTCAAATTGAATCCTAGTTATGTTAACACTAAACCTCTAACAATAAACTCAGACATAAATCTCTAGTGGATCAAAACCCTACTTGTTATTCTCTTTTATAGAGTAGCAAGTTTCCAAAAGTTCTCCAATCTTTTACCACCCAAAAACTGTCAAGTTAAGACTACACCTCTGACAGTCCGTTCAAATCCCTAGTTGGTCAAGTTACACTTGTTATCTCATCTACAGAATGACAAGTCCACAAAATTCAATTTCCCAAGTAGAATTAAACTTTTGATCGTTACGTTAATCGTTACCTCTGGCAATCAAATATAATCAATTTAGTTTGTCTGATTTTCAAACGCAAAAGAAGGAATAAAGATGAGACACAAAAATAAAATTTGATAACTTTTATTATTTATATCAAAATGATAAAAGTGATACAAATGCTCTCTTATTTGATAAATGGAGTGTTACAAAAAAAAGGAATAGAAAAGGGCTAATCTCGCTCAGCGAGAGAGTGAATCTGGTCCCGGAGATGCTGAATCTCACGTTGGCGTGTTCTCTCAACTTTCGCCAAAGCTTGAACTCTTAATTCTTCTTCCGATAAGAATTTCTTCATAGCAAGTTGTGCTTGAAGAGATTCCCGCTTGGAAGAAGGAGCAGAGAGATCTTCTTGAACCTGCTTCTTGGTGACCTCTAGCTCCTCCAGTTTCTTCTTGGCGGTGACAAGTTTTTACTCGTTAACTTGAATCAAGGCTTGAGCCTTGGCAATTGCTGCTTGAGCATTGGCTATGACTTGCTTTGCATACTTGGTGATGACCTCAGATTCCCTAGAGTCATCAATCAATCTCTGCTAGCTGGCTATAAATTCATTGACGTGATGGGCCTCCTCAGTCATTATCAATCTCCTTCCATTCGTGTTCTTGAGCAGCGAGGAGCTTGTTTAGCATCAGCCGAGCCTCGTTCACCGTATTGCCATTTTTCAGGGTCCTCAATCCTTCAAACACATCCCCAGTTGCTTTACTAGTACCAGATGTGCCTTAGCATAATCCAACCTCCAGTATGATGAATGTTTTCAATCTAATTCTCAAGGAGTGTTCATTGATCGTGGGAAAACTGCGCACAAAAAGTATATGTTTTGAAATCAAGAGTTAAAAATGCGTGATTTGGCTTCCTCGATACTTTCATTATAGCATAGAGGCTAAAACGAGTCGAATTCACAAGAACGGGAGGCGATAGAAGCTTACACGGTATGTTCACATGTATATTAAAAGTTCTTCAATGTTTGAAAGAATGAAAAGAAAAGAAAATAAGGAATGAAAAGAGAAGTGTATGGTGAAACACAAAGAACTGGGAAACATAGAAGAAATGGTTTTTGTGATTTTTGATATCTCTAAAACAAAGTGAAAAAGAAAGAAAACTCATGGCTACTAACTACTAATAGCTCCACTAACCATACTAACCTCTTAGTGATAGTTGCCTCACATGTATCCTTGGCAATCACTAGTCCTTAGTTTAAGAGCGTTTCAAAGCATGACCCATACGATAACTTTCACATCCAAACTCAACAAAACCAGTGCAAGCTATACTTAAACCATCAAAACTAGACAAGAGAGTAAAATAATGTTAGCTTGTTAGAGAGTTATGATGTTAGAGTATTAGATCCATTTGAGCCATCAATAACTCTTCCAAGAGCATGGCCAAGTAGAGGCTATTACATTCATGTGGATTATCATATAAGAAGTTAGCAAGTTAGTGGTTAGTAGTTGTTACCATGAGAGAAAATTAGCTAAACATATAAAAGGAGTTAGAGAGAAGAAAACAAAGACAGATAAAGTGAGAATCTTTCATAACTTGTCACCTTCTATTACAAGAACTCTTGCTTTACAACCATGTATCACTTTCTCTCCTATTACAAGATCTACAAAAAATGAAAAATACAAGGGAGGAAGAAGAAGAAAAACTAATCTAAACTACCCTACATTACAACATGGAGAAGAAACAACTAAAATTATCCTAAAAACTACTCAAAAACTTCTCTCCCTCATGCTCTGAAATCCTAGGGTATTTATAGGCAAACTGGCGCATCAGGCGGTCAGTATGGAGCCGCGCGTCAAATCCTGGCAAGTGGCTCCACACCAGGGCCGCGTTTTCGTGGCCTTGGCTGCGTTTCTGTATCTGTACCTGGGTGGCGCGCGCAGCGTCACCTGCTGCGCGCTGCCCAATGGTCCCTGTAATGCCCCGATCCCGCAGGTACGGGGACGTTATGGCGACGTACATACGTGAGGTGAAAACACACTCACGCGTACGTTAAGCCTCAGTACAGAACATAGCCTCCATATAGACAAGGGGTCCAACAGGAAATAAGTACAAGAATACCTGTAGAAAGAGGTTAGTTATCATAACAGATATGAAAACAGGGATAAATAAAATAACAGAAATAAAGTACTAAAATACCTATGAATAGTCCTGATGAGGAATATCCCATGTGACTCCAAGGCACTCTCTGAAGCTATGGTAACTCGGATCTCCAATCTGGGCATGCAAACTCAGGGTCGTCAGAAAGCGACCTAGTGAGTGGTAAAATTAAATAATTAACTTAATATTATTTTAATAGGGTCAAATTTTGACTAGCTCCGAACGATGCCCAAAAATAACAAAAAATAGAGAATATTATTCTGAGACGTAATATGAAAATGGTTTATAAAAATTCAATTCGGTTTGCAAATTAAAAATCCCGGAAGCTGTCGCCGATACGGGCGACACCGGTTTTGCCAGGTTTTCGAAAAAATCAGAAAAATCTCCAAAAATATCTGAACGTAAATAATATGATTCTAAGGCACATGGTGAAGCGGATTCCCAAAATCTAGCTCCGTTTGTGAAAGAAAAATTGGAAGGCCGATTATCGGTATTGGTCGACACTGACTACGGAGATTTTCCAAAATAATCCAGAAAAATTCCAGAAAATCCTGAAAAATTAAAATATTAAAAAATGATTTTTAAAACTGAAATCAACTCAATCGGATTACCACGAAGGTCAAATCAATTTTTGTACGTCGTATCGCGTACCGATACGGTGATACGTACACCAGGTATCAGGGGGTTACAGTCCCCCTATCAGTTGCATGTTTCCGGTTTCTAGTTTTGGGCCCCTGGTTTTGATGAAACTGCTCTCCAATGTCAATGGCTATATTATAGGCCTTTAATCACCCATTAAATGGTGATTTAGGGTCTTCTTCTTCATTACACACCTGTCACGCCCCGCTTCCCAAAATACGGAATATAGATACGTGACAATGGCCAGCAGATACTCACGAAGAGTGAAATCTCTTCCATGAGTACCTTAGGCTGTCAATAACAAGCAGGATAGCACACATATATGCACATACCACCAAGCACAGGGATAAAATCACATATATGAAAAACTGAATCATAAACAATATCATCCACTATATCTGAATAAAACAAGTCAAGAAGAAAACTGAACTCACCGGAGAACAGCGAAACCAGAATATGATCTACGAACAACTCTCTATACCAGCTTCCTGATCTAAATACTGAAAAATAATATAAAGGTCCGTCAGAAGCGGACCAGCAAGTGCACACACGAGAAGAGGAAACAATAATATGGAAATGTGAAAGTAAAGGGCAATATAAGTAGAGCACTAGAATCAATGAGTCATAAATTTGACGGTAATATAAACTGACAGGTAAGATACTAATGAGAGTAACAGAACAGCCACGTGAAATAAGGTCATGTATGTATACTATGACATGTATATAATGAGCATGAAGCACCCTGGACAAGTAATGTCATATATTATAATCATCAAGTCACACGATCTCCAGATCACAAGTTAAGAATCATATGGCAAGTCAAGGAACATCATGTAGTCAAGATTATCCATGTCACAAATGATAATTCTAAGTCTCGTATATTTTATTATCCTAACTAATGTAACCATCCTGTGCCCCATCCCACAGGACAACTGCATATCAAACAAGTGATGCGTTAGTGGATCCTGATAGCAGGGAGAAACAGTTCACTGTACTCAGGTATCATGTAACATGTAATAACAGGAGCGCGCATAAATAACAAGATCACGTGTGGCATCCAAACCCATAAGGGTCGCCCTTCTAAACATACCTCCCTGGATTTCACCTGCTACAATCTCCCCCCAATAACCCCGGCTTGCTTAATTTTATTAATTAAATGCAAATGCAAACAGTGTGTTACTCAGTGTTACAGGATCATCGGTACCAAGAATATCAATATTAGATGGTAAACACGATGTGTATCAAAATCATGGGACGATGTAGATAGTGGCAATATCATGTGACAAATATATATTTGTGCAAGTGATACCAGATGCATGCAAAATAGTGCAAGTAATGTCAGTGACACGTAATCTAAATGTCAAAGTAAAACGATCATAATCATGTGTCCATAATCCAATAAGATATCCTCAAACAATTACTCAGAATATAATAATCAATTTCCTTGATTAATTTTCAATAATATCAGGATCACAATACAATCTTTAACTATCAATCCTTCTTCATTATTATCCAGTTATCCTCAAAATTCAGATCAAAATATTTATCATGATCAGTGTAGATTTCATTGATCTTCACATCGGTCTATCACATACAAGCAATCATGCAAATTGAATGCATTATGTACAGGAATGAGATGCAAACATGATATGTAAGGTAATAAAACATGATCACGAGACAGTATCGGCAATAATATCAAGAATACAAGAATAATTGTTATATAATCGGAAGAGGAAAGCTGATATGTAAATATGATCACAGGATAGTGTTAACGATCATGCGATGTGATAACCATGATTTATATTTAAGAGTAAGAATTAAGATCAAGATGAAAGTCAACGAGAGGAGAATCGTGTACACTTGCCTGACGTCGTTGGAGTCTGAATTCCCGTAACTGCAACCGGCTCTGGATAAAATTCGCGGCCTAAATATTGCGTGAATTAATTAGAGACTTAACATATTCTTATTCAGTGATAAGTTAAATAAGAAAGTAATTTTTTTTACTATTTATTATAATTTTAGTTGGTTAATTTTCCAAATAATTCAATTTTTGGATTTATAGCAACTATTTAAAAATATATTTTCAAACTAAAATACTTGAATAAACTAATAAATTGATGTATAATATTTACATATTACTTTCATATTTTTTTGTGCTATTTAGTAATTTATTGGTCATTTTTAAATAAATTATCATTGAATAGTAATTATAAAAATATTTAATTTCATGTTATTCTAAGTAATATTACATGAAAATAATTTTATATGGTTTCAAATTTAGTTTGTGATTTTCTGTGAATTTTCTGGAATTTTCTGTGAATTTTATGGAATTTTCTGAATTAAAATGAATCTAAAAATCAATAAAAATAATAAAAAGCTTAACAGGTCTGTTGCTACAGTAATGGGTTTGGGTCTAGTTTACTACAGTAAATGCTACAATTATTTTTCTACTTATTTTTATTTTATTTATTCCCTTTTTTTTTACACTATTCCTTTTTCTTTTTCCTCTTTTTCTCTCTCTCTGTTTTTTTTTATGGGGTCGGGTTCGGGTCTGTAAAACAGACCCGAACCCGGGTCTGTATACAGAACCGGACTGGGTCTGAGCCCAGACCCAGTCGGGTCTGGCTGAGCCCGACCAGGCCAGGATGGGCCTGGTCTGCCTCGACCAGACCCAGGTCTGGTCTGGCTCAGGCCAGACCTGGCCTGGTCTGCACTGTGCTGTGCACAGTGCAGTGGACAGCACAGTTCAGGTTTTTTTTGATTAAAATAAATTTCTAAAAATAAATTAAAAATTATGATAATTAGGAGGCATATCCCAGGTGTTCTACAAAATTTTATTGTTATTTTAGCATGCGTTTTACAAGGTGAAATTAAAGCTAACATGTAACGCATACTACTTGTTCGGTGAAATGCCACAACGAACTAAATTCTACAAAAATGGAAAATAAAAGACCTGGAACGCTTTCCTTCAGTCTGAATCTTCTTATCCTTATTCAGCACTTCAGAATCTCGCCAAATTTGAAAGAGGAAGAGCTATTTAGTGGAAGAAAGAAAGAGAGATTGAAGTTTTGCAAGTGACTTGAGATGATGAGATGTCCCTTTTATAGGCATCACACACACCCCTAAGCCCTCCTGAGAGTTAGACTACGTGAGAGGAGTAGTAGGTGCAGTTTGTGTGAGTGGGAATGAGGGGGAGAAAGTGTAGGAGAAGTTAGAGAGAGTGGGGGAAGTTGGAGAAGATGGAGGAGTTAAAGCGTGGTTTAAATAAATGGGCTTGGGTTTTAAGCCCACACGCCAATGTGGCAAAGCGATCTTGGTGTTACAGTATGGGGTGGTGGCCATGGTTTGAATTTGAGAAGAAACATTTTAGTTTTTTTTATTTTTCTTTGTAGAGGAAAGGGAAAATGTTCAAATAAAGTTGCTTTCACAAAGCAAAAAATGCTAAGGTGGCCATGTGGTTAGAGTATTCAATTCTATACAAAATGTGCTTAGGTTCAAAACCTGCAACGCATGCGGGTTTTTTTTTTTTTAAATTTCATTTTTTTCTTTTTTAATAAACATTTAAGCATTATTTTATTGGATTAAACTCTATTAATTCAGAAAAATTCTCAAAAATTCTCAAAAATAAAAGAAGTCATCCTAAACATTGTTGTGAAGTCAGATTTCCAAAATTCATTTCCTATTGTTAATTAAAAATCCCGGAGTCAGTCGTGGCACCGATCGACTCCGAAATTGAGATTCTTCTCCAATAATTCCCAAAAAAATTCCAAAAATCTCAAAAAATTCAAAAAAATTGGAAAATGATATTTTGAGCTGAAATGATCTCAATCCGACTATAAGGATAATTAAATCATCACTAGACACCAGTATTGACATTCGTATATCGAAAACCGAGGGTTACAATCCTACCCACCTTATAAAAAGAATTTCATCCTCGAAATTCCGCCAGGCATAGACATATGAATCGAAGCTACCTCTACTGAGTTAGGATTGTTCCAGATCCGTAGCCGTGTCAATATGATATAACCCAATACCAAGTCAACCATGGGTCATGATCTAACATATTCATCACCAAGAGTATCACCATAAATCCGGGGATTGGATTAACTTTTCGGAGTTCATAATCATTCATCCTTAATATCACTTTCATCTTTCGATCTACTATAGTCATGTTTATCTGATAAAATTACTCCCACTATTTATAGGCCAAATCCTTAAGGTCATCAGTATCATAGTAACACAAATCTCAGATCCCACCGTCACTATTGAAAAATCATCAGTGACAGATAATGAATATAATGTAACCAGTAGCAATAATAAGTGATAATTATAAAGTTGAGTTTTAAATTCATTAATCTTCATAAGAATTCAGATATATCTATTTCCTCCTTTCATCTATGATTCTCAAACAGAAGATCACAAAATTATCAAGGTATTCCAATTACAATGTTCTTGAGGGTCATAAGATTAACTCAACAACCTCAAACTATGATAGATATTCTTAAAGCATTTCTTAGATCTGAAAACTTCAAGATTCTAATCCTCAGAAACTAAATCCAAGCAATCTGATCCAAGGTATAGTCATATTTTGCCCAAGGCAATAGTTCCATTTATCGATCTGACTATCACTCCAAGATCCATGCACTAAATCCAATAGGTATGGATGTGATTTGATCATTATTTAATCCAGGCATGATTATTATCTTAAGTCTTACTTCTCACTATGATTCCCTTGTGGACATGTATCTCAAAAAGTTTCAGATCTAAAATTTCTCATAAAATTAACTGTCAGATAATTCGATAATGATCCTCTTCATTTATTCTTCTTCGTCCAAATAATCAAGTTAAATCCTCAATATATCTATCCTCAATCTAAACCAAGAATAATCTAACCAGACATGATCAAACGGGACAGAGTAGGTATGAAGACTACATGGATGGAAGAGTCATATCAGGGTGATGGTTCAAGGATTTCTGAGGATCAATTGTACCAGTATGGAGTCAAAGAAGGGAGTCAATGACTGTTTACTCAGATAATTTCGTGGATGATTATCATATATGTGGCCTGATTGTTTATATGGCATATAACTAACCTGGCTTGATACTAACAAAACCATGTCACGCCCCGCTTCCCAAAATACGGAATACAGGTACGCGACAATGGCCAGCAGATACTCACGAATAGTGAAATCTCTTCCATGAGTACCTTAGGCTGTCAATAACAAGCAGGATAGCACACATATATGCACATACCACCAAGCACAAGGATAAAATCACATATATGAAAAACTGAATCATAAACAATATCATCCACTATATCTGAATAAAACAAGTCAAGAAGAAAACTGAACTCACCGGAGAACAGCGAAACCAGAATATGATCTACGAACAACTCTCTATACCAGCTTCCTGATCTAAATACTGAAAAATAATATAAAGGTCCGTCAGAAGCGGACCAGCAAGTGCACACACGAGAAGAGGAAACAATAATATGGAAATGTGAAAGTAAAGGGCAATATAAGTAGAGCACTAGAATCAATGAGTCATAAATTTGACGGTAATATAAACTGACAGGTAAGATACTAATGAGAGTAACAGAACAGCCACGTGAAATAAGGTCATGTATGTATACTATGACATGTATATAATGAGCATGAAGCACCCTGGACGAGTAATGTCATATATTATAATCATCAAGTCACACGATCTCCAGATCACAAGTTAAGAATCATATGGCAAGTCCAGGAACATCATGTAGTCAAGATTATCCATGGCACAAATGATAATTCTAAGTCTAGTGTATTTTATTATCCTAACTAATGCAACCATCCTGTGCCCCATCCCACAGGACAACTGCATATCAAACAAGTGATGCGTTAGTGGATCCTGATAGTAGGGAGAAACAGTTCACTGTACTCAGGTATCATGTAACATGTAATAACAGGAGCGCGCATAAATAACAAGATCACGTGTGGCATCCAAACCCATAAGGGTCGCCCTTCCAAGCACACCTCCCTGGATTTCCCCTGCTACAGTCTCCCCCAATAATCCCGGCTTGCTTAATTTTATTAATTAAATGCAAATGCAAACGGTGTGTTACTCAGTGTTACAGGATCATCGGTACCAAGAATATCAATATTAGATGGTAAACACGATGTGTATCAAAATCATAGGACGATGTAGATAGTGACAATATCATGTGACAAATATATATTTGTGCAAGTGATACCAGATGCATGCAAAATAGTGCAAGTAATGTCAGTGACATGTAATCTAAATGTCAAAGTAAAACGGTCATAATCATGTGTCCATAATCCAATAAGATATCCTCAAACAATTACTCAGAATATAATGATCAATTTCCTTGATTAATTTTCAATAATATCAGGATCACAATACAATCTTTAACTATCAATCCTTCTTTATTATTATCCAGTTATCCTCAAAATCCAGATCAAAATATTTATCATGATCAGTGTAGATTTCATTGATCTTCACATCGGTCTATCACATACAAGCAATCATGCAAATTGAATGCATTATGTACAGGAATGAGATGCAAACATGATATGTAAGGTAATAAAACATGATCACGAGACAGTATCGGCAATAGTATCAAGAATACAAGAATAATTGTTATATAATCGGAAGAGGAAAGCTGATATGTAAATATGATCACAGGATAGTGTTAACGATCATGCGATGTGATAACCATGATTTATATTTAAGAGTAAGAATTAAGATCAAGATAAAAGTCAACGAGAGGAGAATCGTGTACACTTGCCTGACGTCGTTGGAGTCTGAATTCCCGTAACTGCAACCGGCTCTGGGTAAAATTCGCGGCCTAAATATTGCATGAATTAATTAGAGACTTAACATATTCTTATTCAGTGATAAGTTAAATAAGAAAGTAATTTTTTTTTACTATTTATTATAATTTTAGTTGGTTAATTTTCCAAATAATTCAATTTCTGGATTTATAGCAACTATTTAAAAATATATTTTCAAACTAAAATACTTGAATAAGCTAATAAATTGATGTATAATATTTACATATTACTTTCATATTTTTTTGTGCTATTTAGTAATTTATTGGTCATTTTTAAATAAATTATCATTGAATAGTAATTATAAAAATATTTAATTTCATGTTATTCTAAGTAATATTACATCAAAATAATTTTATACGGTTTCAAATTTAGTTTGTGATTTTCTGTGAATTTTCTGGAATTTTCTGTGAATTTTATGGAATTTTCTGAATTAAAATGAATCTAAAAATCAATAAAAATAATAAAAAGCTTAACGGGTCTGTTGCTACAGTAATGGGTTTGGGTCTAGTTTACTACAGTAAATGCTACAATTATTTTTCTACTTATTTTTATTTTATTTATTCCCTTTTTTTTACTATTCCTTTTTCTTTTTCCTCTTTTTCTCTCTCTCTGTTTTTTTTTTATGGGGTCGGGTTCGGATCTGTAAAACAGACCCGAACCCTGGTCTGTATACAGACCCGGACTGGGTCTGAGCCCATTCGGGTCTGGCTGAGCCCGACCAGGCCAGGCTGGGCCTGGCCTGGTTCGACCAGACCCAGGTCTGGTCTGGCTCAGGCCAGACCTGGCCTGGTCTGCACTGTGCTGTGCACAGTGCAGTGCACAGCACAGTTCAGTTTTTTTTTGATTAAAATAAATTTCTAAAAATAAATTAAAAATTATGATAATTAGGAGGCATATCCCAGGTGTTCTACAAAATTTTATTGTGATTTTAGCATGCGTTTTACAAGGTGAAATTAAAGCTAACATGTAACGCATACTACGTGTTCGGTGAAATGCCACAACGAACTAAATTCTATAAAAATGCAAAATAAAATATCTGGAACGCTTCCCTTCAGTCTGAATCTTCTTATCCTTGTTCAGCACTTCAGAATCTCGCCAAATTTGAAAGAGGAAGAGCTATTTAGTGGAAGAAAGAAAGAGAGATTGAAGTTTTGCAAGTGACTTGAGATGATGAGATGTCCCTTTTATAGGCATCACACACACCCCTAAGCCCCCCCTGAGAGTTAGACTACGTGAGAGGAGTAGTGGGTGCAGTTTGTGTGAGTGGGAATGAGGGGGAGAAAGTGTAGGAGAAGTTAGAGAGAGTGGGGGAAGTTGGAGAAGATGGAGGAGTTAAAGCGTGGTTTAAATAAATGGGCTTGGGTTTTAAGCCCAACGTCAATGTGGCAAAGTGGTCTGGGTGTTACAGTATGGGGTGGTTGCCATGGTTCGAATCTGAGAAGAAACATTTTAGTTTTTTTTTATTTTTCTTTGTAGAGGAAAAGGAAAATGTTCAAATAAAGTTGCTTCCACTAAGCAACAAATGCCAATGTGGCCATGTGGTTAGAGTATTCAATTCTATACCAAATGTGCTTGGTTCGAAACTTGTACCGCATGCGTGTTTTTTTTTATTTCATTTTTTTCTTTTTTAATAAACATTTAAGCATTATTTTATTGTATTAAACTCTATTAATTCAGAAAAATTCTCAAAAATTCTCAAAAATAAAAGAAGTCATCCTGAACATTGTTGTGAAGTCAGATTTCCAAAATTCATTTTCTATTGTTAATTAAAAATCTCGGAGTCAGTCGTGGCACCGATCGACTCCGAAATTGAGATTCTTCTCCAATAATTCCCAAAAAAATTCCAAAAATCTCGAAAAATTCAAAAAATTGGAAAATGATATTTTGAGCTGAAATGACCTCAATCCGACTATCAGGATAATTAAATCATCACTAGGCACCAGTATTGACATACGTATATCAAAAACCGAGGGTTACAACACCATGGACTTAGAATCACACAAGCAAACTATTATTAGTAGTATTTAATATTAAATAAATGTGAAGACGTGATATGAAATATGCAGTTTTAGAGACTAATCACACCCCCACACTTATCTTTTGCTCGTTCTGAGCAAAACAAAAACTAAGAAAATTATTACACCACTTTCGTAGGTGACGCGATTGCACTGAGCATGTGCAACAAGCCGTTAAACCTCTAAGTTTCCCCTAGAGGAGGAGTTTTATCTCCTAGCGGATTACACCCACAAAATCCATAAAGATAGAATCAAATGTTAGTATTTTTGAAAACAAATTTTGAATAGAGAAATGTGTCGAAGTATTTTTGCGAAAATATAAGTGATCCAAGGTCATAGGTTAACCAGAAATTATTCTTAAACTAAGTCGAAATGCAAAATCTTGTTATAATTAAATGTAAGAATTTAAAATTGAATTAATTCTTTGATCTTTCATAAAACTCTTAGAAAAATATGCACTTTGTGAACAATGAAGTTTTTTGTGATATCGACTCTAACTTTAATGCCATTTATTTATATTATTATTATTTATATTTTTTTCTCCTCTTAGTTTTCTTAGGCTTTCTAGCTTACCCTGGTAGTGAGGCTTTAGCCGGTGACTCTCAAGCCAGAAAGTTTTAGAGCACCAGATGAGAAAACATCCCTTAGACTTAAGGACTCTAGTAAACAAGGCCACAAAACTAAAGGGGATTATCTTATTTTTTTGTCCACTGTTTTAGGTCTGAATAATCATGCTTTCTGAGGTATAATTACCCAACTTTAATAAGTGATTTTATTATCATTTCATTTTCATTTTATATATATATTTTTATGACATTTTCAGTCTTCATTTCAATCCCAAAAATTATGTAAGTGTGAAGTGCATAAATCTAAGGCAAAAAATTCAAGATCAAATTATCTTTCCAATCTTACTTTCTTATGCTAAAATTTAAACAAGATCTATTATTTTGACTCAGTTTAAAATTTTATAATATTAGGTCTTCCTAATTTCTAAGATAATCTTAATTTTCTTATTAATAAATCAAAACTATTTCTCTTATTTCAAAAAATTTTATAAAAAGAAAAGAAAAGAGTTTTTATACAAAAGAAAATTTTAAAAAATGTTCCTAAAATGAAGTGTAAAAGAAAGAAAATTTAAAACTAGCCTATGTTAATAAACCTTCCCTCACACTTATCTCATGCATTGTCCTCAATGCATCGTGAATGTGTATATACATGAAACAAATGAGGAGAGAAGGAAAATTGCCTCATGGTGGTGGCTCCGGTGGTGGTCTGATTGGGACCTATCAATGATCTCTCTAATATGACCCAGTAAAATGTTGAAGAACTGTATGATCTTATTGAAAAAAATATTCCCATCTAATTTTCAATTTTCAAAAATAATTATTCAGTCATTTTCTTCAACATTCTTGTCCAATAATGAAGTGTAATTTTGAAAGATGATTGATTTAGACTCAAATGGAACAAGAATAAAAACTGTACCGACTCAAGAATTTGGCTGAGATTAAGTCGAGATTCAGAAGGGGAGTCGAAATTGGTTCAAAAATGGGATCCAAAGTAAAGAATTGATGTTCACACACTTTTCCCATCAATAAAGTGTGATCAGAAGATATTCGTGATTCATTTTCGCGGTGTGCTGGTACAGGATTCAATATTAATTCCGGAATAAGAAAAAAAATCTGGTAAAGATACCGGAGTCATTACTGAATCAAAGAGTGAAATGGAGTCACGAACTTGAGGTTCAGGATCACTTTCAAGCTCAAGTTCAATTTCAAAAAAAGGATAATTTGCTAAAATGTCAAGGTGGTTCTCAAAATCTTGGGCAAGTTAAAAAGGATGTAAGAAAATTGAATCTTGATTTTCATCCACGGAAGGAATGGAATAGGTGAAATGATCAATTCAAGTTCAGGAGTTATGGGAATCAAAACTAGCTCAAGAAATTTACTTAGTTTAGGTAACACTATAGGAGTCGATATTGATTCAAGGATTGGACTCGAATCGCTAAATTGAAGCTCAGGTTCACATTCATCTTCAAGTTCAATTTCAGGAATTGGATAACTTGCCAAACTATCAAGAGGTTGATGTTGGTTAAGTTAAGGTTGGTATGATGAAATTGAGCTGGATTTTCAAAATGACATGATTCGTGAGACGTATGAAAATCTGATGGACATGGGAACTTATTTATATTTTGTATTATTCGCTCGGTCTCTTGCATGAATTTCATAGTTTTTTCCCACAATGATTTTTCTTTGATTGGTACTGGAAAAAAACTAAACGAATTTTGGAAATTTTGTGGATATGATGAGGCCATCATGTTTTCGAATTATTTTTGAGCCTCTATCATTTCTTCCAAAGTCCTTTGCAACGATGATTTTTCTTCAATTGGTGGTTCAGGAAAAGGAGGATATGAAGCAGAATCGGGGAATGAATATTGTGAAAATTGTCGACAACGTGGATGAAAATTTGACTCGGGGGAGGTGAATCTCCATAAACTTCGTGAAGAATGAAAGTTATTTTGAAAATTATAGTCATAGGATTAGGGATATGGGTCATATTGAGTCAGATAATCCCAACTTGGCATATATGGTTGATTCATGTTGTACATAGCCGGGTCAGAGTTATCAGAGTCAAATGAGGTCGGGGTGAAATATGGATTCATATTATGATTGAAAAAATTGTTGTTGTTAAAATCCATTTCACAATTTACAAAAAAGAAAACGAACGAACAAACAAACAAACAAACAAAGAAAAAAACAAGCCTGTGCTAGGGTTGACTTAGACCTAGACGACTCCTAACTGGTTAGACTATCGACAGGGAGTATATTGTTAGAATCAGACCACGAGTTAATCGGCCAGATAGGGGGAAGATCAGTGGGAGGTATCCGTTTCGGAGCAACGGGCCTAATTATGCCAAACCACTATTCTTCGAGGTTTCGCCTCTCAACCCCCTACCTTAAACACCGATTTGACAAGAGTCAACTTTTAACAACTCCCCCTTAGGTCAATCTGTTAAATGAGTCCAAGATGTCCCTAGGGGCCAATGTCTAGCAAATTTTATTTTGGCTTGGGTTGTGTGAGTGGGGAGGTGATTTTTGGGCTAAGAGAGGGTAATGACTTTCCCACCTTATGTTGTATTAGGTTTTGCCCTTAAGTTCAATTCGTGCAAGTGTGCAAAATAGATAAGAATGAACACACAAAGAGAGTAAATCACTCACGTGTTCGTCCTAACTATATGCTATGTAATATGTACACCTCTATCAGGATCACAACAACACAAGAATAAAATACAGTATATTGGAATTGAAATTGACACGTGCCTAGATGCAAATATCTAAACCGTTTTAAAACATCTAATTTCTGTATTTTAGTTCTTAAGTTATTATAATGCACAGGTAATATAAACAAAAAGTAGCAGCATAATATAATAATATATAAGAATTTACTCAACCACACAAAAGAAAGCGTGGACTTCTGCAATGCTAAAGAATTTGACCTGCATACCAAAAAACAAACAAGAAAAGTTAGCAAAAATGTGAAGTGTATGTTTTGAAATCAAGAGTTAAAAATGCGTGCCTTGGCTTCCTCAATACTTCCATTATAGCATAGAGGCTAAAACGAGTCGAATCCACAAGGACAGGAGGCGATAGAAGCTTACATCGTATGTTCACGTGTATGTTAAAAGTTCTTCAATGTTTGAAAGAATGAAAAGAAAATAAAATAAAGAATGAAAAGAGAAGTGTACGGGAAACACAAAGAAGTAAGATATATAAAAGAAATGGTTTTTGTGATTTTTGATATTTCTAAAACAAAGTGAAAAAGAAAGAAAACTGATGGCTACTAACTACTAATGGCTCCACTAACCATGCTAACCTCTTTGTGATAGTTGCCTCACATGTATCCTTGGCAATCACTAGTCCTTGGTTCAAGAGTGTTTTTTCAAGAGTGTTTCAAAGCATGACCCATACGATAACTTTCCCATCCAAAATCAACAACAAGTGCAAGCTACACTTAAACCATCCAAACTAGACAAGAGTAAGCATGGAATAAAGTAATGTTAGTTTGTTAGAGAGTTAGGATGTTAGAGTGTTAGATCCATCATCATGAGCCATCAATGGCTCTTGCAAGAGTAAGGCCAAGTAGATGCTTTAGATTCATATGGATTATCATATAAGAAGTTAGTAAGTTAGTGGTTAGCAGTTAGTTGCCATGAGAGAAAATTAGCTAAACATGTAAAAGGAGTTAGAGAGAAGAAAACAAAGAGAGGTAAAGAGAGAACCTTTCATAGCTTGTCACCTCCTATAACAAGAACTCTTGCTTTCCAACCATATATCACTCTCTCTCCTATTATAAGATCTACAAGAAATGAAAAATACAAGGGAGGAAGAAGAAGAACAACTAACCTAAACTACCCTACACTACAACATGGAGAAGAAATAACTAAAACTATCCTAAAAACTACTCAAAAACTCCTCCCCCTCATGCTCTGAAAATCACAGGGTATTTATAGGCGAACTGGGGCATCAGGGGGTTAGTATAGAGCCGCACGTCAAATCTTGGCGCGCGGCTGCATACCAGGGCTGCGAAAACGCGGCCCAGGCCGTGTTTCCGCAGTTGTACCTGGGCGGCGCACGCAGCGTCGCCTGTTGCGCTCTGCCCAATGGTCCCCCTGTTGGCTGCATGTTTCGGTTTCTGGTTTTGGGCCCCTGGTTTTGACGAAACTGCTTTCCAAGGTCAATGACTATATTATAGGCCTTTAATCACCCATTAAATGGTGATTTAGGGTCATCTTCTTCATTGCACACCATGGACCTAGAATCATACAAGCAAACCATTCTTAGCAATATTTAATATTAAATAAATGTAAAGATGTGGTATAAAATATGCAGTTTTAGAGACTAATCATTCGTGCAAACTCAAAAGAACTTCTCCTAGAAAGCCCCAACTCATTGCAAGACTTCATCGAAATAAAGAATTGTTGGCCCGGAGGCCTTCCTCTCTAGTTTTGATGATGATTAACTCATGTAGTTATGTTTACTAATAATCTTGTGATTTTAGTTTCAGATCATTAAGCAAGATATTAGTTGGTGATTGCTTCAAAAAGAGGAGTTTAGAAGCTTTCACTTGGTGATTCCCGTGCCCGAGCATCAAGATCATACCTTTGCACTCGGTGGATCACGTTTGGGATCGAGTCGGCTTGAAGATGAAGATCATCAAGAAGACTTAGGTATCCTAGTTTAGTTTAGTATGTTTTAGATCCATATGTAAAGCTTAGTATAGTTGGTATGCTCAAGTGCACAACACACACGTTTTTTTATGCTTGGATATTGGTTTTTCGGTTTTTTGTTTAACCGATATTTGTTTTCATAATAGATTGATCAAAACAAGTTTACATGGTTTATGTATAGTAGATTCATTCTATACATGCAGGCTTAACTTTTAAACAAACTTATTTTGACTTTCCTATTCATGTATTGAAAAATTCAAGTTTGACAAAATACATGTTTTGATTTTTGGTAAAAATGTTAAAACACAAAAATGGTTTCATATGCTAGATATTAGAGTTAAAATGTTTATCACAAGTTTATATATCAATGCAAAATAATAAAACTATTTTTGGGTATTTTTACAAAGACTTAAAAGATTTTTAGAAATATTTTTAACATGTGTTTCTGACCCAGACTGTGGCTGACAGGCCAGGTCGGTCGACCGCACGGGTCGACCGCACCAAAGGCCGGTCGACCCTTACAGTCGACCGACGTGCACAGGCTTGTGCACGTTTGGCAGACACAGGGACGGTCGCCGGGCGGCCGACCGGACCAGAGAGCTTTGCTCTCTGTATCTGGGCGGTCGGCCGGACGGTCGGCCAGATTGCCCCAACGGTCATATTTTTGATCGTTTGCGGTCGGCTGGCCGGTCGACTGCTAGCCTGTCAGGCTGCCAGATCAGCCTAACGGCTAGTTTCTGGTTTTGGCCTATATAAACCCCATTCCTTTGGGATTTTGGCCAAGGTTTTCAACAAGAAAAATTCTCAGTTTCTCCAGAGTTTAAAAGAAGTTTTAAAAGAGTTTTAAAGCTTAAAGATTTCATTTTTATTATTTTTCAAGGGTTTTGGAAAATCAAAGAAAACTAGGTTTTTGGGATATTGTTTTGGATTTTCATTTCAATCATCTACAAGAGATTTCCCAAGTAGTTTCTCTTTGTGATTTGCTTTCCAAAAAACACCTTGATTTCCACTTGAGCTATATCTTCTATCCTAATCTATTAGGATCTTTGTTTTTGTGAAAAAAGGAGAGTTTATGGTCTTTGGAACCACTTGTTGTAAAAACCCTTGCTTTGATTGGGTTGCTTGGTTGAAGCAAAACCTGCACATAAAAATAAAGAATTTTAGATTTAGAATGAAGATGTGCAAGTGCTCAATTCTTACCGCTATAGCAAGTGGCTATGCGGGTCATGATCCACAAGGAGGGTTTTGCGATAGAAGCGTTTACGTTTTTGTATTGAAATCTTTATGAAAACCAAACGAGAGTTCTTCTCTATTTTTAAGTTAAAAAAATGGAAAAGAATTATGTTAAAGTTAGAAGAAAATGAGAGATGAAGAAGGTGGAAAAAATCAGAAAACGGCGAAAGCGACTATGTACAAATGATTATTTACAAGGAAGTGAAAAGGAGTGGTGTTGGTGATTTAATTTACAGAAATGAAAGAAAAGAAAGAAGAGGAAGAAATACTTACCTAGATTGATTGATGACTTACCTGAAAACCTTTGCATGTTCTACCTTTGTTTAGGAGGCGTTCAACGCATAGATCATAAGCCCAAGCTCAGTCCCCGTTCGCATTATATCATCAAGTCTCACACAAGCATGAAGTGATACGTCTTGAGGAGGAGAACGTCTTCATTAACTATCGTGGGCACTCACATAACATCGTTATACTTGTGCTTTGGAATTCACTTGTAAACTCAATAAAAACAAACGAGATAAAGTAGAAGAGGAAGACGAAAACAAAAGAAAATGAAAGTAAAGAAGAACATAAAAATGTTACCTTTTATTGTTTGAAACGATGGAAGAAAGGAGGAGGGTACATCGGTGTCACTCTCAACATATGCCTCTCTCTCTTACTTACATGAATCATCATCTAACCTAAGCTTACATACAATTTACATAAAAAGAAAAGAAAAACCTAAAACTAAGAAATGGAAAACTTGGCTAAATCCTATCTCTCCATGGTCGTCCATTTTCAGCGCAAAGACTGCCTTTTTATAGGCAAAAACCCAACATGCAGGATCCCAGGGAGATCGGGGGAGCAAACGCTCCCTCTAACTCCCCAACTAAGCGCGCGGCCAGGGTGTGGCCAGGTGGCCACACCCTGTTGGTGGGTCTCTCTGGGATTTCCTTCTGCATTTATCTTCAGTTGGTTTCTTCGTTTGAGTCCAGGTTTCTGACGAAATGGCCTTGGATCTTGGCTTTAACCGATCGATTCTGAGAGGATTCTTCTCAACCGGTTTTCAACCTCTTGATTTTGCCCTGATTTACTGAGTGCGAATTAATTCTGATTTAATTCAGAATTTTGGTTGGTTTTGGGCTCATTTCTCTTCATCTCCTTAATGAATGGGCCTGCAAATAAATTAAGCAATTAATTAAGACAATGCAAAGTTTTATTCTAGAATAAGTATGGAAATATGATACTAAATATGCAACATTAGCGACCAATCACATCCCCATACCTATCTTTTGCTCGTCCTCGAGCAAAACAACTAAACTATACTAAGGATTATTAGACCACTTTCGCATGTCACGCGATTGCACTGAGCATGTGCAACAAGCCGTTAAACCTCTAGGTTTCCCCTAGAGGACGAGTTTTGTCTCGTGAGGGTTTTCAGCGGATTGCACCCACAAAATCCATAAAGAAAGGGAAATAAAGAGTTAGTATTTTCGAAAAGCATTTTGAAAGGGAAAAATATTTGAAATATAATTGTAAGATCTAAGCAATCTATAAGTTATAGGAAAACTGAATTTTTCATTCCCAAACTTAGTTTCTATTCAGAAATTTGTTATCAATTAAAGTAAGGAGTCAACTTGTACTTCTCATCTAGTCTATTACTTTACCCTAAGTCATATGCACTTGTGACTGTGAAAATTTTGACTAAGAGTTCATTAACTCTAACTCTTATGCCTTATTTATTTATATATATATATTTTTTGGTGGTATTATTTTTTAGCTTTATTAGGCTTTCTAATCTGCCCATGTAACGAGCCTTTAATCGATGACTCCCAAACCAAACGGTCTTAGGGCACCGGGTGAGAAGACACCCCCAGGACTTAAGGACTCGAGCAAATAAGGCCACAAAAACTAAGGATTTTATTATATGAACCTCTTTTAGGCGTGAATACTTATGCTTTATTAAGCAAAAATACCCAGCTTAATCAGAGGATTTTATATATATTTTTCTTTTCAAACTTATCTAATAATCTTTCGCATAAATACTAAGGCTTACTTAGGCCAAAGCACCTAGCTAATCAATAATTAGATTTGTTTATCTTTTTTTTTAATAAGGCATAAGAATCTTTGTTTTTGAACCCTAAGTGTGTAAGTGTATGAAGTGTGCATATTTCATTAAGGTAAAGATCAAGACTAAATTACTTTGACAAATTATCTTCCTAACTCTAAATATCAAACAAATAATCTTATTTTGATCAAGTATAAGAAATCCTAATTTGGATTTTCCTATTCCTTAAAATTAACTTAATTTCTTACAAAAAATATGTCAAAATATTGTTTCTCTTTAAAAAAGTTTTTAAAAGTAAAGAAAATGTTAAAATGTTTTTTTATTTTAAAAACTAAGTTATGTTAGACCCTCCCCCACACCTATCTCATGCATTGTCCTCAATGTATGAATTAATGCATAGATGCATGAAAAAGAAGAAAGGGAAGGAAAATGTTACCTTAAGGTGGTGGTTCCGGTGGTGGTCTGATTGGTCCATGAAATGCGGCCCAATCGACTTTACGTTGGGTTCGGAGGAACCCACTAGAAATTTCACTAATATAACCCATTAAAATTGTGTATCCATGAAGGATTTTTATTAAGTATTTGACCCCATCTAATTTCCAAATTCCATAACTGATTTCAGAGTCAAATTTGTCAACCACCTCGTCCCAAAATGGAGTATGAAATGATAGAACGGTTGACTTGGACTCAGGAAGTATAGGAACTAATACCGACTCAGGAAGGTGACTTAAGTCAAGTAAAGGTTTAGGAGTCGAGACTGGTTCAATAAGTGTGTCCAAGTCAAGAAGTTGAAACTCAAGTCCACATTGATTTTCCAACAATGGAATGTGACTTAATATTGGTGATTCATGTTCAGGAATGATAAGTAGGGAAATCAAAACTGACTCTAACATATTACTCAAGTTTGGTAACAAAACAGGAGTCAAGATTGATTCAGAAAGTTGAACTGGATCACAGATTTGAAAATCTTAGTCACATATCTCATTGAGTTCAATATCAAGAAAATGAGAACTTGCCAATTTGTCAATAGGATTTTCAAAAGTGTAAAATTGGTCAAGTTCAATATGATCATCAAAAATGGGTGATTCAATTTCATGATGAATTGGCACAAGATCCAATGTTGACTCGGGAAAAGATTAAAATCAGGTGAAAATACCGGAGTCATTATTGAATCAGGAAGTAAAATTGAATCCCTAAGTTGGGGTTCATGATCATAATCATTTTCAAGTTCGATTTCAGGCAAGGGATAACTTGCCAAACTATCAATATTATTTGGAGTTTGGGCAAGTTCAAATGACTGTTCTGAAATGGAACCTTGATTTTCAAAACTACATGACTCTTCGGCTCAATAGAATGGTTAGTGACATCAGAACTGGTCAAACGGTGAGAACGTAGAGATTCGAGCATCATATCTATGTCACGATTTTGAGCATTTTTAGCATGAGTCATGACTTCAAGCATCTTTTCATAGTTGATGGATTCATTATTTTGATAAAAAGTTGAAGTGTTGTCTTGGAAGTGGTAGTGAAATTGTGAGTCCATCAGATTTTGTAATTGTTGTTTGGACTCACGCATACTCCTTTCCAAAATTGATGGTTTCCTATTTTGGACTGGTGGAATTGAGTATGACTCTTGGGGATATTGTGGACTAGGTGGATAAGCGGGGCAAGTTGGTTGAAAATTATGCTCGGGGGAGGTGAATCCCCACTGACTCGGTGAAGAGTTGAAATTATTATGGAAATTATAGTTATTAGATTGGGGGCATGTGTTATATTGATTCAGATAAGACCAATCTGACACACTAGGTTGATTAAAGTATGATATGCCGGGTTGGTAATATCCGAAAATGAACTCGGTGTGTAATATGGATTATTATTAAAGTTGAAAAAATTATTATTATAAGCCATATCACACAATAGAATACAAAAAAGAAAGAAAAAACAAACAAATAAAAAGAGAAAATTCTAACTAAGTTAGGGTAGACCTATGACCTAGACGACTCCTAACTGATTAGACTGTCCACGGGAGGTCTAATGCAGACTTTGACCACAAGCTAATCAGCCAGGTCAGGGCAAGGATGGTGGGAGGTTTTCCGTCAAAGACGTTCCTTAATTAAATAACCACCAACCTTCGAGCTTTCGGCCCTTAATCCCTTTCCTCGACACTGATTTTGCAGGAGTCAAATTCCAACACCTTTCCCCCTTAGGATAATCTCCTAATTGAGTCTGAGATGTCCCTAGGGCCAACGTCTACTCATTTTTAGTTAAGCATGGGTTAGTGAGTGCTTGGAATCTGATTTTTGGGATAAGGAAGGGTGATTAAATCCCCACCTTATCTTGTTAATGGGTGATGCCCTTAAAATCAATTTGTGCAAGTGTACAAGATAAGTAAATAAGATGCACTCAAAGTGATGTAAATCAACCAAGAGATGAGTCCTATTCTACATGCAATGCGAACGTACCTTGCTCCAGCACTCTTCAACAGTAAAAAAAAATGAATTGAAAAGACACGTGCCTAAAAATGCAAACGTCTAATAAACTTTTAAAATTTTCAACGAACGTTTTATTGTTGACTTATTAGCAGGCTTTTGTGATAGCATATAAGAAATAAAGAATTGCAGTAGCTCTGTTTTGGCAAAGAAAGCAACCCTGCACAAAACCTGTTTAGTAGTCAACTCCTTTTTGCCGCGGATCCGCAGCTTTGCCCGCTAAAATGCGGCAAATCAGAGGGCACTTGGTCTCTGCTTTCTAGAGCAGAGGCCCAAGGCCACTTGTATGTTACTGTAATCTTATGTTCTTGCTTTGCTTGCCCTATAACCTGCAACAGAGAAGAAAGTTCGTTTTAGTTCTAAAAAATTTTCAAAAAAAATTCAGATTTCAATAAAAACGTTACCCTCCCCGGCAACGGCGCCAAAATTTGGTTGAAGCAAAACCTACACATAAAAATAAAGAATTTCAGATTTAGAATGAAGATGTGCAAGTGCTCAATTCTTACCGCTATAGCAAGTGGCTATGTGGGTCGTGATCCACAAGAAGGGTTTTGCGATAGAAGCGTTTACGTTTTTATATTGAAATATTTATGAAAACCAAACGAGAGTTCTTCTCTGTTTTTAAGTTAAAAAAATGGAAAAGAATTATGTTAAAGTTAGAAGAAAATGAGAGATGAAGAAGGTGGAAAAAATCAGAAAACGGCGACTATGTACAAATGATTATTTACAAGGAAGTGAAAAGGAGTGGTGTTGGTGATTTAATTTACAGAAATGAAAGAAAAGAAAGAAGAGGACGAAATACTTACCTAGATTGATTGATGACTTACCTGAAAACTTTGCATGTTCTACCTTTATTTAGGAGGCGTTCAACGCATAGATCATAAGCCCGAGCTCAGTCCCCGTTCGCATTATATCATCAAGTCTCACACAAGCATGAAGTGATACGTCTTGAGGAGGAGAACGTCTTCATTAACTATCGTGGGCACTCACATAACATCGTTATACTTGTGCTTTGGAATTCACTTGTAAACTCAATAAAAACAAACGAGGTAAAGTAGAAGAGGAAGACGAAAACAAAAGAAAATGAAAGTAAAGAAGAACATAAAAATGTTACCTTTTATTGCTTGAAACGATGGAAGAAAGGAGGAGGGTACATCGGTGTCACTCTCAACATATGCCCTCTCTCTTACTTACATGAATCATCATCTAACCTAAGCTTACATACAATTTACATAAAAAGAAAAGAAAAACCTAAAACTAAGAAATGGAAAACTTGGCTAAATCCTATCTCTCCATGGTCGTCCATTTTCAGGGCAAAGACTGCCTTTTTATAGGCAAAAACCCAACATGCAGGATCCCGGGGAGATCGGGGGAGCAAACGCTCCCTCTAACTCCCCAACCAAGCCACGGAAACGCGGCTTTGGCCGCGTTTCCGCGGCCAGGGTGTGGCCAGGTGGCCACACCCTGTTGGTGGGTCTCCTGGGATTTCCTTCTACATTTATCTTCAGTTGGTTTCTTCGTTTGAGTCCAGGTTTCTGACGAAATGGCCTTGGATTCTTGGCTTTAACCGATCGATTCTGAGATGATTCTTCTCAACCAGTTTTCAACCTCTTGATTTTGTCCTGATTTACTGAGTGCGAATTAATTCTGATTTAATTCAGAATTTTGGTGGGCTTTAGGCTCATTTCTCTTCATCTCCTTAAAGAATGGGCCTGCAAATAAATTAAGCAATTAATTAAGACAATGTAAAGTTTTATTCTAGAATAAGTATAAAAATATGATACTAAAAATATGCAACATTAGCGACCAATCATTGCTCCCTCTTTGTTAGAGGTTGAGGATTGTGGTTTGCTCCCTCTTTGGTAGAGGTGGAGATTTGTGTTTGCTCCCTCTTGTGTGAGGTGGAGCTTGGTGGTTTGCAACCCTCTTCAGTAGAGGTGTTGCTGTTGTTTGGCTACGGGCCTACCCCTCGGTTGTGAGGCGGTGTTTGAGAGAGGAGTTCGGTACTCCTATTGTTGTAACAAATCCTCCTCGGTGGAGGTTCCCTCGGTGGGAGATAGTGGATTGGAAATCCTTCATGGTGGTGAAGGCGGGGATGTAGAGCTAGGGGCTCGAACCTCGAAACATATCTTGTTGTTAGCGTTTGATCCATTGTCTCTCTAACCCTCTCTCTCTATTTGTGTTGTGCATTGCATCATTCTTATTGTCATTCATATCCTTGCATTGTTTCATATTGCCATATCTATTATATGCTTGTGTGTGTGGCTCACTTATACTTAACCACAAGAGCTTCATATAGCACCTCAACCCATATTTAGGGGAATCAAGAGGAGTTAGTCCAGAGCCCTTCACGGGGAATTCAGCTACACTTTTTGGTTGTATTAAGTGTGTTGCAAAAATTATTTTAGCTTCCGCATTTAGTTTCTAGATTAGCATTATCACCTATTCACCCCCCTCTAGGTGATTTACAAGAATTACTGGACCATCTGAAGAGCCAATTCTTCCATGATGTCTATGGCCGAAGCTAACTCTGCTGATGCACTTTTGGACCCCATTTTTATAATAGTGCGAATGGTGTCCATGGGGGCAGAAGCCCTCTCACTTATTCTCCCTAAGAGCGCAAAGTCAAGGTCAGCAGCAGATTTTCTCAATGCCAAAGTCGTGACTGGCACCTCCGGGACTGTAACTTTGGTAGCTTCCGATGTGACAACTAAAGAAGTAGACATCACAATACTTGGTTCATTTATTGAAATATGAAATATGTTGTTTCCTGCATCAGTGCTTGCCATAGGCTCTTTCATTTGAGCCACCACGGTACTCTCTGCAATTATAACAACCATGTTAGCAATAACAATGAGAGTGAAAGTATATATTGAATGTTTATTCTCTTACCAAGCTGAGGAACCGAAGATGGCAGATCCTTGGGTAAACTATTATAGGACGAGGGTTTCCCAATCATGGTGGTTGTTCCCACAGAGACCATGCCAGTAGTAGAACCTCAAGGCCCCCTAACTGGATGATTCAGTTGAAACCTGCATATAGAAAATACAAAATTTCAAAACTATAAGAATAGAATGTGCAAGTTCTCAATACTACCGCGATCGTAAGTTGCTATGCGGGTCATGATCAGCAAGGAGGGACTAGCAATGGAAGCTTTTTGGAAGTTCTCTTTTAAGTTACAAAGAATGGTTAAAGTTCTTCTTTTAGTCCTTGAAAATAAAAAGAAAATAAGTTATGTTAGATTGTGAAAGTGGTAGAAAGAAAGTGATGATGATTTTGAAAATTAAAAAACTAAGTTAAAGAAAGAAATAAAAAGAGCGAATAAAAGAGTTGGGAGATTGTGGTGATCTAAACTAAAGAATTAAAATAAAGAAACTAAAAATTCTTACCTTTTCAGTGCTCATATACCTTGAATCCGTCGCTACGACTGACCTAGTCTTTGAAGGCGATCAAGCATGGCGTCTAGGATCTTTCCCATTCCCGATCTACACTATGAATAAAAGGGCAAGCTATAACAAAAGAATGGTTGTTCATCACCATAGGCCATCAAGGGCACTTGCAATGGCGAAACAGTCTCGAGGCTATCGGATTCACTTGGATTACAAACACATTAGAGGAAAGTAAACGAAAATAAGAATAGAAAAGAAAAAGAGACTTCGATTCAATTCAAATAATAATGAAAAAAAAGACTTACTTATACCAGTATCACCCTCAGTATAAGCTTGCTCTCATACCTCCATGAAACTCGTCTCCTCTTAGTAACATAAAGAAAAGTAAAATTTACATTAAAAGAAAATTAAAAACCTACTCTAAAAAAAATAAAAAATTGGCTTAAGAATCTATCTCTGCTTCCTCGTTTCCTGTAGTATCTAAAAACTCAGTATTTATATGCAAAAATCAAATGGGGGAGAGCGTACCGAAGATAGAGGAGCAAACGCTCCCCAACTACTTCAACAATGTCGCGAAAACGCGGCTTTGGCAACGTTTCCATGACCTGGGTGTGGCCAGGTGGCCATACACAGGACGTGCAGGTCCCTGGCTTCGTGATATGTGTTTATCTTTTGCTAGATTTTCAAATTTTGGTCCTGAATTTGACGAAACCTCCTTTGATCTTCGGCTTTAACCAATTAATTTGTAAAGGTATGTTTTAACCACTTGTTCAATTAATTTTATCTTCTTTGATTTGCCTTGATTTGCCCTAATCAGCCCAGATCTTTGATTTGAATTAATTCCTAATTAAATCAGAATTTTGATGGGCTTTTGAGCTCGTTTCTCTTCCCTCTCCTTTAGTAAATGTCTGCATATAAAATAGACACAAATAGGATTAAAAACAGAGTTTGTTATATAATAAATATTAGAATGTGACAATAAATATGTAGAATCAATGACCGATCATACCCCCATACCTATCTGCGATTGTACTGAGCATGTGCAATAAGCCGTTAAACCTCTAGGTTCCCCCTAGAGGATGAGTTTTGTCTCGTGAGGGTTTTCAATGGATTACTCCCACAAAATCCATAAAGAAAGAGAAACAAAGTGTTAGTATTTTAAAAACACATTTTGAAAGAGAAAAATATTTGAAGTATTATTATAAGAATTAAGTAATCTATAAGTTAAAGGAAAACAGAACTTTTCATTAAACTTAGTTTTTATTCAAAAACTTGTTATCAATCAAGGTAAGGAGTCAAACTGTATTTCTCATCTAGTATATCATTTTACCCTAAGTTATATGCACCTTTGTGACCGTGAAATTTTGACTCGGGGTTCTTTAACTCTAACTCTTATGCCTTATTATTTTTTCTTTTGTTTTTTTATTTATTTTTGGTGATATTATTCCTTAATTCTATTAGGCTTTCTAATCTGCCCATGTAACGGGCCTTTAATCGGGACTCCTAAACCAACGGTCTTTGGGCACCGGGTGAGAAAACACCTCAAAGACTTAAGAACTCGAGAAAATAAGGCCACAAAATTAAGGATTTTATTATTTGAATCACTTTTAGGTGTGAATACTTATGCTTTATGAGGCATAAATACCCAGCTTAATCAGAGGATTTTTGATATATTATATATATATTTTTCTTTTTATTAATAAGGCATAAGAATCATTGTTTTTGAACCCTAAGTGTGTAGGTGTATAAAGCATGTATATTTCATCAAGATAAAAATCAAGACTAAATTACCTTTCCAAATTTTCTTCCTAACCTTGGAAATAAAAAAAATAATCTTATTTTGACTAAGTATAATCCTAATTCTGATTTTCCTATTCCTTAAAATTGACTTAATTTCTTATAAAAAAATGTCAAAATATTGTTTCTATTTTCAAAAAGTTTTTAAAAGTAAAGAAAATGTTAATAATTTTCTTTTTTTAATAATAAATGGAAAAGATAAGTTATGTTAGAACTCTCCCCCACATCTATCTCATGCATTATCCTCAATGTATAAAATAATGCATAGATGCATGAAAAAAAGAAAGGGAAGAAAAATATTACCTTAAGGTGGTAGTTTCAGTGGTAGTCTGATCGGGTCAAGCGTTGCTACCTAATCAAGATAATGTAGCGGTTCACAGAATCCACCTTTATTGATCTCTTTTCTATTTACATATTTATAGTCCCCAATATGAATAGGATCATGAAAGATCCTATCATGAAACTTATTCCGTTTACATGATCAGTCTTGGAAAATCATCACCGAGTCTTCATGGTCTATATACCTATATCTAACAAAAGAATGTGACTTCCTGGAATGGTTGACTTGAGCTCAAGAATGATAGGTTCAGGAACCAATACTAACTCGAGAAAATCAACTTTGGGTTCGAGAGTTAGTTTTGGTTCGTGAGTTGAGTCCAAATCTAAGAATTGAAATTCACATTCTTTTCCCATCAATGGAATGTGACTTTCCAAAATTGATGATTCAATTTCTTGATCTATAGGTACGGGAATAGATGCTAGCTCAGGAATTCAGTCCAAATTATATAAGAATACTAGAGTCAACATAGATTCGAAGATGGGAACTGAATTATAAAGTTGGGGATCGGGTTCACATTCATAATCAAGTTCAATCTCATTAAAATGAAAACTTGCCAACTCGCTAATGGGTTGATATTGGTCAAGTTCAAGATTTTGTTATGAAATTGCATCTTTGTCAAAGTCTTGAAGATACTATGATTCTTAGTTTTCATCAATATGTCTAGAAGTTTTAGGAATAGTCAAAGATTGGGTAGGGAGAGTTTTCTTATTTCTATGCATGTTTTTCAATCTTGCTTCGATTATATTAAGTGGATCACTTTAGAATTGAATCATAGATTCCATACTTTTTTCTAAGTCGACATGTTCTTCTTAAAAAATAGAGTAAGGATCGTGATTTGAAAATTTTGACAGGATTTTGAATCTTCTAAAATTTGAATTCGTCGCTCAAGCTCTTCTAAGGCTTCCATCCTCCCAGTCAATAGATTCTTCTAATGGTTGTTCAGGAGGAGGAGTATATGAAGCAGGATGTTATTAAGGTGGTTGGCAAAATGACACGGGGGAGTTGTATCCCCATTGGCTCTGTGAAGAGTAGTGATAATTATTTCAGTCTTATTCATAGTATTGGGACTAGAGTATGTATTGATTCGGACAAGACCAATCTGACACACTAGGTTGGTTAAAGTTATGATATACTGGGTTGGTAATATTTGAAAAAGAGGTCGGGGTGTAGCATGTATTACCATTAAATATGGAAAAATTATTGTTATAAGTCATATCACACAAGAAGTGTCAAAAACAAACAAAGAAAAATAAACAAATAAACAAACAAATATAAAGAAAAAAAACTAGAGTAGACCTTAGACCTAGACGACTCCTAACTGGTTAGACTGTCCACGCGGGTGGGGGGTGGGGTATATTGCCGAATCTGACCACAAGTTAATCGGCCAGGTAGAAGTAAGATCAGTGGGAGGTATCTGAATGCACACATTTATTGCATTATTCTTTATTATATATTCACATTAATCATGCAATAAATCTGCTAAATTCCTTGTCTTAAATGTCTATTTTGCAGAAGATAATCATTGGGAGAAAGAGGATAAAATTGAATAAATATCGGTTAAATTCAGATTTAACTAGATCTATTTGGTTAGAGGACGATGATCCCAAATCTAGTTAGTTAATTCAGTTTTTGATGAGTCAAGTGGTTAAAGCTAAAGATCAACCAAGGATAACATCAAATACAGAGTCCAAATCCAACGAGATAAATGGATAGAGAGAAGATCAACAGATGAGATAAAGCAATTTTTAATCAGATTCTGACTGGATACATTTTAGTATTTAAATCATAACCTTCTCTACCGAAACGCAAATTTGATGATTCAAGATGATCCAGAAAGAAGATTTAAAGGAATACAACTCTTAAATTGATCACTATTTCTAATTCTGTCATTTAATAAGCTATATTCAGCAATCAATATGCCAACAAGCTTCAGGTCAGAACTAAATATTCAAATCAAATCAAGGTTGGAGATAAGAAGAGGATTCAAATTCAGAAATAGTAAGATCCCCTTATCTTTAGACTCATTTCCTTATCCACTTCTATCCTATAAATGTAGGCTGTCTAAAAATCACTAAAAGACAAGCCATTAAAAAGCAGAGTATCAAGTTCTAGACGCGTGGGCTCGACACCCGCGTCTCAACATCAAGGCGCGTGGGCTCGACACCCGCGTCTCAACATCAAGGCGCGTGGGCTCGACACCCGCGTCTTAACATCAAGGCGCGTGGGCTCGACACCCGCGTCTCAACCTCAAGGCGCGTGGGCTAGACACCCGCGTCTCGGTTATAACCGCCCTGGTTATGGGGCCAGTCGCCGTCCACATAGCGGGGAGGTCAGCCCCTCATTGTGGAGCGTTTTTAGGGGGCACGTTCACCCTGGAACCCCTATAAATAGCCCCGTCGCTATGAAGAAGGGGTCAGATTTTCGGAGGAGTAAAAGAAGGTCGGATTTTCCTTAGCGAGACGACAACAAGACAGAGACAGGAGAAAGAGAGCTAAACTCTTCAACAAGCTCGCTGCGTACGAGTTGTCCTTTGCCTACCTTCTCTTTGAGAGTTTTGGTAGACAAGAGCTGTGTTACTCCTTCTACCAACCAAAGAGAAGATCCCTGACGATCCCGACGGTCATCCGGTCAACGGAGAACAAGATTCACTCTCCACCGCCACACGAAGAACCCAGCATTAAACAAAGGGAGGATTCAAGACTCAACATCCTCCCTCCCTTGTAACTGGAAGGGAAACAGTTTTGTTGTAATCTTTCATCTGATTCAAGGAAATTTTACAGCACCTCGTTTCTTTCTTTTTCCGGCGTGTACAAGAGATGGCGACTTCGCTGGGGACTACATTTGTCACTGATGAGCAAATCGTGGCGCAGGATGACGTCCTCCGTAAGGGGAAGATGGTCGAATCGCTCATTGTCGAGCTCGACCAGGCGAAGTACGAAGAGTTTCTCTCTTCCAGCTCCAAGAGCCCAAAGACCCGCGTCTGCCGCCGGGTCTCGACGGGGAATGGCCCCGAGGCCCGATCTGTGGCTCTCTCGGGCGCTGCTGCTGCCAACTGTGCCAAGCAAGGTACACGCGCCAACGCCTCTCAGAAGGCCCGCGTGGTCCCAGGCACAACTGCCTTTGCGACCAACCGCGTCGCACAGAACACCCGCGTCAGCGTCTCTCAGGAGACCCGCGTGGTTAAAATCTTGATGTTCAGCATCAGGATGTTGTTGGTCTCTCTCCACCTCCGCGACGCAACCGGAACACTGAGCGTCGACAGAGGAGACGTACGCGTCAGCTACAAGTTGGAACCTCTGGTTGTCTGACTGAGGCTGGACGCAGCACACAAACTGGCGCCTTGCTCGCGCCCCGCGAAATCCGCGTTTGGCGGCCCAAACGCGAAATTCCTTCAGTTAGGTCCTCTGAGGACCAACTCACCAAACGCCAAGGTGAAGCCTCTGCGCCTTGTCAAGCACAAGAGGCACGCGCCTATAGACGTGGGGTCCAGCAGCCCACTCTCTCTCAAGTGTCTCTGCCCCGACACACCAAGTAGCAACGCAACAGGCGCGTCTTGTCTCAACAGAGACGCCAGACGCGCGCCGAACAGCTGCGGCGCGAGAACCGCGTCCCTGAAGCCTGCGTCCAGGCTGTACGGCACATGGATGCCTCCCATCTTCGACGTTGCGAGGCTAATCTTTTCAATCTCCCTCCCATGGATTTGAGGGATTATTTGATGAAGAAAAGAAGTGCCAATCAGGCAACTTCGTCGTGTTGCTGCCAACGGCTCATCCATATGCTCTCTGAGTGCCGTTGCGGATCAGGCGTACATCAGCAGTCTTTAGTCAGACAGCTGACCCTGATTCCCCCGTTAGCTAAAAGAAGACGCTCCCACAGAAGGAGAACCTTCTCTGACGTTGAGTACCCGGAGCTCACTGCGAATATGATAAGTAGGAGTAAGGAAAAACAACCTGCAGTCAGCTCAGATGAGTCTGACTCTGAACCGGAAGGAGTGTATCGACACACTCGCACCCGGGCTGGGGCCATTCCCCCAATTGACTATAATGCCATAGCCCATGGCATTAAAGTGAATGATTCTCACTCCGCCGTAGCGGAATCGAGGGCTTCCAACTCTTCCGTCGAGAAGGAGACCTCCCCCTACATGACAGGCACTCCTGAGGAGACGGCTAAACGTTTAGAACAGATCCAGAAGGCACAAATGGATATGATTCTTTCTCAGCAGGAATCTATCAACTCCCTCAAGCAGGCGATTGCACAGCTGCTCGAAGACAGGAGGAGGTCTCCTCCTAAAAAGTCAAAGGGCAAAGGGAGAAAGGGAGAAAGTTCATCTTTCGAACCTTCTGAGGAGACGCGGCGATCTACTTCCGGCTCGTCCAAGTCCTCGTCGCAAGTAAAGGGCAACCAAGACCCGGGGAAGGCTCATGCTAAAAGAATGAGTCAACTGGAGCGACGCCTCGAGGCCCTTGCCAATCGCAAAGACCTCCAAGAAGTAGGAGTGGTCCGGCCCTATCCGGCTGAGTGGGACTTAGTTCCATACCCTCCTAAGTTCAAGGCTCCAACCCTCCAAGCATTCGACGGGAAGGGGTCACCCAACCAGCACATCTACTACTTCAAATCCTAAACCGGGAATGTAGTAGACAACGATGCTATCCTGGAGCGTCTGTTCATCGGCACCCTGAAAGGGTTGGCCTTTGAATGGTTCATGAAGCTCCTAGAAGGTTCTATCAAGAACTGGGGCGATTTGGAGAAGCTGTTCTTAACACGCTTCTTCGAGGATGACTCGGAAGTCACGATGCCCACCCTTTTGGCTACTAAACAGCGAAAGGGAGAGTCTGTTAAGTCTTTCGTGGAAAGGTTTCAGAACGTGGCACTCCGGTGTCCAAGCGGTATGACCCAGGCCACCCTGGTGGAAATATGCCGCCACAATCTCCAAACCTCACTCCTTGCTCAAATAGGAGTTGCTGAAAGCCGCACCTGGAAGCAATTAATCCAACAAGGTGAACAGGCTGAGGAGATTGTCGCCCGCGTTAGAGCGGAGGAAGGTAAGCCTAGGCCGGAAAGGTCGACAAGGCGTGCGCCAGACTCATCCCTCCAAACAAAGCGGAAGGATAATTTGGCAACGGAGACCAAATCTCCCGCCAAACCTCAATCAGGCAAGGCGAGTGGCTCTTCAAGCCAGCCACGCGCCAACAAGCAATATTCCTTCAAGGAGGAACATGTCGATTCGCTCTTTAAACTACTCAACAAGAGCAACCGACTGAAGCTCCCTGAAGCTCGGCGCCCCGAGGAAGTCGGCAAGACCGACAATCCCACCTATTGCTTGTACCACAGGATGCTGGGGCACCCTACCAAAAGCTGCTATGTCTTCAAGGACATCCTTCAAGCTCTGATTGACGCGGAGGTGTTGAAACTCCGACCAGAGCAGAAGAAGGTGACGGCTAATGTGACGTCAGTTCTCCAGTTCGGAAGACAACCCCCGACACCCTCTGGAGTAGTCCCTATCCCGAGAGGAGAGCTGAGAGTGGTCAACACAGACCATCACCAGCAGCAAGCGAAAGGCTTGGTACCCATTCCTACACCTCAAGGGGAAACCATGTGGGTCCACCCTGACCTTGTCAATGAACAGCAATGGACTACTGTGACCAACAGGAAATCCAAAGGCAAGACAAAGGCCTCATCCTGCAATGTGGTGGGTGCCTCCTCTCGAGAAGCCGAGACTGATGTTCCCTCGTTAACCGACTCAGAGGAGGAAACAATAGTCTTGGCCGCAGAGCCCAACCAACCGATGGCGGGAACCCGTTCGGGACAGCCGTACTTGAAGCAGTATGGCGAGATGGCGGTAGTCCCTCCACAACCAGCTGCAGAACTAACCAAGCCCTGCACAAGACAACCTGTGGAGAAACAGAAAGAAACTCGATTTTCTCAAGTTCTTTCGAAAGGTATGGCGGAAGGATCCACGACACCTTACCACTTTGATGTCCTGGCTCAACTAGCCAACATCCCGGCACGCATTACCTTGTATGAACTTCTTAGACTATCAAAGTCGACCAGAGAAGCTCTACAAGAAGCTCTGGCAAATGCCGAGGTCTTCATGACCCAGGTGCCGAAGGAGGAAGATGTAGAGGATTGCCTCCACACCTCCCCAAATGCTCCCTGCATTACCTTCACAGCAGATGATATGCAGGTTAAAGGGAAGCATGATCGACCCCTGTATTTCACAGGGTATATTGGGTCGTCTGAGGTGAACCGCATTCAGGTAGATCCAGGGTCCGCGTTGAGCACATGCCTCGCCGGGTCATGCAACATCTGGGCATTCCTACTCATCGTTTGAGCTCTACTCAGACAACTATCTATGGGTTCAATGCCAACCAGACCCGTCCGATGGGGAAAATCAAGCTCAAGTGCCAGATTGGAAGCTTCAAGTCGGAAGTGACATGCTACGTCATCGACGCCGACACTTCCTACAATCTATTGCTGGGACGACCGTGGATTCACCGCAACTCCATCTTTCCCTCCACTCTCCACCAAGTCATGAAATACATTGACGGGAGTGGAAAGGTGCAGACGTTGATTGCCGAAAGGTATCCGTTCAAAGGGGTCGAGAATTATTTCACCGACTCTTTGCTGTACCAAGATCCGGTGGAGACGGATGAAGTCCCGCGACCAGAGGAGCCAGACTCTTGTAATGAAGCTGACACCGAGCCCGAGAAAGAAGAGTGCCTGTGGGAGTTAGAACCACTTGTAAAGAGCACTAATAAGCTCGATATTGATAATACCACCGACGATGTAGGCGGTTGGTATATTAATGAAGATTTAGATTTTGCGTATTTTTCTGTGTTTGCTTCTGATTCAGTACCATCAGACACTAGCACCAAATAGACGATGACCCCTGGTCGGCAATAGATGCTTTGACATCGTTGCATGTACCAGTGAAGTCGTCCTTCGAGACATACCAAGATAATGGTGATGCGCAAGAATCTATATTTATGGTTCCAGCAAAACGGAAAGGCCAAAAACCAATTCTTTTTAGGCGAATCTCGTCTGAACCAACGCCCCGCGAAGAATCGGAAGGCGAGGAGGAATCCCCTCAGTTCGGTCATTATGAACCAAAAACACTCAAAATGATGAGACTCATGGGGTACGACCTGACCAACAGACCTGGGTTGAACTTCGGCAAAGGAAGGAGGACGCTGCTTCGATCCTTTGTGCCGAAAGGGAAGGCCCCCGATTATTATCATCAGACGCGACAGGGGTTGGGCTATGTATCAACTCCGGTCCCATCAGCCTCCGATTCTTAAGAATTATCGAGCAACGATTACTCTTCAGACACATCATCTTGGGAGTCAGATGTCAGTGTCGGCAACATCTTCAAGGAACTTTCAGTGAACATGATTTCGACAAGCCACCTGGAAGATAGAAATGAAGAAATGATCCAATCCGATACAGATCCTTGGATCAAACATTTAAATACTCTTTGGGATACCCTCTTTGAACAGCGAGAGCCACCCACAGAAGACAAGGTTGTTCAGATCAATCTAGGAGATGAGGCTAATCCTAAGCCCATCTTCATAAGTGACGGGCTGTCACCTTCGGAAAAAAGGGATCTAATATCTCTTGTTCAAGAGTATATAGACGTCTTCGCCTGGAATTATGAGGACATGCCAGGACTCGATCCTCAGGTGGCTATGCATCGCCTCAACATCAATCCGGACGTAAAGCCTGTCAAACAACAGCAGCGACGGTTTCGTCCAGAAATAATGGAGGCAATTCAATCAGAAGTCAGAAAACTTATTGATTCTGGCTTCATCAGGGAAGAACAACATCCCGACTGGGTAGCCAACATCGTCCCTGTCGCCAAGAAGAACGGGAAGATCCGGATCTGCATCGACTTCCGCGATCTAAATGAGGCCTGCCCCAAGGATGAATTCCCATTGCCGATCACAGATGTCATGATTGACAATACTTGTGGATTCGAACGAATGTCCTTCATGGACGGATTCTCAGGATACAATCAAATCAAAATGTATCCTGATGACGAAAAGCATACCTCCTTCAGGACACCTCTAGGGGTATATTGCTACACCGTCATGCCCTTCGGACTGAAAAATGCAGGGGCAACATACCAAAGGGCCATGAACGCCATTTTCCATCAGCAAATACGCAAAACGGTGGAATGTTATGTTGATGACATCGCGGTAAAAAGTCGCACTAAAGGTGATCACATAGCGGACCTGAAGGTGGTCTTCGACATCATGCGGGCTCATCAATTGAAGATGAATCCCACAAAGTCCTTCCTGGGGGTGGCCAGTGGCAAATTCTTAGGATTTGTTGTAACATCCACCGGAATTCACTTGGACCCGAAAAAGGTTCGCGCTATCCAGGAGATGCAACCCCCGAGAAATCTCAAAGAACTCAGGGGATTGCAGGGACGATTGGCGTACATCCGCAGGTTTATCTCAAACCTCTCCGGAAGATGCCAACCCTTCGCTAAGTTAATGAAGAAGGGTGTCTCATTCATTTGGGATGACGCTGGCCAACAAGCGTTCGAAGAAATCAAGCAATTCCTCACCCAACCACCAGTCCTTGCAGCTCCGGTATCCGAAAAGCCTTTCCTGGTATACGTCCGGGCAATGGATCATTCTTTGGGAGCTCTATTAGCTCAGAATAATGATCACGGACGTGAGCAAGCAATCTACTATCTGAGTAGAACAATGATCGGAGCCGAACATCGGTATAACCCGATCGAGAAGGAATGTTTGGCATTAGTGTTCGCAATTCAGAAAATGCGGCACTATCTGGTAGGCCAAACTATAAACGTCATATCAAAAGTCAACCCCCTGAGGTTACTTATGACTAAGCCTTCATCATTAAACGGCCGGCTGGCAAAATGGGCCATATTGCTCTCCCAATATGAGATGCACTTTTTACCACAAAAGGCCATTAAGGGACAAGCAGTGGCGGATTTCCTAGCTAAGCACCCAGATCTGAGGGCAGCCAAAGTCTACGAGGATCTCCCAGATGAAGTTGCTGAAGTCTGCCTGACTCAGACATCGTTCGAAAGTCAAGTATGGCAACTTTTCTTCGACGGTGCATTAAGGACAAGCCCAAAGGGACACGTAGTAGCGGGGGTAGGAGTAGTACTCGTATCCCCACAAATTATGTGATTCCCCGAGCTGTCTCATTAACTGAGCCTTGTTCCAACAATGTGACGGAGTACAACGCTCTTTTGATTGGGATGCAATTCGCCGATGAGATTGGCGTTAAAAATCTCGAGGCATACGGCGACTCTAAACTCATCGTCAGCCAAGTTCGCGGGGAGTACGAAGTCAGACATGAGGACCTAGTACCCTACCACAACGCAACTATCCGCATGGCCGAGGGGTTTATAAGCTTCTACATCGACCATGTACCGCGCAGGCAAAATGCGCACGTGGATGCACTCGCATCCCTCGCGGCCTCCTTAGCTCTTCCAGCTGGAGCAATGGAGAAGATATTCGTCTACAGCCACGACCTGTATTGCCCGAGAAATGCTCTCGAGGGCTATCAGGAGTCAAAGGGAGATTGTCAAGGCAAAGAAGCACTGGAATTGTCCACCGGTCCAGAGCTTAAAGACTAGCGATTCCCCTACATTGATTTCGTCTTATACGACATTCTGCCTGAAGACACCAAAGAGGCGGCTGCCATTCGAAAGAAGGCCCCCAAATTCTATTATAATGCGATTACGCGAACATTGTATCGTCGATCGCATGACGGGATCTTGCTCCGGTGCCTCTCACCAAAAGAAGCCCAAGAGGTATTGAGAGAAGCCCACGACGGTATGTGTGGAGCCCATCAACCTGGCCCAAAACTGGCACATCGACTCCAAAGATTGGGTTACTATTGGCCCAAGATGGTTGCCGACGCCGTCACCTATGCTAAAAGATGCCACGCTTGTCAAGTGCATGGGGATTTCATCCATCAAGCACCAGGGTATCTCCACTCTACAACCTCTACCTGGCCATTTGAAATGTGGGGGATGGATGTGGTTGGCCCTATCAGCCCACCATCATCAAAAGGACATTGGTTCATTTTGGCAATAACCGATTATTTCTCTAAGTGGGCTGAGGCCATTCCTTTAAAGGAGGTCAAATCGTCGAACGTGATAAAGTACGTGAAACATCACGTTATTTACCGTTTCGGTGTACCTCGGCGAATTGTCCATGACAATGGACCTCAGTTCATCAGCCAGGCTTTCCAGAGATTCTGCGCTAAGTTCAGAATCCAGAGTGTGTCCTCAACGGCATATTATCCTGCCGCTAACGGCCTCGCAGAAGCTTCAACAAGACCATTGGTAAGCTTCTCAAAAAGTTCGTCTCGAAAAGTCAACGGGACTAGGACGACAAACTAGGTGAATGCTTATGGGCCTATCGCACAACTATGCGAACCCCAACTAAAGCTACGCCATTTTCTTTGGTATACGGGTGTGAAGCCGTGCTCCCACTGGAAATCCAAATTCCATCTCTACGCGTCGCCTTGACAGCGGAGATGACAGCAGAGGAGAAGCATCGACAGCGACTCCAGGAACTGGAGGCCTTAGATGATAAACGTCTGCAGGCCCAACAGCAAATCGAGCTCTACCAAGCTCGTATTACCAGAGCCTTCAACAAGAAAGTTAAAATGCGAACTTTCAAGAAAGGCGATCTTGTCTTAGCCGTCAGAAGACCCATGGTAATGACGCACAAGACAAAAGGAAAATTTCAACCCAAATGGGAAGGACCATTTGTAGTAGAGTCAGTCTACTCAAATGGGTCATATCGCCTCATAACCTCAAATGGCGATACAATCATGATGCCGATCAATGGCAGGTTCCTGAAGAAATACTATCCTTAGATGGTATTCTTCCGCTGATCAAGTTAAAAGTACACCTCTGATCAAAGTAAGGAGAATTTCTTCATTATAACATCCGACGCCCCCGACGGCTAAGGATAGAGGAAAATGTTGGCTTCTAAGCCCAACATAAGTCTTCGACAACTCATCATGCTGAGGGGAATAGCATGGCTAGCCCAACTCAAACGGTAGTTGGTAAAGGCACCTCAAATCCGTTGATAGCTGAGGGTTTGCTAAAAATCCTAAGTGGACTTGGCTCCACTCTTTCCTCCAAAATCCCTTACCAATTCTCATCCACAGAATGGTAGGTCTACAAAATACAACCATTACTAAGTTAACACTATACCTCTGATAATGGAGACTTTTCAATATTCCTTGTCGAGTACAAATTTTGTTTGTCAACTCTACACGGAGTATCAAACTTTCAAATTTGCCAAGTTAACACTATACCTCTGGCACTTCAAATTTTCACTTGTCAATTCTCACCAATAGAATGACAGGTCCTCAAATTGCTCTTATCATGAGTCAATCTTTGTCAAGTTAATACTACACCTCTGACAAATTACTGTTAAAGTTTAACACCACACCTCTAAACAGTAATCAGGTTTCTGTCAGGTTTAATATTACACCTCTGACAGTCACTTTTCTTCAGACTTTCATATCGAAGCTGAAATGGATGATGCTAAGTTAACACTACACCTCTAGCATCAAGTCATTGCTAAGTTAAACAATACACCTATGGCCATGACTTTCCCTCGGACTTCCTTATACAAGCCGAGATGACCAATGCCAAGTTCAACATTACACCTCTAGCATTACCCTCACTGTCAAGTTAAACATTACACCTATGACAGTGACACTTCTGAGTTAAGTTAATATCACACCTCTGACTCACATCCTTGTCAAGTTAACATTACACTTCTGACAAGACCAATTTCAACCCGTTAAGTTAATATCACACCTCTAACGGTAACAAACTTTCCTAGATTCCCCACGAGTCTAGTCTCACTTGTTATTCTCTTCAACAGAATAACAAGTCTACCTAAAAACATTATTAGGTTAATACTACACCATCAACAGTGTTTCCATCAAATCCCCAGCTGAGCTCAATCAAGTTAATCCCAAACACTTGATAAAAGTTCACCCTCCCTGGGGGTACCAATTCTACTTGTCACTTTCTCTTATAAAGTGGCAGGTCCACCAAACATTATTTCATCTCTGTCAAGTTAATATTACACCTCTGACAGTATTGTGGAAGTTCTTAAAATAGAACCTTTCCCTACGGAATTTGACTCATTAAGATTATCATCATAATTTTGACGAAGTCAAAGATCTTCTGCTTCTATGCGTCTAACTGAAGACAAAAGGTTCAAGACAATAGAAAGAGGCAGGAAGAAAAATGTCACTTTTATTTATATTCAGCCTTATGAAAGTGATACAAAACGCTCTCTTATACAATAAGATGGAGTGTTACAATTAAGGAGTACAAAGAAGTCCCTCTCTCTCAGAGGCCGTACTCACTCCTTGAAGCCGCATCTGATTCCAAGTGCACGATGTTTGGAAAAGCGCCAAACTGTGGCGACAGTTGGAGCCGATTGCACTATGGTGCATGACGTGAACATCGAAAGAGTCCTAGCTGACTAAGCTAAGAGCAATGGTGTTCTTGAGGTCCGGTGGCAGCAGAAAGCCCTGCAACCCTTCATTCATGAGCATCTCTTTCGCCAGAAGGCCATCCAAAAAACATGGAGTGTCCTCGATGTCACTTCTAGGGTGAGAGAGGAAGGGGATGCTAACCACCACTATATCCACCGTAACCCCCTCGCCGCCATCCTTACTCTGACCATGCCATGCCAGCAAGCATGACTGGTGCGTCACATTCAAAGAGATCTTGGCGAGGGTTAAGTCCCCGACAAGGGCCATGACTTCTTCCCTTGTAGACGACGAGGACCATGACTTCTTCCCTTGTGGACGAACATCGAACAAATTCGCCGGCCGAAATATTCTTCCAGGGGCCCAGCGAACGTGAAAAAGGACGATCAGGCCTACCTGCAAGGAATAAACAAAGGAATCAGAACATCTGAAACTTAGTACACTTCAGCGAAGAAAACTAAGTCACAAATGCGGTTATTGCTGAAGACTGCAGACGCGAGAATGACCAACGCAGTGAGTCAAACTTCCGCGGTGGCAGAAACAGATGCGAGAAAGACTGTGATACACACAGAATTCAAACGCGACCTAATTCCACATCCGCGTTTAAGATACAAGGCGCGCAGAGAGTCAGACGCCAAAAATTGCCATCTCCCTGTTGAATGAACAGGAGTTGCAAGATTCGGGTCTGAAACCTTCAACTCGAGTTGGAATTCATCCAAGTCAGTGGCCTTAAAACGCGAGCTTCATGAGCAAAGCCAGCGCCAAGCGCAAAGACTTCTGTATTCGCGTCCAGAGAAGCTTAAGTCGATGGCACAAATTTCAGAAGAGGAATGCACCAACCATGACTTCGCAAGAAAGTCCAGATGATATCTCTCTAAGAGATATACTAAAGTTCAGAATTGGTTGGGACTAAAAAAAAAAGGTCATGGCAAATCAGAACGGCGTACCCGCAGAGGCCTCTATTAAGAGTGTAACTCTCTGCATCGAAGCGCGGACATAAAAGGAGTTCAGAGAGATGCTTTCTGTTATTAAAATCACTTGACAGTGGTAATCTTCTGAAGAGACCAAACAGAAACATGAAAGCTCTGGGTCATCTTCATCCATGGAGGCAAATCCCCGGTGAAGTCCTTTGAAGGGGAAGGCAGAAACTCTCAGAGCACTCGCTCTCAAAAAGAACACGGTATGGACTGTTAAAGGGAGAGAAGGAATCCCTATTTATAGGCAGCCCCTGATAGCTGTCATTAATGGTTCATTAATCAAAACCGTCGGCCTTAATGACCGCACGACCGTCAAAGTCCAATAGGAGTCTGTCGCGTGGAACATTGCTTCGGGAAGCGTCGCAGACGCTGGTCTCAAACCGCCAGCGCCGGTTTTGCATTAAAAGGCATTAACGCCTGAGTCCAATGAGAAACCAATGCGTGGACAATTGCTTCGGGAAACAACGGACGACCCGGTTTCCCAATTGTCAATAAAGACTTGACGTTCAAAGATCTTATGAAATCTTTAAGTCAGGCCGCATTTAACGCCGAGGAAGTTACATCGATACGCAGATGGGAAAACCGCGTCCTGGAACCCGCGTCTCCTTTTTCAGAATGAATGACGTCCACCTGCGTTCCAAAGGAAAGTCCGCGTGACTCAGAATCGCGTCCCTTCAGCAAACAGGGCCCATTTTAAGGGAAAGCACTTGACTCAGCAAAGGACTTAGTCCATTCTGAGATTAAGGAGAAAATACACAAGGCTGCGTCCCTCGCGTCCGCTCGAGTCGCGTCTTCATTGGCAGGACAGAATCGCGTTACTCAAAGCCGCGTTTCTCTTTGCGAGTTAACGCCGCCGCGTCTCCCTATGGATTGACGCTGCGTCTCATCAAAAGGACTTAGTTCTATCTGAGTTCTTATGAACTGATGACCGCGTCTTTCCATGATTGACGCCGCGTCTCATCAAAAGGACTTTGTTCTACCTAAGTCCCTATGAATCAATGCCGCGTCTCATCAAAAGGGCTTAGTTCTGTCTAAGGTCCTATGGGTCAAACGCCGCGTTTCATTTAAAGAACTTATTCTTACCTAAGTTCAGCATTCACAGTCAGTTAATCAAAGGTTGTGATCAAGAGGTCGAATTCATCCACAGCAAGACAACAAAGGAGAGTGTCCTTTTCTTAAAAAAAAGAGAGAAGGCTACAAGTCCTGGTCCGCCAAAGAACAGATTTGCTCTCTAAGGCGATGTATCTTATGTTGACGCGCCTTCTCAACCTCCATGAGAGCTCGGGCCCGCAGATCCGCTTCAGACAAAAATCCCTGCGCTTGCACTCGGAGGGATTCCAGCTCGGACGAACGAACAGAGAGGTGCGCTTCAGCTTGCGCTTTGGCAACCTCTAACTCCGCTAGCCTCTTTTCAGAGGTAGTAAGCCTCTGTTCGTTGAAGACAATCATGGCCTCAGCCCTGGCTATAACAGCCCGAGAGTCAAGAATAGCCTGCTTTGCGGCCTGTATGATCGTCTCTGACTCCTCGAACTCAATCGCCAGCCTTTGGTGATCAGCCTGGACACGTTCAAGAAGACGAGTGCTATCGGTGATCTTCTCCTCCACCTCTCTTCGCTCCTGCTCTTGAGCAACAAGGAGCCTATTCAGCGTTTCTTGGGCTTCGTGGGATGAACCGGCATCATCCTCCAGGGATCGAAGCTCTCTCAGGTGCTGTCCCAGCTGATCCACCAGCAGCTGACTCGCCTGGGCTAGCGAAGGGCCTCCGGCCAACTTGATGTTCTCGACCTGGTTTCTGAGAAACATCTGAGCGAAGTCAAGGGAGCTACCCCTAGTCAGGACGAAATCGATGCATGTTCGCATCGAGGTAAGGAACTGCTGCACCGCCTGGCGTGTCAAAAGCTCCATGATATCATCATCTCAAGTGCTCCCCGATCCCCTTTCTATCACGGGGTGGGGGATGTAGATCGGCTCTGTTGGTGTAAGAGTCGAGCTGACCACGGGTACGGCAGAAGCAGAAGCAGCCACTGGCGCTTCTGGGGGTACCACCTCTGCAGGAACCTCCACAGCCGATGACAGGGTAGTGAGCTCGACCTCCTCAGAAACCTCAGCCAAGGCTTGGGCCGTGTGGCCTTCCGGAGGGACACTGACCGTTAGACTCTCTACCTGGGCCCCCTCAGTTCTCTCTGCAAGTTATCTCAGCATTAGCCAGAATGGTAAAAAGAGAAACATCCGAGACATCAAAACTTCCTTACCAAGCTGGAGGTCCAGAGATGTCGAATCCTTGGGCGAACCCTGCAGAGGAGAAGTCTCCCTGACTTCAGTGGTTGCCTCCTCGTCCTGCAGAGTGGGAGTCTTCCCGATTTCAGTAATTGCCTTCTCTGGAGGCATCTCAGCGACTGAAGTCTTAACCCCTTCCGGCTGGGTCAACTCTTGCACCATCTCCTCGATATGCGAGGAGGTTGCAGCCTCAATATCCTCGGCCAACCCTGCAGCATAAAAAGGAGAATGTTAAAGCCTCCTCTTCAAAATGAAAAGGGAAATCAGGTCAAAAGGTGAAAAGAGTACCTTCGGCAGGAGCAACCGCTGGTGGTGACATCGTCACCGGCTCACACCCATGTATTTCCTCCTCCGAGATGTGTGAGAATTTGCTCGGATCAGGAGGAGCGGGATCGTCACCATAGTCGACCTCATCCTCAAAATTGCTTTCCTCTGCGGATGAGGAGGACGACAGTTCAACGTGAGAGGCCTCGGTAGCCGGAGCCTTGCCTCTAAACACCCCAGTGGTAGGGCTGGGGTCAAACATCCGAGGACTGGAGATGAAGACAGAAGGAGACCCAGGCTGTTGTGCCTCATCCCTCCTCTGAGCTGAGGAAGACTCGGGCTGAGCTGAGATCCCCGGAATTGCAACATCGCCTCCGCTCATTATATCGACCTCGAGCTGCTCGGTCTCGTCAGTGGCGGTGGGTCTGTTAGCAGGCTCCCCTTCCTCTACAATCCTGAGGCTCCTGCGGTGTAACCGGCGGGCATGGACTAAGGGAGTGTCATCCTTGTCCACCGCTTCCTCCCTCGGCTCCCCAACACCAGAAGGGATGTCCGCGGATCGAGAAACTGCAGCCGTCAAGTCTCTCCAGACCTTCTTTGGGGCAGGCTCAGCAGTGGAAGTAGACCCTTGACGACGCTTACTCACCGCCTGGCGAGCCCTGGTTGGTCGCGGCTCCGTCCTTGTTGCTCGCGGCTCCTCCCTTAACCTTCTCCCGACCTCCTTCAGAGCCTTCAGGTACTGCTCGACGCCTCGTGAGCATTTACCGAACTCTGACCTTGCTTCGAGATTTGCATTGATACTCTCAATGCATGAATACTCCGGAACAAAGTATGGTGTCAGGTTGACTTGGAAGTACAAGGAGCAGAAGCTGAAGCTCATACGGCACTTTGACCCCTCGATAGGTAGACGGAAAGTTGCTTCCGTCCCTCCGGCCACACTGTAGTACCAAGCCCGAGCACCTTCGAACAAGTTCCCTTCGAAGGCGAGTTGACCATTGGGATTGCCGACGTAGAGTTGATCGTAGCCGAACTGTCGGGCGAAACGATTCGGCATGTACGGCTCGATTGTGCATGAAGTCCCTTGCCGGAAAAGCACATATCCGGGCCGAATGTTGATCAACCACCAGAAGACCCCCGTGGACAACCTTGTGAAGTCATCTGGGCCCGCGGAATCAGTAAATAGATCCCCGAAAGATGCACCAGGGATCTCGGGGAAATAGCGATTGAGCTGGTAGTTCGAAGCATCTGAAATGCACTTCCGGACGAAATACATATAAGTATTACGCCAGTCCGAACCCTCCAACCGCTGTACAAAAGGGGCGAAACCCTCACTCCAAGGCACTAGCGTCATCAGGGAAGGGCAGTGCATCACGTACCAAGCCATAAGGTACGTGTAGGGCAGCTCGACCCGAGGGTTGGGGCGCTTCACCGTCGGCTTCCCCTCTGAGTCAACAATCGGCTTGCCATGGGAGTCGACAGCCTTCCTTGCCTCGCAGAAAGCCTAGGTTAACGCCCGCAACCCGCTTTGAATGCCAGCCGCCATGGCCGGGAGAAGGGCTATGGGACTGCCATAGGCCAGGAGCACCGCCGGGTACACTACATCGGCAATAATGACTTCATGTGGCAACGTGGGCACCACACAACGCTTCAGCCACAGCATTAAGAAGCCCGCCAACAATGCTCGATCGGAGATAAGGGTCCGGGCTTGATGGTGAAAGCTTTCGAAGACCATGTCAGGTTCGAAACCGTCTTCGTTCGAAACTGTGGTGTAGAAGCCTTCAGGAGCCTGGGCGATCCTGTCGTCAATTTCCTTGTCGGAGCTGGGAGCCAGTCGGGTTATTGGATGGTCTTTCTTATTGACATTATTGAATAAGTAACTGGCCCAAGACAGCTGCTTGATTCCTCCCGACCTCCAAGTGGTTATCTGGCCGCAAATATGGAAGTGACATAGCACTTCCCAATAAGTCTCGTACATTTGAGGAGACCCTTTCTTCATAAGGTTGAGCTCCTCAGTGGTTGGGATATATTCCTCATAGGGAGAATCCCCTGTTGCCAGCCCCGAGACCTCATGCAACTCGTGCGGTGCAAGGCCCATCTCTCCGACCGGGGTGAAGAATGTCCCCGTCAAAGAATTGTAACGCTCCAGGACCCCGAAGAAGTTCTGAGAACTCGGTGGGATGCCATACTGCACGGCCCTGACTGCTGGGTACAGTCCCACATGCTCTAGCAGATCTCCAAGATCGGCAAGGACGAAGCTTACCATCCTGCACCACCAATACTTCTTGGTGGAATGAACCCACCCGGGCGCACGGAACTCAACAGGAAAATCACCCTCAGCTTTCATAAACGCGTTGAGGAAGGTAGTGCCGAGTTTTGGTATCTCTCCAACTGGGAGCTCGGACTTGCTCGACTCGGGGAACAGGCCGAGAACCGTCCTATCATGACCATCATGACGGTATACCTTCTGCGAGCCCAAGTCACCGAGGGTAATCTCAGGGACATATCGGGAAACGTCCCATTTCATCTTCCGAGGGACGGACATGTGCTAGAGATAAGACAGCGGGAACATCCTTTCCTTGTCTGGAAGAAAGAATCTTCTATCCCCTATCTGACGGAGCCATCTATAATTTCCATCATACATGGAATAGTCGCCATCACCGATACGATCTCCGAAGAAGAAGGCAGGCTTCTCCAGCTTGACGCGATCATCCGTTGTGAATGCTGCATCGGTCATAAGCACCCGAAGGGTCGTCATATCAACATTGGAGAGCCTCTTCTGGCGCTCCTGCGACCTGTCAGCAGTCACAGGTACTGTCCTTTGTAGCACAAAGGCCAGATCACGGTCAGCACCACCTACATGTCCAAAGTGGCGCTTCTTGACGAGTGGGGCAGAAGGGTGTGGTACTGCAAAAGAAAAGGACACTTAATCAGACACCTTATCAGAAGCAAAAAAAAATGCTAAGTGTCTATAGTCCAGACGCAGAAGAGATACTGGACGCAGGAATTATCAAATCCGCGTCCAGACCTGCGAATCCGCGTCCAGACGCAGAAGAAATACTGGACGCAGGAATTATTAAATCCGCATCCAGACCTGCAAATCCGCATCCAGGCGTAAGACCCGCGGGATCAAATCCGCGTTTTGCAAACCAAGACTTATGAAAAATCTCCATGTACTTGGGCTCAGGTGCAAGATTCATCAAAAACCTGCACCTGATGAAAAATCTTCAAGTCCGCGTCCGAACCCTTCACAATTAGAAATATTCTAAGTGAAGAGTCCGAAATGCAAGACTCGCTGGCACCGGGTCATTAAACCCGCGCCTTGGTTATCAACTCAAAGACCGCGTCTGAGACCGCGTCTGAGAATCAAACACGGTTTGTTTTCTGTGTTGACGGTTCTGTGTTAATGGTTCTCCTCCAAAAGATATCTTTTTGGGGTTCCATGAGCTTCCAGTAATGGTGAAGTTCAAGCCTAAACGGCGTTATACATGGGAAAAGGACTTCCTGCGCGAAGGAACCGCCCCTCTGGGCCTCGGTGACGGTCGCTCTTGAAGAGAATGCGGTTGGCTTGGTCTTAGGTGCCATTGGTGATTAAGAATCCAGTAATGGAGATGAACAGAGAAAGAAGAACTCTTTTTCTTAAAAACTCTAAACAAATGCGCTCGGAGAAGAAGAGGTATCTCTCTGACTGTTGCCATTTATAGGCACAAGGATTCGCGAAGATACGCGGCGCGTGGCTCGATTAGTTTTGCAGCGAGTCATCGCTTGACGCATGGAACATATCAATTTTAATGTATCGCGAAGATCGCGCACCATGGCTCTGCAGCGAGTCATCGCTTGACACGTGGAACAGATCATTTAATGAACCGGGAAGTCCGCGCGTCAAAAGGTGATGTCCCGTCGGTTCCCCAGGCCAACCGGCAGTGCAATCATGACATGGCACAGATTCGCACCCGACGGCCGCGCCTCTTCGATGGACATCCCCGTCATCACCGCCATAAATGCATTTAAAAAATCGCGTCTCTCTAAGAAGTTCGCGTCTTTCCAGCCCGGTTGAACATCGCGTCTGCTTTATGGAAGATTAGTCGCGTTTTTCATTTGCCAAAAGACGCACCCTATGAAAGTCGCGTCGTAAAGCAGTACTATCTCTGCTCTTCAAAAAGAACTGGCGTTCAGTCCTTGCTTCTGCAAATCAGTTCAACAGTACACTGGCACAAGCAGACGATCGCCCACTCCTGGCTTAAAGCGCGTCCATGATAGACTAAAAGCAATCGGGGAGGTTTAGACTGTGTATCTAGACACTCAACACGATCAACTCTGGTGGCCTCAAAGAGTTCAACAGTACACTCACGAAGATCAACTCCAGATAAGATCAAACCCGGAGCATTAACAGTCCAGTCATAAAGGCGAATTCAGCTAGAGTCCAAAGTATTTCGAAATCCGTCCCAGTTAACTGCGGAATATCAAAAACTTTGGAGGGGGTTCTGTAGGCTGTCTAAAAATCACTAAAAGACAAGCCATTAAAAAGCAGAGTCTCAAGTTCTAGACGCGTGGGCTCGACACCCGCGTCTCAACATCAAGGCGCGTGGGCTCGACACCCGCGTCTCAACATCAAGGCGCGTGGGCTCGACACCCGCGTCTCAACATCAAGGCGCGTGGGCTCGACACCCGCGTCTCAACCTCAAGGCGCGTGGGCTCGACACCCGCGTCTCGGTTATAACCGCCCTGGTTATGGGGCCAGTCGCCGCCCACATAGCGGGGAGGTCAGCCCCTCGTTGTGGAGCGTTTTTAGGGGGCACGTTCACCCTGGAACCCCTATAAATAGCCCCGTCGCTATGAAGAAGGGGTCGGATTTTCGGAGGTGTAAAAGAAGGTCGGATTTTCCTTAGCGAGACGACAATAAGACAGAGACAGGAGAAAGAGAGCTAAACTCTTCAACAAGCTCGCTGCGTACGAGTTGTCCTTTGCCTACCTTCTCTTTGAGAGTTTTGATAGACAAGAGCTGTGTTACTCCTTCTACCAACCAAAGAGAAGATCCCTGACGATCCCGATGGTCATCCGGTCAACGGAGAACAAGATTCACTTTCCACCGCCACACGAAAAACCCAGCATTAAACAAGGGAGGATTCAAGACTCAACATTCTCCCTCCCTTGTAACTGGAAGGGAAACAGTTTTGTTGTAATCTTTCATCTGATTCAAGGAAATTTTACAGCACCTCGTTTCTTTCTTTTTCCGGCGCGTACAATAAATACCCCACACATCAAAGGCAGAGGAACGACAAAGTAGAGAGTAAAAGTTAGGCTATTCTATAGTTTGTAACTTAGGTTTTTAGTTTTCTTTTGTATAATTTTTATTTTCTTTATGTAACTGAAAGGAGAGAAGATTTTCATGAAGGAATAAGAACAAGCTTGTACTGAGGGTGACACTGGTGTAAGTAATCTTTTCTTTCATTGTTATTTGAATCGAATCAAAGTTTTCTTTTCTTTTCTATTCTTGTTTTTGTTTACTTCTCTCTTCTGTGTTTGTGAATCCAAATGAATCCGATAGCCTCAAAGTTGCCTTACCCTTGCAAGTGCCGTTGATGGGTTATTGATCAACAAAAAGCAAGCATTAAAATAAGAAAAGGAAGTGTGGGTTGATGTTACTGCTTTTGCGATTCTTCCGTAGTAATGAAGTGGCTATACGGGTCGTATCCACAAGGAGGGAGAGCGATGGAAGCTTGATGTTGCTTCAAAGTTCAAGAAGAAAGAAAGAAAGTTCTTGTTTCCAAATAAAGAATTAAAAAGTGAAAATAAGTTGGTTTTAAGAATTGTTAGAAAATGTTTTGGGGGTTTGTAAAAGTGATTTTTTTCTTAGTTGTAAAAATACATGGCTAACTTTCTACTAAGTGCTCCCACTAATTTCTAACTTTTAGAAGATAGCCTCACGATGGATCATAGGCGAAGATAAACCTTTTGCATTGGAACTATTCACGTGGAAATCGAGTGAAAGTTCATCCTAAAACTTAGCTTTACACGGCAAAAACTCAGACTTCCCTTATCAAGATCCGATAGAAGGCGAGAATAAGGGAAGACTCGAGTGCACTATCGGTATCGGCAAAGTTAAATGAAAAGTCTCTAACTTACAATAACAAGTAAAGTACACAGCTCATAGATCATCAAAACTCATTAAGCATGAGGTATAAGAAAGTAAATACTTGTAGGTAAATTAGAGTTAGAACCCTCGTCTTAAGATGCCATAGCTCTTGTTTGCACAAGGCTTGTTTGACACTATTGACTCATTTGGGTTATCAATCAAGTGTTAGAAATTAGTGGGTTAGTAGTTAGTTAGCCATGCTAATGAAAAGTTAGTTAGCCATAAAAGTAAAAGAAACAACAAAGGAAAAGAAGTGGAGAGAGGGAGTTACACTACAAGAAAACAAAAGAAAAGAAAAGTTAAAGAAAAAAAGTTACACTACAACAAAGTAAAAGAAAAGGAGTGAAGAAGAAGGAAGTTACACTACAATAAGGAAGTAAAAGCAAATGGCAAAGACAAGTAAATGGAAAGAAGGAAGAGAAGTAGTACTTATATTAGCTTGTCACCCTTCCAATACAACACTTACACACTCTCTCTTTCACTCTAATGGCTAAAACAACAATTAGAAGAAGAAGAACAACAACAACTACAAACCTAAAAATAAGATTACAAAAACTTGCTATAACTCTGGATCTGCTCAAACTGAAGACCCCAGGGGGGTATTAATAGGCACCAGGGGAAAGGGGGCCACGTGGGAAGCATGTGGCCCAAAGCGCAGGCGCGCGCGTTTTCGCGGCCCTGCCAGGGCGGCACGCGCCTGGCTTCGGGCAGCGCGTCGCCCAGACAGTCTTCTGATGCCTTGATCTTCTGAATTTACGATTTGATACCCTGGGCTGACAAAATCTTCACTCTAAAGTCAATGGCTACTTGGTAGGCTTTTAATCACCAATTAAATGGTGATTTAGGTCCTCTTCCTCATTTGCACACCATGGACCTAGGATCAAGCAAGCAAGGTTTTATTAGCAAAATTTTACATGAAATAAATATGAGAATGTGATGAAAATTATGCAAATTTAGAGACTAATCACACCCCCACACTTATCTTTTTGCTCATCCTGAGCAAAACAAAAAATAAGAAAATTATTATACCACTTTCGCAGGTGATGCGATTGCACTGAGCATGTGCAACAAGCCTTTAAACCTCTAGGTTTCCCCTTGAGTAGGAGTGTTGTCTCCTGAGGGTTTTCAGTGGATTGCACCCACAAAATCCTGTAAGTAAAGAAATTAGTTGTTAGAAAGAATTTCTCTCTCTCTCTCTCTCTCTGTCTCTCTCTCTTTTTTAATGAAAAAGAACTTTCAATCATCTAAGTAAAAATGACGGAATGATTTAAGAATTAGGTTTAACCCTCATAAGTCCTCTTATACTTCAGCCTTCATAAAAGAAGAAACTATGATTTTTCTTTAAATTTAGAAAGGAACTTGTACTTCTAGCTCATTCTGTTATTTTGCTTTAGATAGATATGTATAATTTGTAAGTGTGATGTGCTTGGGATTTTTCAACTCAACTTTGAATATCATTTAATTTTATTAATATTTACTTACTATTCTTGGTTCCATTAGGCTTTCTACTTCACTTATATAACACATATCAAACCGATGACTCCCAAACCAGATGGGCTTAGGGTACCAGGTGAAAAAACACCCTTCAGGTCAAATATGCAAGTGGAGTAGGCCACGAAATCAAGACTTATTTATACATTATTGTATATAGATTTTTTTTTTGCGTGAGTAATCATGCTTCATGAGGCACAATTATCCAGCTTTTCTTTTTTTTTTTCTTTTTTTTCTTTTTTTTAGAGTTGTGTCTCTAAATCTCAAGCATGTGTGTGTGGGTTATGCATATTCTACTAAGGCTAAATAGACAGTATGAGTTATTTTCCTTATCCCTTCTAACTTTTTAGTCAAACCAATCTTTCTTATTTATTTAGGCAAAAATAAAAATTCATTAATAAGGTTTCCGTAATTCCTATAATCTTTTGTTACTTTTATAAAGAGTATGAAATTTCTTTTGAATCTGGAGATTTTTTTTTAATTTTTTGAAAGAAAAAGAAAGAATAAAAGGAAAAAGAAAAAGTGTTAGCACCCCCCCACACCTATCTAATGCATTGTCCTCAATGAATGCATATGGAAATATAAATGCAATAAATAGGAGGAAGAAATGATGTCACCGTCTTCGTGGACTCAGGCCGGCCAAGTGCGAATAGGCGAAAGAAATGACAAAAAGAATGTAGAAGGGGTAAGCATATAAATAATTTATTTATTTGTTGTGGTTAGGTGTATGACGGGGCAAAAAGAGTCAGTACACTATCATCCGGAGTCATAGGCTCATTGGTTAAGAAGGCTTCAATCTTTGCCCATTCACTTTGAATTCCGTGTTTTCTTAGGGTCTGCAATAAGCACAGCACTGTGTGGGAAAACAGTGCGCACAATGAATGGTCCCGACCAATGAGTTTTCAGCTTCCCCGCGAAAATATGAAACCTAGAGTTATACAGCAGAACCTTATCTCCCGGTGCAAAGTTTTTCTGGGTTATGATTTGGTCATGGAAAAGTTTAGTCCTACTCTTAGTGATTCGGGCATTTTCATAGGCTTCATTCCGTATCTCCTCTAATTCTGAAATCTACAATCTCTTAAGTTCATTGGCCTTGGTCAGATCAAAGTTGAGTTGCTTAATTGCCCAGAGGGCCCGGTGTTCTAACTCTACTGGCAGATGACAGGCTTTTCCAAACACGATTCTATAAGGAGACATCCCCAGAACTGTCTTAAAAGCAGTGCGGTAAACCCACAATACATCATTGAGCTTAACTGACCAATCCTTTCTGTTTTGTCCGACAGTCTTTTCCAGAATGAGCTTGATCTGTCGGTTGGTGACCTCGACCTGCCCATTTGTCTGGGGATGATACGGAGTAGATAACTTGTGATTGATGGAATATTTTCGCATCAGAGCTTCAAAAACTCTGTTGTAGAAATGTGATCCATTATCACTAATTATCGCTCTGGGGGTGCCAGATCGGGAGAAGATGTTCTCTTTAAGAAATTTGACAACCACTTTGTTGTCATTCGTCTTAGTTGGCACAGCTTGTACCCACTTAGAGACATAATCTACAACAACCAAAATGAACTAGTTGCCGAAGGAATTGGGGAATGGCCCCATGAAATCGATACCCCATACATCAAAATTTTCAACTTCAAGGATCGCGTTCAGGGGCATCATGTCTCTTCTTGAAATTTTCTCAATTTTTGACAATTTGCGAATGACTTGCAAAAATGATATGAGTATTTGAACAAAGTGGGCCAGTAGAACCCACTTTGTAGAACCTTCTCTGCAGTCTTGCGGGGACTGAAGTGTCCTCCGCATGCAAGGTCATGGCAAAAGCTGAGCACACTCCTCTGTTCCTCCTCTGGTATGCACCGTCTAAAAATTTGGTCGGAACAATACTTAAAAAGATACGGTTCGTCCCAAAAGAAGTACCGTACTTGGGTAAAGAAGCGGTCTTTGTCTTGCTTTGTCCAGTCAGCGGGTAATTGTCCCGTGGCTAGGTAATTAACAATGTTCGCATACCAGGGTTCCTTAAAAATGGCTAGGATGTGTTCGTCTGGTAAATCCTCGTTGATCGGAGCTTGGATGGTTGGTGCATTCAGAATTCGTGAGAGTTGATCAGCGACCACATTTTCTATACCTCGTTTATCCCATATTTCTAAGTCAAATTCTTGAAGCAAAAGGATCCACCGAATCAATCGAGCTTTTGCTTCGTTCTTGGTCATGAGGTATTTCTGAGCCGAGTGATCCGTAAAAACCACCGTCTTCGAACCTAACAAGTAAGGCTGGAACTTCTCTAACGCAAAGACAACGGCTAAGAATTCCTTCTCAGTCGTTGTATAATTCTGTTGGGCATCATTCAAGGTCCTACTCGAATAGTAAATCACGTGTTGCCTATTATCGATGCGCTGTCCTAGAATAATGCCAATAGCAAAATCAGATGCATCACACATGATTTCAAACGGCTGGGCCCAATTAGGAGCAGAAATAATAGGCGCATAAATAAGTTCTTGCTTAAGCTTCCCCCATGACTTGAAACATTTATCGTTGAAATCAAAGGGCACGTCCTTAGCGAGCAGGTTGGTTAAGAGCCTCGCGATTTTGCTAAAGTCCTTAATAAACCGTCGGTAGAGCCTAGCATGCTTTAAAAAGGATCTAATATCCTTGATGCTTTTGGGTAGTGGAAGCTTAGCAATCACTTCTACTTTAGCCTTATCCACTTCTATGCCTCTCCTTGAAATCTCATGGCCTAAGACAATCCCCTGTCTCACCATAAAGTGACATTTTTCCCAGTTTAGAGTTAGGTTCTTCTCAATGCAACTTTGTAGAACTAACTCTAGGTGATGAAGACACTGATCATATGAATCTCCGTAGATGGAGAAGTCATCCATGAAAATCTCATGAAAACGTTCCACCATGTCAGAGAACAAACTAAGCATGCACCGTTGGAACGTTGCGGGAGCATTGCACAATCCAAAAGGCATGCGCTGATAAGCAAAGGTTCCGAACGGGCAGGTGAACGTCGTCTTTTCCTGGTCTTCTGCAGCAATGGGGATTTGATTGTATTCCGAGTACCCATATTGGAAGTAGTAGTACTCATGTCCAGCCAAACGCTCAAGCATTTGGTCGATGAAGGGTAGAGGGAAGTGGTCTTTACGGGTAGCTGCATTCAACTTCCTATAGTCGATACAAACACGAACCTTGGTAGGCAGTCTTGTTTGTACCAACTATTTTTCCTCATTATCTACCACCGTAAAGCCAGCCTTCTTTGGGACTGCATGAACAGGGCTAACCCATTGGCTATCAGAAATGGGATAAATGATCCATTATCTAATAGTTTCAAAATTTCAGCTTTAACTGCCTCTTGCATGAGAGGGTTAAGCCTTCGTTGTGGGTCCCTCCTAGGGGTTGCTTCATCGACTAAATGGATTCTATGTTGCACTATGGCTGGACTTATTCCCTTGATATCCTTCATCGTCCATCCAATGGCTTCCCTATGTCTTTTCAGAATAGACATTAAGCTGTCATCTTGTTGCTCAGTCAGGTGGGATGCTATGATGACTGGCAAGGTGTCCTTTCCGCCCAGGTAGGCGTACTTGAGGTGTTTGGGCAGGGCTTTTAGCTCTAGGGAAGGTGTTGCTTCATTGGAGGCAATCTCTTGGCTTTCAATCCTATGATGAGGTACACTTGGGTTTGATGCCAAATCCACTGCTGAATCTACGATCTAGTCTACATTAAAATCCTCAGTTTCCAGATTAAACTCTGCCTCAGTTTCTGTCTCCATACTTTCCTCATGCTCACTGGTCAGGTTTTGAATAGAATTGACCTCAAACGTCTGATCATTGACATCCCTAGGTTATCTTTCAAGATTGAAGATATTGATTTCCTTTGTCATGTCTTCAAAAGTCAATCGCATGGACCCGTTCCTATAGTTGATTATGGCATTGGCTGTAGCAAGGAATGGGCGCCCTAAGATGACGGGAGTTTGAGACCTAAGATTGGACACAGGTTGGGTCTCAAGCACAATGAAGTCAACGGGATAAATGAAATCCCCGACTCGGATAAGGACGTCTGTAATTTTCCCCTTAGGGATCTTCACAGATCGGTCGGCTAGCTGAATGGTGACTCGAGTTGGGCTTAGCTCGCCCAACCCAAGTTGCTGGTATGCTGAGAGAGGTAGCAAGTTGATACTTGCTCCCAGGTCAAGAAGCGCTCTACTGATTTCGGTCTGTCCTATGGTGCAGGAAATGGTGAGACATTCGGGATCTTGTATTTCACCAGAATGGGACCAGACAAAATTTCGCTTATATTAGTGGCCAAGAAGACTTTCTTGGGCACATTGGTCTTTCTTTTCTTTGTACACATATCCTTAAGAAATTTGGCATAAGCCGGGACTTGTTGGATAGCGTCAAGAAGTGGCACATTCAATTTGACCTGGTTGAACATCTCTAGCATTTTCTCCATGTGCATATTTTTATTGTTGTTCCTAAGCCTATTGGGAAAGGGTGCTACAAGCTTATGAACTTGTTCAGCAGCTTTGTCCTCATCTGATGTTTGTGGAGTGGATTGGGAGGAACTAGCAGAGGTGGAGGCAGGAGTGGGATCAGGATGGACTGGACTTTTCTGTTGGTAGACCTAGTTGTCTACCTTCTTTCCAGATCGCAGTGTGTGAATAACATTGCACTGGTTAATCGATGGATCCTGAATTTCATATGCTTGATTGGAGGTTTTTGGGTTAACTAGCGGCTGACTAGGCAAAATACCTTTTGGTCTTTCACTTAGGGAGCTATCTAACTGGCTCATCTGCATTTCTAATCTCGATATGGCCTGTGAATGATTGTTTAGAGTTTGTCCCTGATTTTGCATAAAAGCGGTTTGGGACTTTATGAAAGCCTCTATGCTCTCCTATAATTTACTGATTTTCTTTTCCATTGGTGAGCCTTGGGAGGAGAAAGCTGGGGCTTGACTGGGAAAAGTTGGTGGAGGAGTAGGATGGTGAAAGTTGTTGGAAAAATTAGGCCTGGGAGGATTGTTTTGGGCCCAGGAGAAATTGGGGTGATTTCTCCAGTCGAGATTGTAGGTCTGTGAGTAGGGGTTATGAGGCGGCCATAAGTAAGCCGCATTTAGGTGTTCCGGTGGCACTTGCTGGGCATGAAAAACGGGGCACTCTTCAAAGACATGGTTTGGTGCCTGACAATATGAACAACCCGGATTATGAATTGGTGGTGGGTTGATCTGGTTGATACTGGCAGGCTCTTTTGTTTCCAGAGCCTCTATACTTCTCATTAGGGTAGCAATCTTAACCTCGGCAGCTATGGATGATTCTAAAGATAGGAGCCTCCTCTTGAAGCTATAGTTTGTGAATTCCTGGGTTTTTCTGAGGCTGGCTCCCATTGCAGGGTTTTCTCTGCTAAATCCTCAAATAAATCCCAACCCTGATTCTCATCCTTCTGCAAGAACCCTCCCTGACACATCGTTTCTAACAGGGTCTTAGTCTAATAATCTAGACCATCGTAGAGAATCTGGCACTGACGCCATTTCTCCATGCCATGATGAGGGCACTGAGCTAGGAGATCTTTGAATCGCTCAAAATATCTCCAAAATGGTTCGCTCGGGTCTTGCCTAAACTGCATGATGTTCTTCCTAATGAGGGCAGTTTTGTGAATTGGGTAGAATTTCTTCAAGAAGGCCTTGAAGAAATCATCCCAGGTCGTGACTGAATCTGCTGCCAAGCTGTACAATCATTTCTTAGCTAGGTCCTTTAGGGAAAAAGGGATGAAACGTAACCTAACGGCAATAATCTCCTAGCTGGGGTATACGCATTATGAGGCATACTTCTTCAAATTCCCTAACAAAGAAGTATGCGTCCTCCGATTCTAAACGATGAAATTTGGGAAGAGTGTTAATGAATTGTGGCTTTAACTCGAAGTTATTTCCGTTTGCTTCAGGAAGTTTTATGCAAGATGGAAGTGAAGTTCTGATGGGGTAAAATCTATCCTGAAGTGACGCCATCACCAGTTCTAGATGCAAGGGTAGAGAAGTATTTCTTGTTAATCTGGAAGTGGATGGATCTCTCACCCACTCTTGCATGCAGTACACCACAAACAACGTGAAGACAACAAAGAATCGAAAAAGAACAAAAAACAAACAAAAAGAAAGAAAAACAACCACAAGCCTTAGTCTAAGGTACCTGGACCTAGACGACTCCTAACTGGTCGATTCTCCGGGGAAAGTTGTTGCAGGAACTGGACTACAAGCTAATCGGCCAGGAAAGGGCAAAGCTCGGGGGGAGGTATCCGGGCAGAGCCACGGGCCTAATTGCGCCAAACCACGGAGCTTTCGAGGCTTTACCTCTCAATCCACTTTCCTTAGACACCGATTTTGCAGGAGTATAGTTCTTACAATTTTCAACCTCGGTTAATCTCTTAGTGAGTCCGAGATGTCCCTAGGGCCAACGTCTATTGATTTTTAGTTAAGGCTTGGGAAAATGTGAGTGCACTTGGAGATGATTTTTGGGCTAAGGAAGGGTGATGAAATCTCCACCTTATCTTGTTTATTTGGGTTTTGCCCTTAAAGTCAATTGTGTAAGTGTGCAGTTTATTCACAACAAGGTAACACTCAAAGCGGTAAATTACTTCAAAATGTTGGTCCTATTCTATATGAATGCACACGTACTTTTTCTCTAGCACTGTTCAACAGAAATTGAAATGAAATGAAATAGACACGTGCCCTAAATGCAAAAGTCTAATCCAAATTTCAATTAAGCAACAAGTGAATTTTTGTTGAATTTATTACACATGCATAAAGGTGAAGCATCCAAGGAAACTAAAAATTTAGAAAGTAATTTTTTTTACCAGCTTTCGGCAGCCCTGCAAACGAGTTTGTTAGTACTTCAATCGGAAAAACTCGCTTTTACACGATTTTTTCCGAGGGTAAATGAGTCCTCGCGCAATGTCCTTGGCCACCTCTTTCGCTTCCCGTGATAGTGAGCTGCTTGGTACTTCTCCTACACACAAAAACAAAGAACAATCTTTAGTATTGAATAACAAAGCCGTTCTCTCCCCGGCAACGGCGCCAAAATTTGATCAACAAAAAGCAAGCACTAAAATAAGAGAAGGAAGTGTGGGTTGATGTTACTACTTTTGCGATTCTTCCGTAGTAGCGAAGTGGCTGTACGGGTCGTATCCATAAGGATGGAGAGCGATGGAAGCTTGATGCGGCTTCAAAGTTCAAGAAGAAAGAAAGAAAGTTCTTGTTTCCAAATAAAGAATTGAAAAGTGAAAATAAGTTGTTTTTAAGAATTGTTGGAAAATGTTTTGGGGGTTTGCAAAGTGATTTTTTTCTTAGTTGTAAAAATGCATGGCTAACTTTCTACTAAGTGCTCCCACTAATTTCTAACTTTTGGAAGATAGCCTCACGATGGATCATAGGCGAACACAAACCTTTTGCATTGGAACTATTCACGTGAAAATCGAGTGAAAGTTCATCCTAAAACTTAGCTTTACACGGCAAAAACTCGGACATTCCCTTATCAAGATCCGATAGAAGGCGAGAATAAGGGAAGACTCGAGTGCACTATTGGTATCGGCAAAGTTAAAAGGAAAAGTCTCTAACTTATAATAACAAGTAAAGTACACAACTCATAGATCATCAAAACTCATTAAGCATGAGGTATAAGAAAGTAAATACTTGTAGGTAAATTAGAGTTAGAACCCTCATCTTAAGATGCCATAGCTCTTCTTTGCACAAGGCTTGTTTGATACTATTGACTCATTTGGGTTATCAATCAAGTGTTAAAAATTAGTGGGTTAGCAGTTAGTTAGCCATGCTAATGAAAAGTTAGTTAGCCATAAAAGTAAAAGAAACAACAAAGGAAAAGAAGTGGAGAGAGGGAGTTACACTATAAGAAAACAAAAGAAAAGAAAAGTTAAAGAAAGGAAGTTACACTACAACAAAGTAAAAGAAAAGGAGTGAAGAAGAAGGAAGTTACACTATAACAAAGAAGTAAAAGCAAATGGCAAAGACAAGTAAATGGAAGAAGGAAGAGAAGTAGTACTTGTATTAGCTTGTCACCCTTCCAATACAACACTTACACACACTCTCTCTTTCACTCTAATGGCTAAAACAACACTAGAAGATGAAGAACAACAATAACTAAAAACCTAAAAACAAGATTATAAAAACTTGCTCTAACTCTAGATCTGCTCAAACTGAAGACCCCAGGGGGTATTTATAGGCACCAGGGGAAAGGGGGCCACGTGGGAAGCACGTGGCCCAAAGCGAAGGCGCGCGCGTGACCAAAGGGCCGCATTAATGCGGCCCTGCCAGGGTGGCGCGCGCCTGGCTTCGGGCAGCGCGTCGCCCAGACTGTCTTCTGATACCTTGATCTTCTAGATTTGCGATTTGATACCCTGGGCTGACAAAATCTTCACCATAAAGTCAATGGCTACTTGGTAGGCTTTTAATCACCAATTAAATGGTGATTTAGGTCTTCTTCTTCATTTGCACACCAATGGACCTAGGATCAAGCAAGCAAGGTTTTATTAGCAAAATTTTACATGAAATAAATATGAGAATGTGATGAAAATTATGCAAATTTAGAGACTAATCACTTATAGTGATGGATATCCATTTCTATGGTAATATAGCTTGCCCCTTCATTTCATAGTGTAAATCAGGAATGGGAAAGATCCTATTTGTCATGCTTTGATCGCCTTCAAACAAAGGTACATCGTCGATATGGGTCAAAGGAAAGCAGGCGCCGAAGAGGTAAGTAACTTTTAAGGTTTTAACTTTCTTTTCTTTTAATTTTAGTTTAGATCACCAACACCACAATCTACCAGCTCTTTCATCACTCTTTTTAATTTCTTTGTATAAATCCATTTTCCTTTTTCTTCACCTTATTAATTTACCACTTTCTTTTTAACTTAACTATAACTTATATTTTCTTTTCTTTTAAAGAACTAAAAGAAGATCTTTAACCATTCGTAGCATAAAAGAAAACATACTAAAAAACTTTCATCGCTAGTCCCTCCTTATGGATCACGACCCGCATAGCCACTTGCTATAGCGGTAGTATTGAGTACTTGCACATCCTATACTTAAGTTCTGAAATTATGTATTTTCTATGTGTAGGTTTTAACTCAATCAGTATCCGTGCCTAAGAAACATGCCTAATTATGCCAAGCTACCAATCTTCGGGGTTTCGCCCCTCAATTCCCAATCTTAGACATCGATTTGATAAGAGTCAAATTCTAATTAACATCCCCCTTAGGTCAGTCTCCTATTGAGTCTGAGATGTCCCTAGGGCCAACGTCTACTAAGTTTTAGTTAGACTTTGGTTAGTGACTGAGGAGATTGTTTATGCCCTAAGGGTGGTAATGACTTCCCATCTTATCTTGTTTATAGGACAAGCCCTTAAATCAATTTAATGCAATGTGTACATGAAAAGAAACACTTAAGCAATGAAAACAATTCAAAAGTGTTCATATACTACATGCTATGCACGCATACCTTTGCTCCAGCACTCTTCAACAATAATATAAAATGTAAACACATACATAAATGCAAAGTCTAAACCATTTTTAGCATTTAAAAAACATCAATTTACAGTTGAGATTAGAAAGTATGTACAGTGAGTTAAAAAAGAAAATAAATAGCTGCAGAAATTTAGCTTTTCAATTCAGCCAACCTGCAAAAATACAGGTTAATAGTTCACTCAGATTGCTACTGGAATGTAGCAAATCTGAGGGCTTCTGGGCTCTGCTTTCTTGAGTAGAGTCCAGGGCCACTTATATGTCTACTGCAGCAAAAATTTCATTGATATTTATTATTGCACACTAAGAACAAAGAAGAAAGTTAACAAAAAATGTAAAAAAACAAAAAGAATTACTTATCGTCTCTCCCCACAAACCAAAATTTGATTCAGTTGAAACCTGCATACAGAAAATACAGAATATCAGAACTTTAGAAATAGAATGTACAAGTTCTTAATAATATTACAATAGCTAGTGGCTATGCGGGTTGTGATCCACAAGAAAGGACTAGCGATGGAAGCTTTTTACAAGTTCTCTTTTAAGTTACAAAAAATGGTTAAATTTCTTCTTTTAGTTCTTGAAAAGAAAAAAATAAGTTATGTTAGATTGTGAATGTGGTAGATAGAAAGAGACGATGATTTTGAAAAATAGAAAACTAAATTAAAGAAAAAAATAAACAAGTGAATAAAAGAGTTGGGAAATTGTACTGATCTAAACTAAAGAATTAAAAGAAAGAAACTAAAAATTACTTACCTCTTCAGTGCTCATATACCTTGGATTCGTCGCTACGACTTACCTAGTCTTTGAAGGCGATCAAGCATGGCATGTAGGATCTTCCCAATTCACAGTCTATACTATGAATAAAAGGACAAGCTATACTAACAAAAGAATGGTTATTCATCACAATAAGCCATCAAGGGCACTTGCAATGGCAAAGCAGTCTCAAGGCTATCAGATTCACTTGGATTACAAATACATCAGAAGAAAGTAAACGAAAATAAGAGTAAAGAAGAAAAAGAAAATTCGATTTGATTCAGATAACAATAAAAGAAAAGACTTACTTATACTGGTGTCACCCTCAGTACAAGCTTACTCTCATTCCTCTATGAAACTCGTCTCTCCTCTAAGTTATATAAAGAATTGTAAAAATTACATTTAAAAAAATAAAAACCTATAGCTAAAAATAATAAAAACTGGCCTAAGACTCTATCTCTGCTTCCTCATTTCCTGTAGTCTCCAAAAACTCAGTATTTATAGGCAAAAATAAAAAAGTGGAGAGCGTACGAAGATAGGGGGAGCAAACGCTCCCTCAACCACTTCAGCAATGCCGCAAAAATGCGACTTTGGCCATGTTTTCGAGGCCTGGGTGTGGCCAGGTGCCCACACCCGGGAGGTGCAGGTCCCTGGCTTCGTGATATGCGTTTAGCTTTTGCTGGATTTTCAGATTTTGGTCCTGAATTTGACGAAACCTCCTTTGATCTTTGGCTTTAAACAATTGATTTGTGAAAATCTATTTTAACTACTTGTTCAACTGGTTTTATCTTCTCTGATTTGCCCTAATCTTTCCTGATCTTTGATTTAAATTAATTATGAATTAAATCAGAATTTTGATGGGTTTTTGGGCTCGTTTCTCTTCCCTCTCCTTTAGTAAAGGCCTGCATATAAAATAGACAACAAATAGGATTAAAAATAGAGTTTATTATATAATAAATATGAGAATATGATAATAAATATGCAGTATCAGTGACCGATCACTGGACCAGTTTCTCAGTCATCTCCTCAATATGAGAGGAGGTTGCAGCTTTGACATCCGTGATAGCGCCTGCAAATAACAGTCAAACAAGCACTAAAAAAATGTTCATATGAAGAAAAAAATAGGTGGGATAGAAGCAATATCCTCAACAGTGGCAGTTCCTTCTAATGGAAAAATTGTCTTCGGAATGTCCACCTGCATCTCCTCCTCTGAAATTTGAGAAAACTTGCTAGTATCAGGATGAGCAGGTTCATCACCAAAGTCAAGTTCGTATCCTAAATAGTCAACATGTTTCTTGGATGATGAAGACAATATTTGAGTTGAAGGGACTTCGATGATTGGAACCTTATCAAAAAATCAATCTAGTGGTTGGACTGTGCTCCGGAATTTGAGGAAGCGGCATTAGAACACTTGGGGAGCCCGACTGCACCTTCGTCTGTTCTTCCAAAGTCGGTGTGACTTCCGATTGAATAGGAATATGAGTTTCAATATTTGTTGTATCCTCAAGAGCTGTTGTGTCCGCTTATATGGGTCCCTTAGCAAGTACAGACTCCACCGCAAATTCTGCCTCCGCCAAAATTGCAGGACCCCTACCATGAAGACTCCGAGGATGTTGGTTAGGGCTGACTATTCTTCTTCTTTTTCCTGCTCATCTGTACCAGAGGGATCGTCTCAAGCACTTGTGCTGAAGCGCAGCCTCAGACCCTTTTCTTGTCTTCTTTCAGCTCGGCTCACCTTCAGAAGTAGAAGCCTAGGTGTGCTTAGACACAGCTTGTCGAATCCTTTTGGTAGACCTCTCCTCATCAGCTCCTGCACCAGACTCTGACTCTGAAACTTCCTCTATTCTGCTGGCCTCCCTCTCGGCCTCCTGATAATTGATCATCCCTCTCACCCAGCAACCCTCGGACCTTCCTTAGCTTTATATATAGATTTGATGTTTTCTATGCATGAAGTGTTTGCTCCAAATCCAGGCACCTTATTTGTAATAAAATGCCACGTACGAAGACAAGGCTTGTATAAAAATTAGGCGTCTTGTGAGGAAGGATGCACAAAAATAAGAAAAGGAGTGATGGTCGATGTTACTGCTTTTGTATTCTTCCGTAATAGTAAAGTGGCTATACGGGTCGTATTCACAAGGAGGGAGAGTGATGAAAGCTTTGATGCGGTGTCTTTGTTAAAAGTAAAACAAATTCTTTTGTCTCAAATAAAGAATTGTGAAGAAAACAAGTGTTAGTTTAAGAATTTCTTGTATTGGTTTGATGGCTGTAAAAGTGAGTTTTCTTAAGGGTAAAAAAGCATGACTAACTTCCTACTAAGTGCTCCCACTAATCTCTAATTCCTTGAAGATGTAGGTGATTGTAAAATGAAAGAGCAAGGATTTACCGTGTAGCTTTGGGCTAACGGGTCGCGTCCACGAGGAGGAATGCGATGAAAGCTTTTTGGCGTTTTGTTTATAACAAAGAATTGTGCTCATTTTTTAGTTGAAAAGAGAATGGAGAGAAGGGAAGTGACTTAAAGAAAAACTTAAAATTTAGAGAAGGCTTTGGAAAAGGTGGATTCTGTATAAAGCTTGAAAAGTGATTTGTTGTTTTTTTTATAAAGAAAAAAAATCTGGGCTCACTATCTCACTACTCAATGATTTGTTCTTCTATTGAAATCCTTAGTGCCTCAACTGAATCATAGGCAAAACTTAAGATTGACTTTAGAAAGTTAGAAGTAAAACATATAAGATGGTTGAAAAAGTTAACTCTTTACTTTAAGAAACCATCTTGAATTGAATGTTAAATCATCAAGAAGTTCAAGTATGAGATAAAAACAAGTTCAACAGATGTTTTTAAAAGACGCAGAAGTTAAAAATCCAAACCAATCCTCATGTGCCTTCAAGAACACTTTTAAGAAGAAAGGCTTAAGTTAGGCATGCAAATGATTCATTAGGCCTTTTCATCAAAACCATTCGAAAAGAAGAAGGATCAGAGAGAGGAGTAATAGTGATCCCAGAAAATCAATTTAGCTACTCATGGAAGACAAGAACAATGCAAGTAAATAAGGCAAGACATACCATAAAATGAGTGGAAGAAAATGTAGCTTGATCCTTGTATTGATGTCACTTCAATCTTCAGAATACAATCACTCAATTCCTCTCTCTCACTGGTATTTGCACTGAATTACAAATTGCAAAACAAAGATACAACTATCTAACAAAGAGCCTAAACCTTAAAAATAAAGAGAAAAACTAAATCTAAGTTTCAGTCCCATTTTCTCCGAAAAATACAGTATTTATAGGCAAAAACCAAATGGGAGGGAACGTATGAAGATAGGGGGAGCAAACGCTCCCCCAACAAACAACAAACGGCCGCGGAAACGCGGTTTTGGCCGCATTTCCGTGGCCATGGTGTGGCCACACCAGGTTGTGGAAGCTTGTTCGTTTGGTGATTTTCCCTTATCTCCTGCTGGTTTTCCCATTTCTACTTCAGGATTTGATAAAACAGCTTTTGATTGTTGGCTTCAATCGCTTGATTTGGAATGATTCATTTCAACTAGTTTTCAACCTATCTGATTTGCCAAGATTTGCCCTGATTTTTTGATTTTGAATTTATTCTGAATTAAATCAGAATTTGATGGGCTTTTGGGCTTGTTTCTCTTTCCTTTCTTTTAGCGATGGGCCTATATTTAACAAAGAAGAATAAGACTTGTTAATAGTACTTGTTAATAGGATTTATTAATAAAAAGTATGGTAATGTGACAATGTATATGCAATATATGTGACTGATCACACCCCCACACTTATCTTTTGCTCGCCCTCGAGCAAAACATAAGACTTGTCCTAATTAATTATTAGACCACTTTCGCAGGTCACTCGATTACAATGAGCATGTGCAACAAGCCGTTAAACCTCTAGGTTACCCCTAGAGGATGAGTTTTATCTCATGAGGGTTTTCAGTGGATTGCACCCACAAAATCCATAAAGAAAGAGAAAAAATGTTAGTATTTTTAAAAAGCATTTTTAAAGGAGAAAATATTTGAAGTATATTTGTGAGAGTTTAAGTAATTTATAAGTTATAGGATCATCAAATTGTTCATTCTAAACTTAGCTCTATTCAAAAACATGTCATCAATCAAAGTAAGGAGTCACATTGTATTTATCATCTAGTATATTACTTTACCCTGAGTCATATGCACCATCGTGACTGTGAAGTTTGAATAAGGATTCTTTAACATTAACTCCTATGCCTTATTTATATTTATTTTTGGCGGTATTTATTCCTTAATTCCATTAGGCTTTCTAATCTGCCCATGTAACGAGCCTTTAGTCAGTGACACCAAAACCGGACAGTTTTAGGGTACCAGGTGAGAAAATACCCCTAAGGACTTAAACACTCAAGCAGATAAGGCCATGAAACTAATGGTTTTTATTTATACAATGTACCCCTTTAAGGCGTGAATACTTATGCTTCATGAGGCACAACTACCCAGTTTAATCAGAGGATTTATATATATATTTTTTCAAACTTATCTAATTATCTTTTGCATAAATACCAAGTTTGCTTAGGCCAAAACACCTAGCTAATCAATAATTAGATTTGTTTATTTTTTATACAAATATAGTTTTTTTTCTTTTTTTTATAAGGCATAAGAGTCATTTTTTTGAACCCTAAGTGTGCAAGTGTATAAAGTGTGCATATTTCATCAAGATAAAGATCAAGACTAAATTATTTTCACAAATTTTCTTCCTAACCCTAAAAATCAAACAAGTCATCTTATTTTGACCAAGTGTAAGAAATCCTAATCATGATTTTCCTATTCCTTAAAATTGACTTAATTTCTTACAAAACATATATCAAAATATTGTTCTTACCTTTCAAAAAGTTTTTATATATATATATATTTCTTTATTTTTTTCTCTATTTTTTTTATTTATATTAGTCATGTTAGAACCTCCCCCACACTTATCTCATGCATTGTCCCCAATGTATGAAAGAAATGTATAGATGCATGAAATAAAATTGAAAAGAGGAAAGTTACCAATACACTGGGTCAAAAAGACCCATAGCCGTTCCATTTACCGGCACCGATTCGAAGAAAGATTTAAGGCGTTGACCATTTACCTCAAAGGCATTTCCATTCTTGGGGTCACTGATCTCTACTGCACCATGTGAAAACATGATTTTTACAACAAATGGCCCAGTCCATCTTGAGTTTAAGTTTCCTGAAAAAAGATGAAGCGTAGAATTATAGAGTACGACTTTTTGTCCAGGGACAAAGATTTTTTTTATGATGTGTTTATCATGAAAAATCTTAACTCTATTTTTAGTGATCCGAGCATTGTCATAGGCCTCATTTCTTAACTCCTCTAATTCAGAAATTTGTAATTTTCGAAGGTCACCGGCCTTAGTCAAGTCGAAATTCAACTGCTTGATTGCCCATAAGGCCCGGTGCTCTAACTCAACGGGTAGGTGACAAGCTTTACCATAGACTAACCTATAAGGAGACATTCCTAGAATCGTCTTGAAAGCGGTCCTGTAGGCCCATAGGGCATCTACAAGTTTGGTGGACCAATCTTTCCAGTTTTGATTCACAGTCTTCTCCAAGATAACCTTGACTTGTCTATTAGAAACCTCAACCTGCCCACTGGTTTGAGGATGATAAGGTATGGATAACTTGTGAGTTATGACATACTTTCGCATAAGAGCTTCAAAAGATCTATTGCAAAAGTGAGTGCCATTATTACTAATGATAGCACGAGGGGTTTCGAAGCGTGAAAAAAATGTTCTCTTTCAAAAACTTTATGATAACTTTGTTATCAATTGTTCTACTAGGAATAGCTTCTACCCATTTGGACACATAATCTACAGCAACCAATATGTATTGGTTTCCAAATGAATTAGGAAATGGACCCATAAAGTCGATGCCCCAAACATCAAAATGTTCTATTTTTAGAATTAGGTTGAGGGGCAACATATTTCGTTTTGAGATCCTTCCTACCATCTGGCATCTAGGGCACGTCTTGTAAAATTCATAAGCATCTTTGAACAAAGTGGGCCAATAGAACCCACTTTGTAATACTTTTTCAGCTGTCTTGCGAGGACCAAAGTGTCCACCGCACGCAAGGTCGTGACAAAAGGATAGAACACTTTTAACCTCTTCATCGGGAATGCATCTCCAAATAATTTGGTTAGAACAGTACTTAAAAAGATACGGTTCCTCCCAAAAGAAATACCGGACTTGGGATAAGAACCGGTATATGTCATTTTTGGACCAATGAGACGGAGTTTGGTTTGTGAGTAAGTAATTCACTATATCAGCATACCAAGGTTCCCTAGAGATGGCTAAGAGATTTTCATTAGAAAAATCCTCATTTATGGGTAATTCGTTGCATGGAGATTAGGAATTCGTGAGAGATGGTCAGCAGTGACATTTTCTACGCCTTTCTTGTCTCGAATCTCAAGATTGAATTCTTGAAGAAGGAGGATCCAATGAATGAGTCGGGCCTTGGCATCCTTCTTCATCATGAGGTATCTAAGCGCAGAATGATAGGTGAAAATTGTGGTTTTGGACCCTAGTAGGTAGGGATGAAATTTCTCTAAGGCAAACATTGCTGCTAAGAATTCCTTCTCAGTCGTAGTGTAGTTCAATTAAGCATCATTAAGAGTCCTACTAGAGTAGTAAATCACGTGCTGCTTGTTATCAATGCGTTGTCCTAGGACAGCACCTATGGAAAAATCAAAAGCATCGTACAAGATTTTGAACGGCTTAGACCAATCCGGTGCAGATATGATTGGTGCAGAAATAAGCTCTTTCTTAAGCTTCTCCCAAGAATTCTTACATTCAGCATCGAAAGTGAAGGACACGTCCTTAGCTAACAAATTAGTCAAGGGCCTAGCAATCTTTCTAAAGTCCTTGATAAATCTTCGGTAAAAACTGGTGTGTTCTAAAAAGGATCTAATATCCTTCACACAATTGGGCATGGGAAGCTTTGCAGTAACCTCAATTTTAGCTCTATCCACTTCAATTCCTTTCTTGAAAATTTCATGACCCAAGACAATTCCATGTTTTACCATGAAGTGGCATTTCTCCCAGTTCAGTATCAGATTTTTCTCAGCACAATGTTGGAGGACAAGTTCTAAATGGTGGAGACATTGAGTGAACGAATCTCCGTAGATGGAGAAATCATCCATGAAGATTTCTAAGAATCGTTCTACCATATCAGAAGAGAGACTCAATATACAACGTTGAAACATTACTGGGGCATTGCATAAGCCGAAAGGCATTCGACGATAAGCAAATGTCCCAAATAGACATGTGAACGTAGTCTTTTCTTGGTCCTCAGGAGCAATAGGGATCTGATTATACCTCCAATAACCATCCAAGAAACAGTAATACTCGTGGCCCGCCAAACGTTCAAGCATTTGATCAATGAAGGAAAGTGGAAAATGGTCCTTACGAGTTGCCGCATTAAGCTTTCTATAGTCAATGCAAACTTGGGAAGTCAAGTTTGGACTAACTCTTTGTTCTTATTTTCCACTGCAGTGAAACCAGATTTCTTTGAAACTGCATGGATAGGACTAACCCATTGGCTATCAGAAATGGGATAAATTATCCCATTGTCTAAGAGTTTTACAATTTCAGTATGAACAGCCTCTTGCATTATAGGGTTTAACCTACGCTGCGGGTCTCTTTTAGGTGTGGCATCTTCATTAAGATGAATGCGATGTTGAACGATGGTTGGACTTAATCCCTTTATATCAGTCATAGTCCAACCAATGGCTTCCCTATGTTTTCTTAGAATTGCTTTAAGATCTTCTTCTTTCCTATCATTTAAATGGGAGGCAATGATGACAGGAAAGGTCTCTTGTTCGCCTAGATAGACGTACTTGAGATGCGCAGGTAAGGCTTTCAATTCTAACGAAGAGGAAGGCTCAGTAGAAGGACTAGTCAAATTTGTTAGCTCTATTATTGGTGAAATAGGGTTTGAGACCCAATTCACATTAGAATCTATAACTTGATCAAGATTAAAGTCGTCAGACTCTAACTCGAAGTCACACTCAGTTTCTAGTTCCAATTCTTCCCTATGTTCACTTGTTAAGTTCTCAATTAGGTTGACTTCAAATGTTTGGTCCTCAACATCGCGGGGTTGTTTTCCTAGATTGAAGACAATGACTTCTCTAGTCATGTCCCCAAAGGTTAACCTCATGGACCCATTCCTATAATTGATGATGGCATTGGCAGTAGCAAGGAATGGTCGCCCTACGATAATAGGAGTTTGAGCCCTATGATTTGAGTTGGACACAGGTTGTGTCTCTAGAACTATGAAATTGACAGGGTAAATAAACTCCCCGACCTGGATAAGGACATCATTAATCTCCCATTTTGAAACTTTTACTGAACGGTCAGCCAGTTGGATAGTGACTCGAGTTGGACTAAGATCGCCCAATCTGAGTTTTTGATAAACTGAGAATGGAAGCAAGTTGATACTTGCCCCCAAGTCAAGAAGTGCACGACTAATCTCGGCTTGTCCTATTGTGCAGGCAATGGTGGGACTACCTGGATCCTTGTACTTAACAGGGATCGGATCCGATAGTAGCTCACTAATGTTAGTGGCTAAGAAGACTTTTTTTGGTACATTAGTCTTTCTCTTCTTAGTGCACATGTCCTTAAGAAACTTAGCATAGGATGAGACTTGTTGGATGGCATCAAGAAGTGGCATATTTATCTTCACTTGATTAAATATCTCAATTATCTTATCCATGTGTGAATTTTGCTTGTTATTGTTCAGCCTATTAGGAAATGGTACTATAGGCTGGTGCACCTGACTGGTTGACTTATCTTTTTCAGATTCGTTAGATTTGAAAGAATTTGGATTAGATGAGGTGGATGCTTGATTGTGGTTATGCTGAATGGGATTGGTCGGCGTTGATACTTGATTATCAACTTTCTTTCTTGACCACAATGTATGAATAGTATTACATTGATTTAATGATTGATTCTGAGTCAAATGAGCATGTTGAGAATTCCTAGGATTGGTTATTGGCTGACAAGGCAAGGTACCCTTTTGTCTCTCATTCTGTGGAGTGACTAGTTGGCTCATTTGAACCTCTAACCTCTATATAGTTTGCATGACAGAATCTTGATTTTTCATGTATCTTTCCATGTTTCTCTCAAAGTCAGTTATTCTCCTTTCTAGTTGAGGATTCTGGAAGGAAGATTGTGGAGCTTTGATTGCGATAGAACCTGTACACAAAATACAGTATTTCAGATTTTAAGATTAAAGAGTGCAAGTTACTCAATTCTACTGCAATAGCAAGTGGCTATGTGGGTCTGATCCACAAGGAGGGACTAGCGATGAAAGCTTTTCTAGTAAGTTCTCTTTTATGCTACCATTAATGGTTAAAGTTCTTCTTTAGTTTCTTAAAACGAAACGAAAAATAATTTACAATGAAGTTAGGCAGAAAGTGAGAGATTGGGAAGATGGAAAAACCAGAATTGAACATGTACAAAGAAATGGAAAAGGAGTGATAAAAGAAGTGGGTGTTGTTGGTGTTGGTGCTCTAAACTATAGAAATAAAAGAAAAGAAAGAAAAGATTAAAGAATTACTTACCTCCTTTGGTTGATGACTTACCTGGAACCCTTGCATGTTCTACCTTGCTTCGGAGGTATTCAACGCATGAGCCATAAGATCGAGCTCAGTCCCTATTCGCATTACATCATCAAGACAAACAAGAATGAAATGATACGGAGTCTTGAGGATGAGAACATCATCATGAAATATCGTTGGCACTCACACAAACATTGTTATACTGATGCTTCTAGATTCACTTGAATGTTCATCATAACCAAAAGAGGAAAAGTAGAAAGAAGAAGGAAACAAAAGTAAAGACAAACATAAAAAAAAAGTTACCTTTTATTGCTTGGAGAAATGATGGAAGAAAGGAGGATGTACATCGGTGTCACTCTCAACATAAGCCCCTCTCTCTTACATGAATCTCAGTCTAAACTATACTTACAAAGAAATAAAAATTACATGAAAAGAAAACAAAAACCTACACTACAAAGAATGAAAAACTGGACTAAATCATATCTCTGCATGGTCGTCCTCCCTTGCCTTTGGGATTGTAGGTATTTATGGAAGAAATACAGAGGTTAGAGGAGTATGAAGATGAGGAAAGCCGGTTATTTCTAAATTTTAATCATCCCTTATCTCCAAATTTGATTTGATGTGGATATTCAGTTCTGATCTGGAGTTTGTTGGCGCGTTGATTGCTGAATATTACTTATAAAATGATAGAATTATAAATAGAGATTAACATAAGAGTTGTAGCTCTGTAAGTCCTCTTTCTGGATCATCTTGAATCATCAGATTTGAGATTCGGTATCGAAAGTTATGATTCAAATGCTGAAATATATCCAATCAAAATCTGAGTCAAACTTGCTTCATCTCATCCGTTGATCTCCTCTTTATCCATTTATTTATCTGTATTTGATATTATCCTCGATTGATCTTTAGCTAACCAAAATAGATTTATAGAAATCTGAATTTTTACTGATTTTCATTTGGTGTTATCTTTCTGATTTGCTCTAATCTTCAGCTGAACATTTGCCCCAATCCTTGATTTATTCTAACTAGATCTGGGATCATCCTCAGCTAACCAAATAGATCCAGTTAAATCTGATTTTAACTGGTATTTATTTGGTTTAATTCTCTTTCTCTTCATTATTATCTTCTACAAAAAAGACATTTAAGACAAAGAAATTAGCAGATTATTACACGATAAATGTAGGAGTGTAATGAAAAGAATGCAAAATATGTGTACGATCACACCCCTATACCTATCTTTTGCTCGTCCTCGAGAAAAACAACAAAACTAAACCAAAGATTATTAGACCAGTTTCGCAGGTCACGTGATTGCACTGAGCTTGTGCAATAAGCCGTTAAACCTCTAGGTTACCCCTAGAGGACGAGTTTTGTCTCGTGAGGGTTTTCAGTGGATACACCCACAAAATCCATAAAGAAAGAGAAACAAAGAGTTAGTATTTTTGAAAAGCATTTTGAAAGAGAAAAATATTTGAAATATAATTGTAAGATTTAAGTAATCTATAAGTTATAGGAAAACTGAATTTTTCATTCCTAAACTTAGCTTCTATTCAAAAATTTAATATCAATCAAAGTAAGGAGTCAAATTGTACTTCTCATCTAGTCTATTACTTTGCCCTAAGTCATATGCACCTTGTGACCGTGAAAATTTTGACTAAGGGTTCATTAACTCTAACTCTTATGTCTTATTTATTTATATATATTTTTTGGTGGTATTATTCCTTAGTTCTATTAGGCTTTCTAATCTGCCCATGTAACGAGCCTATAATCGATGACTCCCAAACTAAACGGTCTTAGGGCACCGGGTGAGAAAACACCCCAAGAACTTAAGACTCAAGCAAACAAGGCCACAAAACTAAGGATTTTATTATATGAATCACTTTTAGGCGTGAATACTTATACTTTATTAGGCACAAATACCCAGCTTAATCAGAGAATTTTTATATATATATTTTTCTCGAACTTATCTAATCATCTTTCGCATAAATACTAAGGCTTTCTTAGGCCAAAACACCTAGCTAATCAATAATTAGATTTGTTCATCTTTCATAGATATTTTTTTTCTTTTTTCTTTTTTTATAAGGCATAAGAATCTTCGTTTTTTGAACCCTAAGTGTGTAAGTGTATGAAGTATGTATATTTCAGTAAGGTAAAGATCAAGACTAAATTACTTTAACAAATTATCTTTTTAACTCTAAAAATCAAATAAATAATCTTATTTTGACCAAGTTCAAGAAATACTAATTTTGATTTTCCTATTCCTTAAAATTGACTTAATTTCTTACAAAAAATATGTCAAAATATTATTTCTATTATCAAAAAGTTTTTAAAAGTAAAGAAAATGTTAATTTTTTTAATAAAAAGGAAAACCTAAGTTATGTTAGAACCCTCCCCCACACCTATCTCATACATTGCCCTCAATGTATGAATTAATGCATAGATGCATGAAAAAGAAGACAGGGAAGGAAAATACTACCTTAAGGTGGTAGTTCCGGTGGTAGTCTGATTGGTCCACGAAATGCGGCCCAATCGACTTTGCATGGAGTTTGGAGGAACCCACCAGAAATCTCTCTAATATAACCCACTAAAATGATGTATACATGAAGGATTTTTATTAAAAATTTGATCCCATCTAATTTCCAAATTCTATAATTAACTTGGACTTAGGAAGTACGGGAACTGATACCGACTCAGAAAATTGACTTAAGTCAAGTAAAGGTTCAGGAGTCGAGATGTTCAGGAAGTGGGTTCAAATCAAGAAGTTGAAACTCAAGCCCACATTCATTTTCCCACAATGGAATGTGACTTAATATTGGTGATTCAAGTTCAAGAATGACAGGTGTAGGAATCAAAATTGACTCTAAAATATTACTCAAGTCGGGTAACAAAACAGGAGTCAATATTGATTCGGGAATTTGAACTGGATTACAAAATTGAGAATCTAGGTCACATTTCTCATTGAGTTCAATTTCATAAAAATGAGAACTTACCAATTTATCAATGAGACTTTCAAAAGTATGAAATTGGTCAAGTTCAATGTGCTGATCATCAAAGATGGGTGATTCAATTTTATTATGAATTGGCACAGGATCCAATGTTGACTCGGGAAAAAGATTGAAATCAGGTGAAGACATCGGAGTCATAATTGAATCAGAAAGTATAATTGAATCACTAAGTTGAGGTTCGTGATCATATTCATTCTCAAGTTCTATTTCAGGAAAGGAATAACTTGCCAAACTGTCAATATCATTTTCAAAATTTGAAGTTTGGGCAAGTTCAGATGATTGTGCTGAAATGGAACCTTGTTTTCCAAAACAACATGACTCTTCTGCTCTAACAGAATAGTTAATGACATCAGAACTGGCCAAACGATGAGAACATAGAGTTTGGACCATCATATCTATGTCATGATTATGAGCGTTTTGAACCTGAGTCATGGCTTCAAGCATCTTTTCATAGTTGATAGGTTCATTGTTTTGTTGCGATTGGTCTTGAAAAGATGAAGTGTTGTTTTAGAATTGGTGGTAAAATTGTGAGTCCATCAGATTTAGTGATTTTTGTTTGAATTCACGCATACTCATTTCAAAAATTGATAGTTTTCAATTTTGGACTAGTGGAACTGAGTATGAATCTTGGGAATATTGTGGACAAGGTGGATAAGGAGGACAAGTTGGTTGAAAATTGGACTCGGGGGAGGTGAATCCCCACTGACTCTGTGAAGAGTTAAAATTATTTAAGAAATTATGGTTATAAGATTGGGGGCATGGGTTATATTGATTTGGATAAGACCAATCCGGTACACTTGGTTGGTTAAAGTTATGATATGCCGGGTTGGTAATATCCGAAAAAGAGGTTGGTGTGTAATATGGATTACCATTAAAATTGAAAAAATTATTGTTAAAAGACATATCACACAATAAAACACAAACAAAGAAAAAAACAAACAAATAAGCAAACAAAAAAGAAAAAATTCTAACCTAAGTTAGGGTAGACCTTTGACTTTGACGACTCCTAACTGGTTAGACTGTCCATAGGAGGTATAATGTAGACTTTGACCACAAGCTAATCAGTCAGGTCAGGGCAAGATATGTGGGAGGTTATCTGTCAAAGACGTTCCTTAATTAAGTAACCACCAACCTTCGGGCTTTCGGCCCTTAATCTCCTTCCTAAACACTGATTTGGCAGGAGTCAAATTCTAACACCTTTCCTCTTAGGATAATCTCCTAATTGATCCGAGATGTCCCTAGGGCCAACGTTTACTCATTTTTAATTAGGCTTGGGTTAGTGAGTGAGGAAATTGTTTGTGGGCTAAGGGAGGGTAATGACTTTCCCACCTTATCTTGTTTATAGGACAAGCCCTTAAATCAATTTAGTGCAGTGTACAAGTATATAGAAAAAAGTAACACTCAAATAATATTTCATACAAGAATGAACCTTATACTAAATGCTATGCACACATACCTTCGCGTCAGCACTCTTCAACAGTAAATAGAAAATGTAATGAAATAGACACGTGCCAAATGCAAATTCTAAATCATTTTTTAGCATTTATAATTAACCTTTTACTGTTGTGTTAGAAATATATATACAGAGAGTCAAACAAGAAAATAAATGCTACAGATATTTAAACTACGAAATTCAGCCAACCTGTAGAAAATACAGGTTAGTAGTTCACTCAGTTTGCCACAGGACTGCAGCAAATCTGAGGGCTTCTTGGCTCTGCTTTCTTGAGCAGAGTCCAAGGCCACTTATGTGTCCACTACAGCAAGAATTCCTTATCGTTAAATCTGTACAAAAAATAAAGAAGAAAGTTAAACAAAAATGTAAACTTTAAAGAGAATTACTTACCGTCCCCGGCAACGGCGCCAAAATTTGATAGAGATAGAACCTGCACACAAAATGCAGTATTTCAGATTTTAAGATTAAAGAGTGCAAGTTACTCAATTCTACCGCAATAGCAAGTGGCTATGCGGGTCGTGATCCATAAGAAGGGACTAGCGATGGAAGCTTTTCTAGTAAGTTCTCTTTTATGCTACCATTAATGGTGAAAGTTCTTCTTTAGTTTTTTAAAAAGAAAAGAAAAATAAATTACAATGAAGTTAGAAAGAAAGTGAGAGATTGGGAAGATGGAGAAACCAGAATTGGATATGTATAAAGAAATGGAAAAGGAGTGATAAAAGAAGTAAGTGTTGTTGGTGTTGGTGCTCTAAACTATAGAAATAAAAGGAAAGAAAGAAAAGATTAAAGAAATACTTACCTCTTTTGGTTGATGACTTACCTAGAACCCTTGCATGTTCTACCTTGCTTCGGAGGCGTTCAATGCATAAGCCATAAGATCGAGCTCAGTCCCCATTCGCATTCCATCGTTAAGATGAACAAGAATGAAATGGTACGGAGTCTTGAGGAGGAGAACATCATCATGAAACATCATTGGCACTCACACAAATATTGTTATACTGATGCTTCTAGATTCACTTGAATGCTCATCATAACCAAAAGAGGAAAAGTAGAAAGAAAAAGGAAACAAAAGTAAAGACAAACATAAAAAAAAGTTACCTTTTATTGCTTGCAGAAATGATGGAAGAAAGGAGGAGGTACATCAGTGTCACTCTCAACATAAGCCCCTCTCTCTTACATGAATCTCAGTCTAAACTATACTTACAAAGACATAAAAATTAGATGAAAAGAAAACAAAAACCTACACTACTAAGAATGAAAAACTGGACTAAATCCTATCTCTGCATGGTCGTCCTCCCTTGCCTTTGAGATTGCAGGTACTTATGGAATAAATGCAGAGGTTAGAGGAGTATGAAGATAGAGAAAGCTGGCTATTTCTGAATTTGAATCCTCCCTTATCTCCAAACTTGATTTGATGTGGATATTCAGTTCTGATTTGCAGTTTGTTGGTGCGTTGATTACTGAATATCACTTATCAAATGATAGAATGAGAAATAGTGAATAACATAAGAGTTATAGCTCTATAAGTTCTCTTTCTGGATCATCTTGAATCATCAGATTTGAGATTCGGTAGCGAAAATTATGATTCAAATACTGAAATATATCCAGTCAAAATCTGAGTCAAACTTGCTCCATCTCATCCATTGATCTCCTCTCTATCCTTTATTTCTCTGTATTTGATATTATCCTCGATTGATCTTTAGCTAACCAAAATGGATTTATAGAAATCTGAATTTTTACTGGTTTTCATTTGGTGTTATCTTTCTGATTTGCTCTGATCTTCAGCTGAACATTTGCCCCAATCCTTGATTTGTTCTAACTAGATCTGGGATCATCCTCAGCTAACCAAATAGATCTAGTTAATCCTGATTTTATCTGGTATTTATTTGGTTTAATCCTCTTTCTCTTCATTATTATCTTCTGCAAATAGACATTTAAGACAAAGAAATTAGCAGATTTATTACACGATAAATGTAGGAGTGTAATGAAAAGAATGCAAAATATGTGTACGATCAAGCTTGGTGGGGAAAGTTTTGTTGATACTTTAAAAAGTTAGATGGATGGTTAGGAGAATTATTGAGGAAATTAAAAAAGTTGAGTAGATGATTGGAAGAATTATTGGCATGATGGAAGTGGCTAGCATGATTTGACCGTGAGTGGTCATTATTATTTTGGCTCCATGAGAAATTAGGGTGATTTCTCCAGCCAGGATTGTACGTTGGTGCGTAAGGATAATTGTTCAGCCTTGAAAAGGCCGCATTCTTCGGTTCATGGTATTATTGCTGAGCCTGAAACACATGGCACTCCTCGAACACATGATTTATGGCTTGGCAGTAAATACAGCCTGGGTTTGGAAATTGGTTTGGACTGACTTAATTGACTGGACTTGGTTCCTTAGTTTCTAAAACTTTCAGTCTTCTTGCTAGGTTCACTAACTTAGCCTCATTAGTTATGGATGATTCAATAGAATGGATACCTCCTTTTGAAGAGATGGAGTTTGGATTCCTAGAGGTTTCACTAGTAAGTTCCCATTGGATAGTCTTTTCAGCTAGGTTTTCATATAAATCCCACCCTTCATTTTTCATCTCTCTGTAAGAATCCCCCCTGGCACATACTTTCTAAGAGGGTTTTGGTAAAATAGTCTAAACCATTATAAAGAATTTGGCTTTATCGCCATTTCTCAATTCCATAATGTGGACATTGGACAAGGAGGTCTTTAAAGCGTTCAAAGTACCTCCAAAACAGTTCACTAGGTTCTTGCTTGAATTGCTTGATGTTCTTCCTAATGAGAGCGGTCTTATGAATTGGATAGAATTTGTTCAAGAAGACCTTGATGACACCATCCCAAGATGTGATAGAGCCGGCCGCTAAGCTGTAAAGCCATTTCTTTGCTAAGTCCTTAAGAGCAGAAGGGACAAATCTCAACCTAATAGCATCATCTATAAGGTGTGAGATTTTCATCATTAGACATACTTCCTCAAATTCTCTTATGAAGGAGTAAGCATCTTCGGACTCTAAGCCCTGAAACTTGGGGAGTGTGTTGATGAATTGAGGCTTGAACACAAAATTGTATTCACTAACCGATGGAAGTAGAATGCAAGATGAAAATGAGGTTCTAATGGGATAGAACCTATACTGTAATGATGTTGGTTGAGCCATAACCGGATCTGGTCTTGGTTCAAACTTGGGTGGTATGTGTTTCTAGTCAACCTAGATGAGTTAGGGTCTCTTGACCACACTTCATATACAAACATAATCACAATCAAAAATAAGTTTACCAACAGTCAACAAGAGTAATCAACCAAGCCTAGTCTAAGGTAACCTCGACCTAGACAACTCCTAACTGGTTGGTTGTCCACAGGAGGTATAATGTAGACTTTGACCACAAGCTAATCAGCCAGGTTAGGGCAAGATTAGTGGGAGGTTATCCGTCAAAAATGTTCCTTAATTAAGTAACCACCAACCTTCGGACTTTCGGTCCTTAATCCCCTTCCTAGACACCGATTTGGCGGGAGTCAAATTCCAATACCTTCCCCCTTAGGATAATTTCCTAGTGAGTTCGAGATGTCCATAAGGCCAACGTCTATAAGATTTTACTTAAGCTTAGGTTGTGCGTGCTTGGAGATGGTTTGTGGGCTAAGGAAGGGTAATGACTTCCCCACCTTATCTTGAATTGGGTTTTGCCTTTAGAATTTATTGTGCAAAGTGAGCAAGATATAAAAAAGTAACATTCAAAAGTAAAATATCACCAAAGAATGTTTCCTAATTGATTGGTCACTAATGTTGCACATTTATTATTATATTCCCATACTTATTATAGAATAAACTCTGCATTATCCTAATTAAATGTTTAATTTATTTGCAGGCCCATTCCTAAAGGAGAATGAAGGGAAATGAGCCCAAAAGCCTACCAAATTCTGTATTAAATTAGAATTAATTTCAAACTCACTGAATCAGGGCAAAATCAGAGAGGTTGAAAATCGGTTGAGAAGAATCCTCCCAGAATCGATCGGTTGAAGCAAAGATCAAAGACCATTTCGTCAAAATCCCGGACTTAAACTGCAAATCCAACTGAAGATAAAGCCAGAACGAGAAGCCGGAAAGCTCCACCAACAGGGTGTGGCCACCTGGCCACACCCTGGCCGCGGAAACGCGGCTTTTGGACGCGTTTCTGCGGCTCCGTTATGGAGTGAGGGGAGCGTTTGCTCCCCCTATCTTTATCCTCTCTTGTAGGTTGGGTTTTTGCCTATAAAAGGGCAGGATTTGCACTGAAAAGGGGACGACCATGCAGAGATAGATTCTAAGCCAGTTTTCATTCTTTGTAGTGTAGGTTTTTAGTTTTCTTTTTTATGTAATTTTTAATTTTCATTTATGTAATTCAGAGGAGATCAGACTTTCATAGGAGAATGAGAATGAAGCTTGTGCTGAGAGTGACACCGGTGTAAGTTGTTCTTCTTTTCTCTTATTATTATGAAATCGAATCTATAGTTATCTTTTTATGTACTTCATTTTAGTGTTCTTCTTCTTCTTCTTTTCTACTTCACTCATTCTTGTACCAATTGCTCTCCAAGTGAGTCTAAAAGCATCGAAAGAGCCTTGCCTTTGCGAGTGCCACCGATAGCTCATGACGATAGATTTGAGTCTCTCTGTATCATTTCATGCTTATATTGTCTTGATGATGTAATATGGAAGAGACAATAATCAACTCTTATGGGCTATGCGCTGATTGCCTTCACTTCAAGGTAACATCGTCGCCAAATATTCAAGGTAAGCTTTTGGTCAAGAGGAGGTAAGTAATTATTTTTTGTTTTTCTTTCTTGTAACGTTTAGTTTAGATTACCAACACCACATCTTCCAAATCTTTTTACTCTTTTTCAATTTATTTGTACATAGTCATTTTCTAATTTTCTCCACCTTCTCATTCAACCACTTTCTTCCTCACTTCACTTTAACCTAATTTTTCTCTTTTTCTTTTAAAGAACTAAAGAAGAACTTTAACCAAACTTTGTATCTTAAAAGAAGACTTACTAAAAAGCTTCCATTGCTAGTCCCTCCTTGTGGATCACGACCCGCATAACCACTTGCTATTGCAGTAGAATTGAGCACCTTGCACATCCTATTCTTAAATCTGAAATACTGTACTTTTGTGCAGGTTAGACTTCAATCAAATTTTGGCGCCGTTGCCGGGGAGGGACGGTAAGTTACTCTCTTTAACAATTTACATTTTTTGATTAACTTTCTTCTTTGTTTTTTTTGTACAGATTCAACAACAAGGAATTCTTGTTGTAGTAGACATATAAGTAGCCTTGGACTCTACTCAAGAAAGCAGAGCCAAGAAGCCCTCAGATTTGCTACATTCCAGTGGCAAAACTGAGTGAACTACTAACCTGTATTTTTGCAGGTTGGTTAAATTAAAAATCTGAATTTCTGTAGCATTTATCTCCTTGTTTGACTCATTGTATATTTAACACAACAGTAAAAAGTTAATTATAAATGCTAAAAATGATTTAGACTTTGCATTTAGGCACGTGTCTATTTCATTTCATTTTTTTTATTTACTGTTGAAGAGTGCTGGAGCCAAGGTATGTGTGCATAGCATTTAGTATAAGGTTCATTCTTGTGTGATTGCTGGAATGTTACTTTTTCTATATACTTGTACATTGCACTAAATTGACTTAAGGGCTTGTCCTATAAACAAGATAAGGTGGGGAAGTCATTACCCTCCCTTAGCCTACAAACAATCTCCTCACTCACTAATCCAAGCCTAACTAAAAATGAGTAGACGTTGGCCCTAGAGACATCTCGGACTCAATTAGGAGATTATCCTAAGGGGAAAAGGTGTTGGAATTTGACTCCTGCCAAATCAGTGTCTAGGAAGGGGATTAACGACCGAAAGCCCGAAGGTTGGTGGTTACTTAATTAAGGAACGTCTTTGACGGATAACCTCCCACCAATCTTGCCCTGACCTGGCTGATTAGCTTGTGGTCAAAGTCTGCATTAGACCTCCCGTGGACAGTCTAATCAGTTAGGAGTCGTCAAGGTTATAGGTCTACCCTAACTTAGTTTAAGATTTTTTTCTTTGTGTGCTTATTTATTTGTTTTTCTTTGTTTGTATTTTATTGTGTGATATGACTTATAATAACAATTTTTCCAATTTTAATAGTAATCCATATTACACACCGACCTCTTTTTCGGATATTACCAACCCGGCATATCATAACTTTAACCAACCTAGTATGCCGGATTGGTCTTATCCGAATCAATATAACCCATGCCCCCAATCTTATAACCATAATTTCCATAATAATTTCAACTCTTCACAGAGTCAATGGGGATTCACCTCCCCCAAGTCCAATTTTCAACCAACTTGTCCTCCTTATCCACCTAGTCCACAATATTTTCAAGATTCATACTCAGTTCCACCAGTCCAAAATAGAAAACTATCAATTTTGGAAATGAGTGTGCGTGAGTCCAAACAAAAATCACAAAATCTGATGGACTCACAATTTCACCACCAATTTCAAGACAACACTTCATCTTTTCAACAAGACAATGAACCCATCAACTATGAAAAGATGCTTGAAGCCATGACTCAGGCTCAAAACGCTCGTAATCGTGACATAGATATGATTGTCCAATCTCTACGTTCTCACCGTTTGATCACTTCTGATGTCGCTAACCATTCTGTTAGAGCCGAAGAGTCATGTTGTCTTGGAAAACAAGGTTCCATTTCAGAACAATCATTTGAACTTGTCCAAACTCTAAATTTTGAAAATGATATTGACAGTTTGGCAAGTTATTCCTTTCCTGAAATAGAACTTAAGAATGAATATGATCCTTCACCTCAACTTAGTGATTCAATTTACTTCCTGATTCAATAATGACTCCGGTGTCTTCACCTGACTTCAATCTTTTTTCCGAGTCAACATTGGATCCTGTGCCAATTCATCATGAAATTGAATCACCCATCTTTGATGATCATATTGAACTTGACCAATTTTACACTTTTGAAAGTCCTATTGACAAATTGGCAAGTTCTCATTATTATGACATTGAACTCAATGAGAAATGTGACCTAGATTCTCAAATCTGTGATCCAGTTCAAATTCCCGAATCAATATTGACTCCTGTTGTGTTACCCGACTTGAGTAATATTTTAGACTCAGTTATGATTCCCACACCTATCATTCTTGAACTTGAATCACCAATATTAAGTCACATTCCATTGTTGGAAAATAAATGTGGACTTGAGTTTCAACTTCTTGACTTGGACCCGCTTCTTGAACCAATCTCGACTCCTAAACCTTTACTTGACTTAAGTCACCTTCCTGAGTCAGTATTAGTTTCAGTACTTTCTGAGTCCCAGTCAATAATTCTATCTTTTGACACTCCATTTTGGGACAAGGTGGTTGACAAATTTGACTCCGAAATTAATTATGAAATTTGAAAATTAGATGGGGTTAAATTTTTAATAAAAATCCTTCATGGATACATCATTTTAATGGGTTATATTAGAGAAATTTCTGGTGGGTTCCTCCGAACACAACGAAAAGTTGATTGGGCCGCATTTCGTGGACCAATCAGACCATCACCGTAACCACCACCTTAAGGTAACATTTTCCTTCCCATTCTTCTTTTTCATGCGTCTATGCATTAATTCATACATTGAGGACAATGCATGAAATAGGTGTGGGGAGGGTTCTAACATAACTTAGGTTTTTCTCTTTATTTAAAAAATATATATATATTAACATTTTCTTTACTTTTAAAAACTTTTAGAAAATAGAAATTATATTTTGACATATTTTTTGTAAGAAATTAATTCAATTTTAAGGAATAGGAAAATCAAAATTATGATTTCTTAAATTTGGTCAAAATAAGATTATTTGTTTGATTTTTAGGGTTAGGAAGATAATTTGTCAAAGTAATTTAGTCTTGATCTTTACCTTAATGAAATATGCATACTTTATACACTTACACACTTAGGGTTCAAAAACAAAGATTCTTATGCCTTATATATCAAAGAAAAAGAAAAAAATATGAAAAATGAACAAATCTAATTATTGATTAGCTAGGTGCTTTGGCCTAAGCAAGCCTTAGTATTTATGCGAAAGATGATTAGATAAGTTTGAGAAAAAATATATATATAAAAATCCTCTAATTAAGCTGGGTATTTGTGCCTAATAAAGCATAAGTATTCACGCCTAAAAGGGGTTCATATAATAAAATCCTTAGTTTTGTGGCCTTGTTTGCTCGAGTCCTTAAGTCCTTGGGGTATTTTTCTCACCCAGTGCCCTAAGACCGTTTGGTTGGGAGTCATCGATTAGAGGCTCGTTACATGGGCAGATTAGAAAGCCTAATAGAACTAAGGAATAATACCACAAAAAAAATTATATATATATATATATAAATAAATAAGGAATAAGAGTTAGAGTTAATGAACCCTTAGTAAAAATTTTTACGGTCACAAGGTGCATATGACTTAGGGTAAAATAATAGACTAAATGAGAAGTACAATTTGACTCCTTACTTTGATTGATAACAAATTTTTGAATAAGAGACTAACTTTAGGAATGAAAAATTCAGTTTTCCTATAACTTATAGATTGCTTAAATCTTACAATTATATTTCAAATATTTTTCTCTTTCAAAATGCTTTTCGAAAATACTAACTCTTTGTTTCTCTTTCTTTATGGATTTTGTGGGTGTAATCCACTGAAAACCCTCACGAGACAAAACTCGTCCTCTAAGGGAAACCTAGAGGTTTAATGGCTTGTTGCACATGCTCAGTGCAATCGCGTGACCTGCGAAAGTGGTCTAATAATCCTTAATATAGTTTAGTTGTTTTGCTCGAGGACGAGCAAAATATAGGTATGGGGGTGTGATTGGTCGTTAATGTTGCACATTTATTATTATATTCTCATACTTATTATAGAATAAACTCTGCATTATCCTAATTAAATGTTTAATTTATTTGCAGGCCCATTCCTAAAGGAGAGTGAAGGGAAATGAGCCCAAAAGCCCACAAAATTCTGTATTAAATCAGAATTAATTCGAACTCAGTGAATCAGGGCAAAATCAGAGAGGTTGAAAACCGGTTGAGAAGAATCCTCCCAGAATCGATCGGTTGAAGCAAAGATCAAAGGCCATTTCGTCAAAATCTCGGACTTAAATTGCAAATCCAACTAAAGATAAAGTTTGAACGAGAAGCCGGGAAGCTCCACCAACAGGGTGTGGCCAGGTGGCCACACCCTGGCCGCGTTTTCGCGGCGAAAGCCGCGTTTCCGCGGCTCCGTTATGGAGTTAGGGGGAGCGTTTGCTCCCCCATCTTTATCCTCTCCTGTAGGTTAGGTTTTTGCCTATAAAAGGGCAGGATTTGCACTAAAAAAGGGACGACCATGCAGAGATAAATTCTAGGCCAGTTTTCATTCTTTGTAGTGTAGGTTTTTAGTTTTCTTTTTTATGTAATTTTTAGTTTTCATTTATGTAATTCAGAGGAGATCAGACTTTCATAGGAGAATGAGAATGAAGCTTGTGCTGAGAGTGACACCAGTGTAAGTTGTTCTTCTTTTCTCTTATTGTTATGAAATCGAATCTATAGTTACCATTTTATGTACTTCATTTTAGTGTTCTTCTTCTTCTTCTTTTCTACTTCACTCATTCTTGTACCAATTGCTCTCCAAGTGAGTCTAAAAGCATCGAAAGAGCCTTGACTTTGCGAGTGCCACCGATAGCTTATAACGATGGATTTGAGTCTCTCTGTATCATTTCATTCTTATTTTGTCTTGATAATATAATGTGGAAGAGACAATAATCAACTCTTATGGGCTATGCGCTGATTGCCTTCACTTCAAGGTAACATCGTCGCCAAAGATTCAAGGTAAGCTTTTGGTCAGAAGGAGGTAAGTAATTATTTTTAGTTTTTCTTTCTTGTAACTTTTATTTTAGATCACCAACACCACATCTTCCAAATCTTTTTACTCTTTTTCAATTTATTTGTACATAGTCATTTTCTGATTTTCTCCACCTTCTCATTCAACCACTTTCTTCCTCACTTCACTTTAACCTAATTTTTCTCTTTTTCTTTTAAAGAACTAAAGAAGAACTTTAACCAAACTTTGTATCTTAAAAGAAGACTTACTAAAAAGTTTCGATTGCTAGTCCCTCCTTGTGGATCACGACCCGCATAACCACTTGCTATTGTGGTAGAATTGAGCACCTTGCACTTCCTATTCATAAATCTGAAATACTGTACTTTTGTGCAGGTTAGACTTCAATCACTAATCTATATGTTATGCATACATACCTTGTCTCCAGCTCTCTTCAACAGTAATTGTAAAATAAACGTAATTAGACAAATGGCTAGAATGCAAATCTAAACGTTTTTTTAAAGCAATTAACAATCACTCAAATTATTATTGGATTAAAATAGGGATGGTGAATAGCAGATATAGTAAGAAATATAATGCAAAAAAACTTAATTCTTGCAAGCAATATGTCCTGCAAAAGAAAAGTTTTATTAGTCTAACAAATTTTCAACTTATGCACTTGCAATTTCTTGAAATTCTTTTTTTTTTACTTTCGAGAGTAGGGGCACAAAATAGCAAGTCTTCTCCTACAAAGTTTGAGTGCTAAATCTGAATCTTGACGTCCCTGAAACAAGACACCAAACTTGTTAAAAAATAAATACACCGTTCCCTCCCCGGTAACAGCGCCAAAAATTGATTGTAAAATGAAAAAACAATGGTTTACTGTGTAACTTTGGGCTAACGGGTCGTGTCTACGAGGAGGAATGCGATGAAAGTTTGTCGGCATTTTGTTTAGTAACAAAGAATTGTGCTCATTTTTTAGTTGAAAAGAGAATGGAGAGATGGGAAGTGACTTAAAGAAAAACTTAAAATTTAGAGAAGGCTTTAGAAAAGGTGGATTCTGTATAAAGCTTGAAAAGTAATTTGTTGTTTTTTTTTTATAAAGAAGAAAATCTTAGCTCACTATGTCACTACTCAACGATTTGTTCTTCTATTGAAATCCTTAGTACCTCAACTGGATCATAGGCAAAACTTAAGATTGATTTTAGTAAGTTTGAAGTAAAGCATATAAGATGGTTGGAAATGTTAACCCTTTTCTTTAAGAAACCGTCTTGAATTAAATGTTAAATCATCAAGAAGTTCAAGTATAAGATAAAAACAAGTTCAAGAGACGTTTTTAAAAGACGTAGAAGTTAAAAATTCAAACCTATCCTCATGTGCCTTCAAGAAAACTTTCAAGAAGAAAGGCTTAAGTTAGGCATGCAAATGATTCATTGGGTCTTTTCATCAAAACCATTCGAAAAGAAGAAGGATCAGAGAGAGGAGTAATAGTGAGCCCAGAAAACCGATTTAGCTACTCATGGAAGAGAAAGAATAATGCAAGTAAATAAGGTAAAACATACCGTAAAATGAGTGAAAGAAAATGTAGCTTGATCTTTGTATTGATGTTACTTCAATCTTCAGAATACAATCACTCAATTCCTTTCTCTCACTGGTATTTGCACGGAATTACAAGTTGCAAAATAAAGATACAACTATCTAACAAAGAGCCTAAACCTTAAAAATAAAGAGAAAAATTAAATCTAAATTTCTGTCCCATTTTCTCCGAAAATATAATATTTATAGGCAAAAACCAAATCGGAGGGGACGTATGAAGATAGGGGGAGCAAACGCTCCCCCAACAAACAACAAAAGGCCGTGGAAACGCGGTTTTGGCCGCGTTTCCGTTGCAATGGTGTGGCCAGGTGGCCACACCTGGTTGGGGAAGCTTGTTCGTTTGGTGATTTTCCCTTATCTCCTACTGGTTTTCCCGTTTCTGCTTCAGGATTTGACGAAACAGCTTTTGATTGTTGGCTTCAACCGCTTGATTTGAAATGATTCATTTCAACCGGTTTTCAACCTCTCTGATTTGCCAAGATTTGCCCTGATTTCCTAATTTCGAATTTATTCTGAATTAAATCAGAATTTAATTGGCTTTTGGGCTTGTTTCTATTTCCTTTCTTTTAGCAATAGGCCTATATTTAACAAAGAAGAATAAGACTTGTTAATAGGATTTATTAGATAAAAAGTATGGTAATGTGACAATATATATGCAATATATGTGACTGATCAGTAGGCACACAATGGATCCTAGGCAAGCATAACCTTTATGCATAAGAGCTATTCACGTTGAAGATCGAATGAAAGTTCTTCCCTTAACTTAGCTTTACACGGCAAAACTTGAACATTCCCTTTTTCAAGATCCAATTGAATGTGAGAATAAGGGAAGAAATAAGTGCACTAATGGTATCCGTAAAGAGTAATAGGCTCTAACTTACGAAACAAGTAAAATTAAAATCTATAACTCATCAAAAATGGTTAAGCATAAAATTTAAGAATGGGAGTACTTATAAGTAAGTTAGAGTTAGAACTCTCATCTTAAGATGTCATAACTCTTGTTTGCACAAGGCTTTGTTTGACACTATTGACTTATTTAGGTTATTAATCAAGTCTGTTAGATATTAGTGGGTTAGCAGTTAGTTAGCCATGCAAATGAAAAGTTAGCTAGACATGAGTAAGAAAAGAAAACAACAAGAGAAAAGAAATAAAAAAGGGAAGTATTACACTAAAAAAAGAAAGTAAAAGCAAGTAAAAACACCAAGTGATGGAAAAAAAGAAGGAGAAGCATTGCTTGTATAAGATGGTCACCTTCAAATACAACTTGTACACACACTCTCTCTCTCTTTCACTCTAATGGCTAAACTAAGTTAGAAGAAGAAGAAAACACAAACGATTACAACTTCTAAAAACAAACTAACATAAAAACCCTAACTCTTTAGATATCTTCTTCTGAAGAACCCCACGGGGGTATTTATGGGCACCAAGAGAAAGGGGGCCAGGGGGACAAACCCTAACCTGATGTACTGGCGTAGCCGCGTCAGTACTGTCGCGAAAACGTGACAAAAGTCACATTTTCACGACTGTACCAGAGCGGCGAGCGCAGCGCTGCCTGCTGTGCGATGTCACTTCGTCCCCATGTCGGTTGTACCTTATGGATTCTGCATTTGAGCACCCAGGTCTAATAGAATCACCCTCTTAGGTTAATGGCTATATTTATAGGCTTTTAATCACCAATTAAATGGTGATTTTGGGTCTTCTTCTTCATTGCACACCATGGACCTAGGAACACATAAGAAAATCATTATTAACAATATTTTATATAAAATAAATGTGAAGATGTGGTATAAAATATGTAAATAAGAGACTAATCACACCCCCACACTTATCTTTTGCTCGTCCCGAGCAAACAAAAATCAGAAGAATTATTATGCCACTTTCGTCGGTGACACGATTGCACTGAGCATGTGCAACAAGCCTTTAAATCTCTATATTTTTTTTAGAAGAGGAGTGTTATCTTTTGAGGGTTTTCAGCGGATTGCACCCACAAAATAAAAGAAAACATGTTATTTGTAAGCAAACCTTTTTCAAGAAAAAGAACTTTTGTAAATGAAGAAAACATGTTATTTGTAAGCAAACCTCTTTCAAGAAAAAGAACTTTTGTAAATGAAGGAAACATGTTATTTGTAAGCAAACCTCTTTCAAGAAAAAGAACTTTTGATTATCTAAGTAAAAATCACCGAAAGATTATAAGAATTAGGTCTAACCCTCATAAGTCCTCCCATACTCTAGCCCTCATAAAAGAAGAAATCATGGTTTTCCTTTGAATTTAAAAAAGATTTTGTACTTCTAACTCATTTTGCTATTTGCTTTAATAGATATGCATTATGTGTAAATATGATAGGCTTGGGATTTTTTCAACTCAATTTAAATGTCATAGAATTTTATTAATTTTTATTTAGATGTTTATTCTTAATTTCTTTAGGCTTTCTACTTTACTCGTGTAACACATATTTAAACGATGACTCCCAAACCAGATAGTTTAGAGCATCAGGTGAAAAAATACCCCTCAGGTCAAACATGCAAGTAAAGTAGGCCACGAAATCAAGATTTACTTATTTTCCTTTAAGTGTGAATAATCATGCTTCCTGAGGCACAATTATTCACCTTAATGGGTTTTATTTTAATGACATTCAAAGTTTTATCTCTAAATCCCAAGTGTGTGTGTAGTTTGTTGGAACTTAATTTTGATGATACATTTGTGAAGCCATTTCATTGGAGCTCTATCTCACAAGCTTATACAAGAGTCCTACATGCTCAAGACTTCCGAAGGATTGTGGTTATGAATGTGTATTGTAATGTTTATTAGAATGTTAAAAGTCTTAAACACACACACGTCATAAAACCTATAGCCGACTTATACTCTTAATTAGTCGACTTATATCAACTATAGTCGACTTACTCCTAACTATAGTCGACTTAGTTTTACTTCGATGCATACCAACTCTTTGTTTCTGTTCTACATACCATGATTAGTCGACTTATACTTTTTCCTAGTTGACTAATTATAGTTGTAGTCAACTTATAACTACTGCTGGTCGACTAAGTTCAGTTTCCAGAAATATGTCATTTGTATCAGTCATTCCCTAGTCGATTGCCCTCTTTATAAGTCGACTACTATAGGCAAAACTTGTTACCCTAGTCGACTTACCCTCTTTCTCAAGTCGACTAATGATAGTTTCTGACTGTTAGTTGATAGGGAAGAATAGGAGTGTACTCAATTCAGAGATAGAGGGTTTAGAGTCAACCTTCTTTGTTCGAATGTGATGCGTAAAACTCCAAGAATGTATTCACAATGTTTATGTACTCCTTTCGAATCACCGTAGTAGTATGAACTATTACGAGTCGATCCTCAGGGAGAGCTCACGATGGAAGCTTTACGGTTAAGTGGTGAAGAAAGAAAACGAGTGTTCTTCTATGTTCAAAAGAATCACAATGACATGGAAAAATAAAAGAAAACTTTGGTGTGGATTGGTTGCATGAAAAGAAAACGATGGAAAAGAAAGTGAAAGAACTCGAAAACTAGACTAGCTTTAGAAAGAAAACTAAAGAAGACAAACTTTGAAAGACTTTTGAGATGGAAGAAACAATGACTAGCTAACCTTTCTAATTTTCTAACTTACTAATCTCATTATGGTGATGAATGCCTCATGTTGATTCATCGACAAAGGTTTGTCTTGCTTGTTGGTCAAATTACTTTCCCACTTGGTAGATGGGTGATCTTCTCGGACTTGTCTAGTAGCCTCATTGATTCATCGGCTCTCCAGATAGAATTTCAATGGTGGAATCGAGGAGTGTCATTCAAGGAATGCTAAGGAAGAAGATACAAGATTCATTAGTCATTCAAGGCCATACATCAAGTTAGTATTGAAGTAAGAAAATTGTACAACAAATAGCATATGATCGGTGCTTCATCTCCATGTTCCATCAAGGCACTTGTTCTAAAGACAAGGCTCTAAATGAGGCTCACATGAATCATATGGAGTTACAACAAGAATTTGCCAAGAATGAAAGTAACCCATCTTCATTGGGGATGAAAGAGACTAAAAATTGCAAGATTAAAAGTTAGCAATCACCCAAGAGTTAGAAGTTAGCAAAGTTAGTGGTTAGCTAGTCATGTTAAAGAAGTTAGCTAGACATTGCAAAGAAAAGAAAACAACAATTCATGTAGAAAGAAAATGCAATAAAAGTAAAGCTTGAAGAAAGTAATGCAAGAAATGTAAAGCACTAGAAATTGCAAAGATGAGAAGAATGATGGATAAATCCTTGCTTCAAGTTATCACCCCTTGGATTACAAGCTCTCTCACTCTTTCTTTCTCTCTTTTACAGAATTTCTAGGAGGAAGAAGGAGATTACAAGAGCACTAAAAAGACTAAAGAAAAATAACTACAACTCTCTAAAATACAAGCTCTCTCTCCAAATCTCTCCTTGCTCCTCGCAGAGTCCTTGGTAGTCTATTTATAGGCTTCAGAAGAGGAGGCCTTCAAATCCTGACCGTCGGATCAAATCGCTGGCTCAATGGCCAGATCCCTGCCGCGGATCCGCGGCCAGAGCCGCGTTTCCGCGGCAGAATCTTGGCTGTTGCGCCAACGAATTCTGTTGCCATTCTATTGCAGTCTGTTAGCCACGTGGATCTTCTAGAATGCTGAGTGGATGCGTAGATGTCTCCAGATCTGGGCTTTAGACTTTTGGGCTTTTCATTTGGCACTTTAATTAATCCCATTTATCCTTGATAAATCCTTGATTATGGGCCTTCCTCTCCATTAAAGATGGACCTGCAAATTTAGAGAGAAAATCATTAAAAACCTCATTTTTATTTACATAAAGCATAATATAGAGGTGGAAGATGATGCAAAAATGAACTACAATCACACCCCCATACCTAGCCTTTGCTCGTCCTCGAGCAAAAAGAAAAGAAAAAAATCCTAACTGAACCACTTTCGTAGGTGACACGATTGCACTGAGCATGTGCAACAAGCCGTTAAACCTCTAGGTTACCCTAGAGGAGGAGTGTTGTCTCCTGAGGGTTTTCAGCGGATTGCACCCACAAAATCCAAGAAAAGAAAATGGTAGTGTAAAGTTTGATCCATATTTTTCAAGAGTCTTACTTGATTTATAGGTTTCAAGTTACTCTAAACTCGTCATTCTTTTTATAAGTGTCTATTTAGAGTTTTGTCTTCAACTTAGGTTAAGTTCTTAAGGAATAGATCGAAGACCGGATTTTGTATCATTCCTAGTATATATACATCTATAAATATGAAGGATCTTTCTCAGACTAAGTTCATTTATTTACTAATATATACAATATATATATTTTTCTTTTATTTATTTATTTATTTACATTTCCTTAGCTTCCTTAGGCTTTCTAATTTACCCATGTAACGAGCCTCTTACCGATGACTCCCAAACCAGTCGGTCTTAGGGCACCAGATGAAGATACATCCTTAAGGTTCAAGGAATCGAGTAAACTAGGCCACGAATATTAAGGACTTAACCACCTTTAGGCGTGACTAGCCATGCTTCTTGAGGCACAGCTAACCAGCTTAATTAGTGGCTAAGTAATTATTTATTTATTTATTATTATTTTCTCTTTTTTTTTTTTTTTTATTATATATATATGTAAATAGAATCACTAAGTCTTTGATTAATCCCTCAATATGTTTAATGTATATATGCTAAAGTAAGAATTAAAATCTAGCTATCTTTCTTATCCTTTTTCACTTAACCTAAAAATCCAACAAAACTCCTCTTTTCGACTTATAATTAGAAATCATAGTTAAGAGTTTCCTTAATCCCTAAAGTCAAGTTTGATTCTTTTAAACATGGATCAAAAATTTCTTTTTTTTTTAATTTTTTTCTAAAAAGAAAAAGTAAAATCTAAAGAAAATAAAAAAATCTATAAAGAAAGGTAAAAGCTAAAAATAAAAAAAGTCCTAAAAAGAAAATAAAAATCCTAAAAAAGAAAGTAAAAATCCTAAGTTAGTATCTACCCCTCCATACCTATCTCATGCATTGTCCTCAATGTATGCAAGATAAAAGATGCATGAAATAGGTAAAGGAACTAAATCACTCCCTTCGTCGTTTTGGACCAGCGGTGGTGCTGGGTCCAGCCGATTGTGAACGCCGTAGCCCTGCCTCAATGTGGTCCAACCTAGAGGATTACTCCTCTACTTTCTTCCTCAGCCTAACCTGCCCCCTAAAAATCTTCTTCATGCCCCTCCAAATGGTGGACATGAAGGCACGTGAGTCCGTTGGGGGATCCTGGTGCCAGAATTCGGGCTGATCTTCCTCATGTAAGCTCTCCTCAGAAGAGGACTCCACCGGCACATCTTCCGGCTGGACACTAGGGGTCCAGACCGCGCATAAGCAACTCTTGTAAGCACTAGTGGGCCTTTCTTGGGGCACAAACACCTGGTCATAAGTATCAAATATAGCGTCCGATAGGAAAGTCCTACAGAGACGCGTGATCAGAACAACATGTGAAAATTTTGCACCCCGGGTGCGTGAGGAGTTGGTGATAATAGAGTAGAAGATGGTCCTATTAAGGCAGACCGTGTGCTGCCTAGTCATGAGGTCATGGATAATCTGCAGCACGGGGCGGTTGAATGAAGTGGTATGGTCCAGACCTAAGATATTATGTTGGACCCATCGTCCAACATAATGTATGTTTCGGAATGTGGTGCTGGCCTTAAGCCCACAGTCTTGCTCGGTACAGTGAGCCCCCATAATAGTTATGTAATCTATAAGTGGAAGGGGGTCACTATGCTGGGGGTAACTAGGGACATGAGTAATTTCCTCAAGGAGAGGAATTGTGATGAAGATGTCACCTAAAGGCATGTGGACTGTGAATTGATATGTGTTATAGTCAACTGATGCATGATCAATAGAGTTATAGAACAACGTCACCAAATTGGGACAATAGAATGCATCATTTTCATTATTATCATATACCAAAGAGTACCAATCCCATGCACGTAATCGATCAATAAATATGTGTCCGTATCCATCATGATCACACAAAATTTTCGAAAAATCCTTCTCAGCAAATACATTGGGTGCCATGCTTAACAATGTATATCAAAATAAGAAGTTGGGAGATTGAAAATCAAACCACCCCCGGAATACGTGGGGGGAACAATCAGATTTGCAGAGGGCACAGGAGGAGGAATTGGGATGATCGGGCACCAGATCGGCCACCAGCACAGGAAATCGACGGTCAGAAAATTTGGCAGCGCTCCAGAAGATCGAGAACTGCCGCGGATATGTGGCAATTGTCGCGCAAACGCGGCTGGGTGGAAGGTGTTTAGGATCGAAAATGTCTGGGGGCGACGTTTTGAGGTGGGAGTTCAGATCAGGGATTCGTTCTGGAGTCTGAGAGAAAAGGTAGGGTAGAGGGAATTTATAAGGAGTTGAAAGGTAGAAGTTCAAAAATAACCCTAAATGAGATGGAATATTTACAAATTTAGGATTATTTGAAAAAGAGGTTAGGAAAAAGTGGGACTCTTGGTGCCAATTAGCACCAAAGTCCAGAAAAAAAATTTATTTATTTATTTTGTTTTTATTTTTTTATTTTTATTTACAAAAGGGTACAAAAATAATTTATGAAGTGTGTCCACTACCTAGGGCTTCTTTTGGTCGTATCCCTCTAGCCCGTTTCCCATCATTCCAATGGGTCCGTTTAAGAGGATTCAGTTGGAAAACGAGTTGAATTATCCTCCGAGCCTTAGGCGTCTCCAGTTTCAATTGCTTAAGATGGTTCATCCTCATATCACCACAATGCTCTTTAAAAAACTTGCCACCATCACCACTCTGCTCCTTTGAAACTTTTTTATTCTGAATTCGAAGAAATTTCAACTCAGCCTCGTATATTTCCTCAAAGCTGAGGTCAACACTTTCCCCTAGATATGTGCCATTAATCAAAATATCCTGAGTTGGTTCATCCAGATACATGAGCTCGTCCTTGAAGAGGTCTTCAAAAAGTATGTCAATTGGAGGTTCGTTAATGATATCCTTATGGATTACACTCTTTGTTGGCTCTTTGAAAGTGAAGTATCCAAATCAAGTTTCCCCTACTGAAAGGGTACTCGAACATTCGGATCTTCCACATCAAGATGGTTGCATTCATTTTGAAATAACTCATTAAGAAACAACAACTCATCTTCTGAATCGTCACGCTCTTCCTCACAATTGTTTTCGACAAAGTTTACCTCGTATGTTCGATCTCTTGTCTTACGAGGTTGTTTATCTACGTTGAAGACATTCATTTCTCGAGTCATGTCGCCAAATGTTAGCCTCATGGATCCATTCCTACAATTGATGATGGCATTTGCTATAGCAAGGAATGGTCGCCCCAGGATAACAGGAGTTTGAGCCCGATGATTAGAGTTAGACACAGGTTGTGTCTCAAGAACTATAAGATCTACCGGGTAAATGAACTCCCCAACTCTGACAAGGACATTATGAATTTCCCCTTTGGGGATCTTCACAGAAGGATCGGCCAATTGTATCTTAACTTGGGTCGGACGAAGGTAGCCTAACCCTAGTTGTTGATACACAGAAAAGGGAAGGAGATTGATACTGGCTCCCAAATCAAGCAATGCCCTATTGATTGTAGTCTGTCCAATGATACAAGAGATGGTTGGGCTCCCTGGGTCCTTGTATTTCACAGGAATTGGCCCAGTGAGCAACTCGCTGATGTTTGAAGCTAGGAAGACTTTTTTAAGGACTTTTGCTTTCCTCTTCTTTGTGCACATTTCCTTTAAAAATTTGGCATATGAAGGAACTTGTTGAATTGCATCAAGAAGAGGGATATTGATTTGAACTTGATTAAACATCTCTCTGATCTTCTCCATATGAGCATTCGATTTTGGATTTGCTAGCCTATTTGGAAATGGTACAATAGGCTTATATGGTTGCTCATCTATCTTTTCTTTCCCTTTGGCTTTTGAAGTTGATGGTTCAGAACTGGAAGATGGATTGTCTGGAGTTGGTTGTACTGGAACAGGAGGTGTTGGTTTTGGCACTGATTTGGATGTTTGATTAGGAACCTTATATCTACCCACTTCCCAGATCTCAGAATATGAATAGTGTTGTATTGACTGGGACCCATGTCTTCTACTTCATGCAGAGGGAAGTGATTTTTTGGATTGGGCACTGGTTGGCTTGGTAGCATACCTTTTTGTCTCTCATTTATAGAATTAGCCAATTGCTCTATCTGGACCTGTACTTTATTCATATCCTGATGCTGGGTTTTTATTAGGGTTTCTATCATTTTTTCCAACACGGATATTCTCCTGTCTGAATTATTCTGAGGTTGATGTTGTTGATAAGTAGGCTGGAAGTTTGTTTGGTGATGTGATGGACTTTGATAAGATTGGAATTGTGGTGGATTATGATATGGGTGAAAATTCGGTGGATTCTGGTTGAAACTGGGTGTGTGAGACTGAGCATGATATGGATGTGGAAATGATGGCCTAGGTTGCTTAGGACCAGACTGACTCCAAGAAAAATTTGGATGGTTTCGCCATTCCGTATTGTAAGTATTGGAGTATGGATTGTGGTTGGGTCTAGTATAGGCAGCATTCGTGTTCTCCTGATACATTTGAGACTGGTGTACAAGACACTCCTCAAAGATATGATTGAGATCATGGCAATAGGTGAACCCGGTTTGACCACAGGTGATGGGTTGACCTGGTTGACAGCAGAATGTTCCCTTGATTCAAGCAATTCTATCCTCTTCATTAATTGTGTGATCTTAGCCTCAGCAGCTATAGAGAATTATATTGAATGCATACCGGTTCTGAAAGTGGTGAAAGTGGGTTTATCTGGGCATGACTCCCACTGAATTGTTTTCTCAGCTAAGGCTTCAAAGTGATCCCACCCCTGATTCTCATCTTTCTTTAAAAATTCTCCTTGGCACATGGTTTCAAGGAGTGTCTTCGTTTGGTAATCGAGTCCGTCATAGATAATTTGGCACTGACGCCATTTCTCTATGCCGTGATGAGGACAAAGGGCTAGTAAATCTTTGAAACGCTCAAAATATTTCCAGAATGGTTCATTGGATTCTTGCTTGAATTGCATAATATTTTTCCTCATGAGGGCTGTTTTGTGAATGGGATAAAACTTTTTAAGAAAGACTTTTACAAAATCATCCCATGAAGAAATCGAGCTGGCGGGAAGATTGTAAAGCCATTTCTTAGCTATATCTTTCAGTGCGAAGGGTATGAACCTAAGTCTAACAGCATCCTGAGTCAATTGGGAAATTCTCATCATTACACGTACTTTTTCAAACTCTCGAATGAAGAAATACGCATCCTCGGATTCTAAGCCATGAAATCGGGGAAGAGTGTTTATGAATTGTGGCTTTAGCTCAAAATTATTTCCATTGGTCACAGGGAGAAGAATGCATGATGGAAGTGAGGTGCGAATCGGCTAGAATTTATCTTGAAGCAAAGTGTTGTTTGCCATTATTGGGATTGTGTCAAGTGGTGGTGTTTGTGCAAGTGTAGAAATTCTAACAAGTCTTGCAGAATCTGGATCCCGGTACCACTCTTCATACACAATCACAAACAACATTCACCGATCACACCAGCGAAAATAAAATGAAAATAACAAACAAGAAAAGAAAAATCAATCACAAGCTATCTAGGATACCTGGACCTAGACGACTCCTAACTGTTCGATGAACCGAAGAAGGTTGTTGCTTGAATCAGACCACAGCTAATCAGCCAGGTAGGGGCAAAATACGGTGGGAGGTATCCGTGCGTAAGCAACGGTCCTTAATTACGCCAAACCACGGTATCTTCAAGGCGTAACCTCTTAATCCCCAACCTTAGACACTGATTTGACTGGAGTATGAATCAAAATCAATTTCCAACTTCAGCCGATCTCCTACTGAGTCCGGATGTCCCTAGGGCCAACGTCTATCAAATTTTATTAAAAAGCTTGGGATTGTGAGTGCTTGGATAATGATTTTTGGGCCAAGGAAAGGGTGATAAAATCCCCACCTTATCTTATTTATTGGGTGATGCCCTTAAAATTAATTTTGTGCAAGTGTACAGTTTATGCAAACAAGGTTCACTCAAAGCGATATAAATCAACCAAGAAGTGAGTCCTATTCAATATGCAATACGAACGTACCTTGCTCCAGCACTCTTCAACAGTAAAGTAAATGAATTGAAAAGACACGTGTCTAAAAATGCAAACGTCTAATCAATTTTTATCTTTACAACAAATGTTTTACTGTTGATTATTAGCAGGAATATGATGAAAGCATACAAGAATTTAGAATTGCAGCAGCTGTATTTTTGCAAAGCAAGCAACCCTGCACAAAAACAGATTAGTAGTCAACTTATCATTGCCGCGGATCCGCGGCTTTGGCAAATCTGAGGGTACTTGGTCTCTGCTTTCAAGAGCAGAGGCCCAAGACCACTTATATGTTACTGCAATACTGGTTTTTCTGTTTCTTCAACCTGTAACCTGTAACAGAGAAGAAAACTCGTTTAGTTCTTCAATTAAATGTAAATCGTTGCTCTCCCCAGCAACGGCGCCAAAAATTTGATAGGGAAGGAATAGGAGTGTACTCAATTCAGAGATAGAGGGTTTAGAGTCAACCTTCTTTGTTCGAATGTGATGCGCAAAACTCCAAGAATGTATTCACAATGTTTATGTACTCCTTCCGAATCACCGTAGTAGTATGAACTATTACGGGTCGATCCTCAGGGTGAGCTCGCCATGGAAGCTTTACGGTTAAGTGGTGAAGAAAGAAAACGAGTGTTCTTCTATGTTCAAAAGAATCACAATGACATGGAAAAATAAAAGAAAACGATGGAAAAGAAAGTGAAAGAACTCAAAACTAGACTAGCTTTAGAAAGAAAACTAAAGAAGACAAACTTTGAAAGACTTTTGAGATGGAAGAAACCATGACTAGCTAACCTTTCTAAATTGCTAACTTACTAATCTCATTATAGGTGATGCATGCCTCATGTTGATTCATCGGCAAAGGTTTGTCTTGCTTGTTGGTCAAATTACTTTCCACTTGGTAGATGGGTGATCTTCTCGGACTTGTCTTGTAGCCTCATTGATTCATCGGCTCTCGAGATAGAATTTCAATGGTGGAATCGAGGAGTGCCATTCAAGGAATGCTAAAGAAGAAGATACAAGATTCATTAGTCATTCAAGGCCATACATCAAGTTAGTATTGAAGTAAGAAAATTATACAACAAATAGCATATGGTAGGTGCTTCATCTCATGTTCCATCAAGGCACTTATTCTAAAGACAAGGCTCTAAATGAGGCTCACATGAATCATATGAAATTACAACAAGAATTTGCCAAGAATGAAAGTAACCCATCTTCATTGGGGATGAAAGAGACTCAAAATTACAAGATTAAAAGTTAGCAATCACTCAAAAGTTAGAAGTTAGCAAAGTTAGTGGTTAGCTGGTCATGTTAAAGAAGTTAGCTAGACATTGCAAAGAAAAGAAAACAACAATTCATGTAGAAAGAAAATGCAATAAAAGTAAAGCTTGAAGAAAGTAATGCAAGAAATGTAAAGCACTAGAAATTGCAAAGATGAGAAGAATGATGGATAAATCCTTGCTTCAAGTTGTCACCCCTTGGATTACAAGCTCTCTCACTCTTTCTTTCTCTCTTTTGCAGAATTTCTAGGAGGAAGAAGGAGATTACAAGAGCACTAAAAAGACTAAAGAAAAATAACTACAACTCTCTAAAATACAAGCTCTCTCTCCAAATCTCTCCTTGCTCCCTGCAGAGTCCTTGGTAGTCTATTTATAGGCTTCAGAAGCGGAGGCCTTCAAATCCTGACCGTGGGATCAAATTGCTGGCTCAACGGCCAGATCCCTGCCGCGGATCCGCAGCCAGAGCCGTGTTTCCGCGGCAGAATCTTGGCCGTTGCGCCAACAAATTTTGTTGCCATTCTGTTGTAGTCTGTTAGCCACATGGATCTTCTAGAATGCTGAGTGGATGCGTGGATGTCTCCAGATCTGGGCTTTAGACTTTTGGGCTTTTCATTTGGCACTTTAATTAATCCCATTTATCCTTGATAAATCCTTGATTATGGGCCTTCCTCTCCATTAAAGATGGACCTGCAAATTTAGAGAGAAAATCATTAAAAACCTCATTTTTATTTACATAAAGCATAATATAGAGGTGGAAGATGATGCAAAAATGAACTACAATCATTAGTCAGTTTCTGATTTCTGGTGTTTTATCTAGCGTTTTAAAATTCAAATTCATGTTGATAACTTTCCTAACTGACCTTAGATTTCACCTATAAATAGGGACGTTGTCCTAGGCTAAATTACCAATTCATATTAATAGTTTTCTGCCTAAAAACTCTGTTCAAAAATCTGTTTTTCAGAAAACTGTTTTCACTTTCTATTCTTCACACAAATTCCAATTCTTTAGTGAAGAATTCTAAGAGACCACCTATAAGAGACCTTGTTCATGATCACATACAGTCTCAAGGCTTATAGGATTGATTGTAATTAGTCAAAGAGAAAGATTATACAAGAGCGTCTTCGGGTTGAAGAGAAGTTATACAAGGTGTTGTTGTCTTCTTGATATAAGAAGCGTTGTATACATTTGGCAAAAGGCATTTGTCAAGTGATGTACAAGATGTTGATTTTGGGTGTACAAAATCAAAGGTTAAAGGAAAATCTCAAGCGGGTGGCTTGGGGATAGGATGTAGGTCAAGAGGACTGAACTAGGATAAATAACTTGTGTTTGCGTTTGATTTACTTTCTATGATTTAATTTCCTTTTGTGCAAGTTTATATTTAACGCTAATTATCCTTTGTTTTAGATTTGTGTTGACATAATTTTTAGATCCTACAATTGGTATCAGAGCCCTGTATACCAGGGCAACCTTACAAGGATGGCAACGGAGTTTCTTTCATCACAATTCAAAGAAGGACATTCTACACAACGTCCACCGCTATTCGATGGATCAAATTAAAATTACTGAAAGTGTAGAATGAAGATCTACTTGCAATCACTCAACTATAAACTTTAGAACATAGTAGAAGCACCGTACACCAAGCCGACAACTAACTACACTGCTTGGAGTGATGATCAAAAGAAGAATGTGAACCTTGATGCTAAAGCAATGAATGCGTTATTCTGTGTCTTAACCAAAGAAGAATTCAATCGTGTGTCAACAGCCACATCTGCAAATCAAATATGACACATACTATAGGTAACACATGAAGGTACAAAAAAGGTAAAAGAATCTAAAATTTCTATTCTTGTTCACAGGTTCGAGCTCTTCAAAATGATGGAGAACGAAATAATTTTAGAAATGATAACAAGGTTCACTGACATCACAAATTCCTTAGCATCCCTTAGAAAGGAATAAACCCAAGTCAAAAATATTCACAAGATCCTTCGTCACTCACATCAGATTAGGAGAAGAAGACAACTGCAATCGAAGAAGCAAATGATCTCTCAACTATGTCATTAGAAAACCTTATTGGCAATTTAATGGCATATGAAGTACAATTGAAAAACAGAAAGAAGGATGAACAACACCTTTCTCAAAGTAGAAAGCACTTGCCTTCCATGCATCCTCAGATAATGACGATGAAGAGGAGATGACAATGCTCTCAAGAAAATTCAGAATGTTCTTGAAGCATGGTAAGTTTAATCCTACATATTTTAATTGTAATAAAACAGATCATATGAAGAAGGATTGCCCACTGCTTAAAAATAAAGGGAAATTTAAGAGCAAAAAGTTCAAAAAGAAGAAATATTATCAAGCATCATGGGAGAATAATGATTCATCTTCCTCTGACGAAGAAGAAACAATTGAACATGCCAACAAATGCTTTATGGCTCAAGAAAAAGATGAGGTACAATATACTGAACTCTTAGATGCATTTCATGAATTATACAATGATTTAAGAATGAAAAGGTAAAGAATAAAATTTTATCAAAGGAAAGTAAAAAACTTATCAAAGAAAATTCATGTTATGTTTCTCAAATTTCTTCTATAAATTCTCAAAAAGATGATTTTAAAAAAGTTATATCATTATTGAAAAAGGATAATGAGAATTTTATAAAAGAAAATATAGTGCTTAAAAAAGAAACTATGTTTTTAAATAAAAGAATTTCTTTTTAGGTAAAGACATGTCAAGTTTCAAAATGAAGTATGAAGAGATTTTGAAAAACGTGACTAAATTTAATCAAGGAAAAGAAAAATTAAATGATTTGCTATCATATCAAAAGATGTCACACAATCATTATGGTCTTAGATTCTTAAATCAGAGTGAAAAATCTACACATGTTAGTGAAAAGAATCATAATCCATATAATTCTTTTGTGAAAAGAAATACTAATATTATTTCAAAAAGAATTAAGAATAAGTACATATGGATTCCTAAAAACTTAAGCATTTTTGATAAAAATATTTATATTGCATCATACATACATTCTACATGTAATTCATGCAATTATGTGTATACTAACAGATGGAAACCAAATTCAAATTTGGTTTAGATTCCTAAAGGTTAATATTTTGATCATGTTATGATTGGTGCCATTAACAATGTTTATCTTTCAGGTACCATATAAAAAGTTTGATAGAAAAATATTTCAAACATTTATCATATATATATGTGTGTTATTATATATTTTTACAGGGGGAGAACACATGTTTTCTATATCTGTTATAACCTGTTCTATGAAGGGGGAGAACATATAACATATTCTCTGCAGGGGGAGTTTTCTTGCACACAAAGTGTCATCATCAAAAAGGGGGAGAATGTAGGAACTTGATTTTGATGATACATTTGTAAAGCTATTTCATTGGAACTCTATCTCACAAGCTTATACAAGAGTCCTACATGCTCAAGACCTCCCTAAGGATTATGGCTATGGATGTATATTGTAATGTTTATTAGAATGTTAAAAGTCTTGAACACACACACATCATAAGCCCTATAGTCGACTTATACTCTTGATTAGTCAACTTATATCAACTATAGTCGACTGACTCCTAACCATAGTTAACTTAGTTTTGCTTCAGACACATACCAACTCTCTGTTTCTGTTTTGCATACCATGATTAGTCAACTTATACTTTTCCCTAGTCGACTAATTATAGTTGTAGTCAACTTATAACTACTGCTGGTCGACTAAGTTTAGTTTCCAGAAACATGTCATTTGTATCAGTCATTCCCTAGTCGACTTGCTCTCTTTATAAGTCGACTACTATAGGTAAAACTTGTTACCCTATTCGATTAGCCCTCTTCCTCAAGTCAATTAATGATAGTTTCTGACTGTGATTAGTTTCTGATTTTTAGTGTTTTATCCAATGTTTCAAAATTCAAATTCATGTTGATAACTTTCCTAACTGACCTTAGATTTCACCTATAAATAGGGATTTGTCCTAGGCTACATAACCAATTCATATCAATAGTTTTCTACCCAAAAACTCTGTTCAAAAATCTGTTTTTCAGAAAACTATTTTCACTTTCTATTCTTCACACAAATTCCAATCCTTTAGTTAAGAATTCTGAGATTCCACGTATAAGAGACCTGTTCACGATCACATACAGTCTCAAGGCTTATAGGATTGATTGTAATTACTCAAAGAGAAAGATTATACAAGAGCATCTTCAGGTTGAAAAGAAGTTATACAAGGTGTTGTTGTCTTCTTGATGTAAGAAGTGGCAAAGGGGATTTGTCAAGTGGTGTACAAGGTGTTGATTTTGGGTGTACAAAAACCAAAGGTTAAAGGAAAATCTCAAGTGGGTGGCTTGGGGACTAGATGTAGGTCAAGAAGACTAAAACAGAATAAATCACTTGTGTTTGTGTTTGATTTACTTTTTGTGAGCTTGGTTAGGGGAGAGGGAGATGAGAGTATAAATAGGGGTAGAAAAGAGGAGACTTCTAAATCTATCCCAAGGGTAAAGGGTTATTTACAAGTATATATGGGGTGATTATATCATATAAACAATAATAATAAAGAACCCCTAATCTTTATTTTATTACACTTATATTTCTATTTTTATTACATTTTTTCTTTTATTTGTGGTGTATGGTTGGCTATGGTCACGTGTAAGATGGAGCTAAAAGAATGAGCACAATTTCAGCATGTAACTCAGGCTTAGTGGTCAGGAATGGCTTCAGTCTATGCCCATTCACCTTGAATTCTTGATTACACTTTGGATCGAAAATTACCATAGTACCGTGTGGAAAGACGATGTGCATAATGAAGGGTCCGGACCAACTAGTTTTTAGCATTCCCGCGAAAATGTGAAAGCTTGAGTTGTATAGCAAAATTATTTCGCCAGGGGCAAAGTTTTTCCAGTTGATGATCTGGTCATGAAAAATTTTCATCCCGCTCTTGTGATTCATGCATTCTTATAAGCCTCATTCCGTATCTCCTCCAACTTCGAGATCTGTATCTCCTTAGTTCATCGGCTTTAGTCAGATAGAAAATTAAGTTGCTTAATAGCTCATAGGGCTTAGTGTTCTAACTCGATGGACAAATGACAGGCTTTTTCAAATATAGTTCTATAAGAAGACATCCCCAGGATGGTCTTAAAAGCAGTTCGGTAAGCCCATAACGCATCGTTTAGTTTGGCCGACCATTCTTTTATTGTTTTTGCCAAAATAAGCTTGATTTACCGATTGGTCACTTCAACTTGTCCATTTGTTTGGGGATGATATAAAGTGGATAACTTATGAGTGATGAAGTATTTCTGCATCAGAGCTTCAAAAATCCTATTGCAGAAATATGACCTATTATCACTAATTATAGCTCGGGGGCTGCCAAAACAGGAGAAGATGTTTTCCTTGAGAAATTTGACAACCACTTTGTTGTCATTAGCCTTAGTAGGCACGGCTTCTATCCATTTTGAGACGTAATCCACTGCAATCAAGATGAACTAGTTGCTAAAGGAATTTAGGAATGGTCCCATGAAGTCAATACCTCAAACATCAAAAATTTCGACTTCGTGAATCCGGGTTAGGGACATCATGTCTCATCTCAAAATTTTTTAGTCTTTGGACAATTTTCACATGACTTACAAAAATAGAATGAGTCTTTGAACAAAGTGGTCTAGTAAAACCCACTTTGTAAAACTTTTTCTGTGGTTTTACGAGGACCGAAGTGTCCACCGCATACAAGTTAATGGCAGAAGCTGAGGAGGCTCCTCTATTCTTCTTTTGGTATACATCTTCGAATAATTTAGTCAGGACAATACTTAAAGAGATACTGCTCTTCCCAGAAGAAATACCGTACTTGGGCAAAGAAGCGATATTGGTCTTGATTTGTCCATTCAGTGGGTAATTATTCAGTGGCCAGATAGTTGACTTATGTCTGCATACCATGGTTCCTTAAAAATGGCAAGGATGTGCTCATCTGGGAAATCCTTATTGATCGGAGCTTGTACTATGGGTGCATTAGGAATTCTTAACAAATGATCAGCCACCACATTTTTTACACCTCTTTTATCACGGATTTTCAGGACAAATTCTTGAGTAGAAGGATCCACCGAATCAGTCAGGCTTTAGCTTCCTTCTTGGTAATGAGGCGCTTCAATGCTGAGTGATCCGTGAAAATCATAGTCTTAGATCCTAGTAAGTAGGGTCGGAACTTTTCTAATGCGAAGACAACGGCTAAGAATTCCTTCTCGGTCGTTGTATAGTTCTGTTGGGCGTCATTCAGGGTCCTACTCGACTATTAAATCACATGCTACCTATTGTCGATGCGCTGTCCTAGAACAACGCCGATAACAAAATAAGAGGCATCACACATGATTTTAAATAGTTGCGCCCAATCAGGAGCAGAAATGATAGGCACACATATAAGGTCTTGCTTAAGCTTCTCCCAAGATTTGAAACATCCACTGTTAAAATCAAAGGCACGTCCTTTGCAAGCAGGTTGGTTAAGGGCCTAGCGATTTTGCTAAAATCCTTAATAAATCGTCAGTAGAACCCAACATGCCCTAAAAAGGATCTGATATCCTTAATGCACTGGTGGAAGCTTAGCAATAACTTCTATTTTTGCCTTGTTAACTTCGATTCCTCTCCTAGAAATCTCATGGCCTAAGACAATCCCCTGTCTCACCATGAAGTGATATTTCTCCCAGTTCAGAGTTAGATTTTTTTCTTACATCTTTACAGAACCAACTCTAGATGATGAAGATACTGATTAAATGAATCTCTGTAGATGGAGAAGTCATCAATGAAAATCTCTAGAAAACATTCTACCATGTCGAAGAAACGACTGAGCATGCACCGTTAGAATGTCGCTGGAGCGTTGAACAATCCAAGAGGCAGGCGTCGGTAGGCAAAGGTTCCGAATGGGCAAATGAACGTAGTCTTTCCTGGTCTTCTGCAACAATGGGGATCTGGTTGTATCCTAAGTATCCATCTAGGAAGCAATAGTATTCATGTCCAGCCAAGCGTTCGAGTATTTGGTCGATGAAGGGTAGCGGGAAGTGGTCCTTACGAGTGGCTGCATTCAATTTTCTATAGTCAGTACAAACAAGAATCTTGGTAGGCAGTCTTATTTGTACCAACTCTTTATGTTCGTTCTCTACCACCTTAAAACCAGCTTTCTTGGGAACAACATAAACTAGGCTAATCTATTGGCTATCAGAGATGGGATAAATGATCCCATTTCTAACAATTTTAAAATTTTCGTTATCATAGCATCTTGCATGAGTGGGTTAAGCCTATGCTATGGGTCCCTCCTGGGAATCACTTCATTGTTTAAATGAATTCTGTGTTGTACTATTGCTAGACTTATCCCATTAATTTCTTTCATTGTGCATCCAATGTCTTCCCTATGTCTCCTCAAAATAGACATCAAGCTGTCCTCTTGTTGCCCAGTCTAATAGGATGCTATGATGACTGGCAGGGTTTCTCTTCCGCCTAGGTTGGTGTGCTTGAGGTGTTCAGGTAAAGCTTTTAACTCTAGGGAAGGAGTTGATTCATTGGAAGGGAGATTTGAAATTTTGGTCCTAGGATGAGGTACTCTTGGGCCTGATGCCCAGTCTACTGCTGAATCTATAATCTGGTCTAGATTGAAATCCTCAGATTCCAGATTAAACTCACTCTCTGTGTCCATTTCTATGCTCTCTTCATACTCACTAGTCAAATTTTCAATGGAATTGACCTCAAAAGTTTGATCATTTATATCCCTGGGTTGTCTTCCAAGATTGAAAACATTGACCTTCTTTGTCATGTCTCCAAAGGTCAATTGCATGGATCTATTCCTATAGTTTATTATGACATTAACTGTAGCAAGGAATGGGCACCCTAAGATGACTGAAGTTTGAGACCGTAGATTTGACACAGGTTGGGTCTCAAGCATAATAAAGTAAACGGAGTAGATGAAATCCCCGACCCTAATGAGGACATATGTGATTTCTCCTTTGGGAATTTTCACAGATCGATCGACTAACTAAATAGTGACTCGACTTGGACTCAGCTCGCCCAACCCAAGTTGCTGGTATACTGAGAGAGGTAGCAAGTTAATACTTACTCCCAGGTCAAGAGGTGCTCGGCTAATTTATGTTTGTCCTATGGTGCATGAAATTGTGGGACATCTAGGATGTTTGTATTTCATCGAGATAGGACCAGATAGAATTTCGCCTATATTGGTTGCCAAGAACACTTTCTTTAGCGCATTTGTTTTTCTCTTCTTCGTATACATATCCTTAAGAAATTTAGCATATGCTGGGACTTGTTGGATAGCGTCAAAAAGAGGCATGTTCAATTTAACCTGATTAAACATCTCAAGTGTCTTTTCCATGTGCATGTTTTTATTGTTATTCCTAAGCCTATTAGGAAAGGGTGCTACAGGCTTGTGAACTTGATCAACAGCTGTGTTCTTGTCAGATGTTTGCGGAGCAGATTGAGATTAGCTAACAGATGTGGAAGCAGGAGTAGGATCAATGTGGATAGGCTTTTTTTGCTGATAGACTTGATTGTCCACTCTTTCCTGATCGAGTGTGTGAATAACATTACACAGATTGATCTGAGGATCCTGAATTTCATAAGCTTGATTGGAATTCTTAAGGTTGACTAGCGGCTGACTAGGTAAAGTATCCTTGGGTCTTTCACTTAGAGAGTTTGCTAATTGACTCATCTGCATTTCTAATCTAGATATGGCCTGTGAATGGTTGTTCAATGTCTGTCCTTGATTTTATATGAAGGCGGCTTGGGACTTCATGAATGGCTCCATGTTCTCTTCCAATTTACTGAATTTTTTCTCCATTAAAGAATTTTGGAAGGAGGAAGATGGAGCTTGGCTGGGAAAATTTGCTTGATGAATAGGACAGTGAAGATTGTTGGAGAAATTGGGCCTGGGAGAATTGTTCGGGACCCAAGAGAAATTTGTGTAATTTCTCCAACCAGGATGGTAAGTCTGCGAGTAGGGATTATGTTGCGGCCTTGAGTAAGTTGCATTCATGTGTTCTGATAGTACTTGATGAGTCTTGGAAACAGCACACTCTTTGAAAACATGATTTGGTGCCTGACAATATTAACATTGTGAATTAGTGGTGGGTTGATTTGGTTGACGTTGGCTGGCTCTTTTGTTTCTAGAGCCTCTATTCTCCTCATCAGAGTTGCGATCTTAGCTTCAGCAGCTATAGATGATTCTAAGGATAGGATCCCTCCGTTTGAAGCTATAGACTGTGAAAATTTCTTGGTTTCTCAATGATTGGCTCCCATTATAGGGTTTTCTAAGCTAGATCTTCAAACAAATCTCAACCCAGATTTTCATCCTTTTGCAAGAACGCCCCTGACACATGGTTTCTAACAAGTTTTTTGTTTGATAATTCAAACCATCATAGAGAATCTGACACTGACGCCATTTCTCTACACCGTGATTAGGGCATTGAGCTAAGAGATCTTTGAATCGCTCAAAGTATCTCCAGAATGGTTTGCTCTGTTCTTGCCTGAACTGCATGATATTCTTTCTGATTAGGGCAATCTTGTGGATTGGGTAAAATTTCTTCAAGAAGGCCTTGATAAAATCGTCCCATATTGTGACTGAGTCCACAACCAAACTATACAACCATTTCTTAGTTAGGTCCTTTAGGGAGAAGAGAATGAAACGTAACCTAACGACATCATCTCCTAGCTGGGGAATGCGTATCATGAGCATACTTCTTCAAATTTCCTAACAGAGAAGTATGCATCCTCTGATTCTAAACCATGAAATTTCAGAAGAGTGTTGATGAATTAGGATTTCAACTCAAAGTTATTACCATTCGCCTCAGAAAGTTTTATACAAGATGGCAATGAAGTTCTGACTGGGTAAAACCTATCCTGTAATGATACCATCACTGGTTCTGGATGCAAGGACAGAGAAGTATTTCTGGTTAATCTGAAAATTATAAGATTTCTCACCCACTCTTACATGCATTACATCCCAAATAACGTACAAACAATAAAACAATCAAAAAGAATAAAAAATAAACAAAAGAAAGAGAAACAACAACCAAGCCTTAGTCTAAGGTAACTGGACCTAGACGACTCTTAACTAGTCAATTCTCGGGGGGAGGTTGTTGCAGGAATTAAACCACAAGCTAATCGGTCAAGAAAGGACAAAACTCGGTGGGAGGTATCTGGGCGTGAGCCTCGGGCCTTAATTACGCCAAACTACGGAGCTTTCGAGGCTTATCCTCTCAATCCTCTTTCCTTAGACACCGATTTCGTAGGAGTATAGTTCTTACAATTTTCACCATCGGTTAATCTCTTAGTGAGTTCGAGATGTCTCTAGGGCCAATGTCTATCAACTTTTAATTAGGCTTGGGATTGTGAGTGCACTTGGAGATGATTTTTAGGCTAAGGAAGGGTGATGAAATCCCGACCTTATTTTTTTATTTGGATTTTGCCCTTAATTTAAATTATGCAAGTGTACAATGTATTCATAACAAGATAACACTCAAAGCAATAAATCACTTCAAAATATTGGTCTTATTCTATATGGAATGCACACGTAGCTTTCTCCAGTACTCTTCAACAGAAATTGAAATGAATTGAAAGAGACACGTGCCCAAAATGCAAGGGTCTAATCTGATTTTCAATTTAGCAACAAATGAATTTTTTTGAATTATTAGATGTAAAGGGGAAGCATACGAGTGAACTAAAAAAATTTTAGAAAGCAATTTTTGAGCGATTCTCGGCAACCCTGCAGAAGTACTTCAATCGGAAAAATTCGCTTTTACATGATTTTTCTGAGGGCAAATGAATTCTTCGTGCAATGTTTTCGGCTACCAATCTTGCTTCCCATTATAGTTAGCTTCTTGGTAACTTCTCCTACACACAAAAACAAAGAATAATCTTTAGTGTTTAAGAATAAAGTCATTCCCTCCCTGGCAACAGGGACAAAATTTGTTCGGCAAAAAGATGCTCAAAAATAAGTAAAGGAGTGATGGTCGATGTTACTGCTTTTGCGATTCTTTTGTAATAGTAAAGTGTCTATATGGGTCGTATCCACAAGGAGGGAGAGTGATGGAAGCTTTGATGCGGCTTCTTTGTTCAAAGTAAAAAAAAAATTCTTTGTTTCAAATAAAGAATTGCAAAGAAAACATGTGTTGTTTTAAGAATTTCTTGTATTGGTTTGATGGTTGTAAAAGTGAGTTTTCTTAAGGGTAAAACGTATGGCTAACTTCCTACTAAATGCTCCAACTAATCTCTACTTCTTTAAAGATGTAGCCTCAAAATGGATCCTAGACAAGCATAACCTTTATGCAAAAGAATTATTCACGTTGGAGATCAAATAAAAGTTCTTCCCTTAACTTAGCTTTACACAACAAAACTTGAACATTCCCTTATCAAGAGCCAATTGAAGGCGAGAATAAGGGAAGAAACAAGTGCATTAATTGTATCAACAAAGATTAATAGGAATATCTCTAACTTACGAAAACAAGTAAAGTTACAATCTATAACTCATCAAAAACGGTTAAGCATGAAATATAAGAATGAGAGTACTTGTAAATATGTTAAAATTAGAACCCTCGTCTTATGATGCATAGCTCTAGTTTGCACAAGGCTTTGTTTGACACTATTGACTCATTTGAGTTATCAATCAAGTTGTTAGATATTAGTGGGTTAATGTTAGTTAGCCATGCAAATGAAACGTTAGCTAGACATGAGTAAGAAAAGAAAACTGAAATCACCTAGAGGGGGGATGAATAAGTGATAATGCTAATCAGTGCACAAATTTAAAATGAGATGATGCAACGATCACTCAAAGTAAGATTAGAAGTCGAATACCCCGTGAAGGGCTCTGAACTCTTTCCTCGTGATTCCTCTAAATAAGAGTTTGAGGTGCACAATGCAATCTTTTTGTGAAAGAGTATTGATCGACAATATAAGAATAAATGAAAAGCAAGTAAATAAAATAAGTTAACCAATCGCAAGCACAGAGATTTGTTTCGAGGTTCGAGCACCCAGCTCTACGTCCCCGCCTTCACCCAAAAGGATTTTCGATCCACTAGAATTTTCACAAAGCATTACAACCACTAGGGAGTACCCAACTCCTCAATCACACTCCTCTAGTAGCCACAAATACAATAATCACTTGGTGGTCAAAAGACCACAAACTCTCTTTTGAAAAACTTTTCTTTACAAAACCCTAGAGAATAATATATAAGATTGAAGCTCAAGGTTTTGTAAGTGATATAAAAATAGAAGAGAGATTTTAAGAACCAAAAGCTTTTAGAAAAACTTTTGAAAATAATAGCCCAAAACTTAAACAAAAGCTCTTTCTCAAGAAAACTCAAAACTTTTGATCTTTGAATTTGTTGTTGTGAAAACATCTACTCTAATGACCCCTTTATATAGGATTTAGGAAGAGTAAACATAGAAAAATTTTACCTAAATAAAAGAGGAAGAAATTGACCCTCTAATATAGCTAACCATATTTTTTTAAACTTTAAACACGTTTTAAAAACATGTTAAAAATCAGCCTCCAGAAAATTAGCCATTACTGCAAATCTGGCAGATTGATCAATTTTGAGCACGCTTTTCAGGATGTAAACATCCAAATTCAGAATTAGGTATAAGAATAATTTGTAGATCTTTAAGTCTTCTTTTTAATGCAACTAAAATCAACTCAATATCATTTCTAATTAGAAAGTTATCAATAAAATACTGACAGGTGTCAAATCAGAACTGTAAACTGTTTTCAGAACAAGAATAGAGTTCAACCAAATATTTGACATCTTTAAAATTTGAATCTAAAAATTATTATTGAATAAGAAATATAGATCTAAAAGTTATCTTTGAAATTCAAGTTAAATCATGTTATTTGAATATAAGAATAAAAAGTTATGACAAGAAATGCAAAAGGGTGTCAAGCAGATCAGCAGAATTAAAACTGGTTCAAATCTAAAACCCGATATATGTACTTGAAATCCAAAACCGGTTAAACTAAAAACCAAACGTATTGAATTTGTGTGTGTGTATTTGAGCTTCAAACGTATATATTATTCTTTAACAAACTAAAAATATAAAAACTTTATAGGAAGGTGTCTCTGAACCGTGTTGCCGAGCTAGAGCCTCTTCTCCTATTAAAGAGTCATCTTGTGCCATCAACCTTTCAATATGCTTTAAACGCCAATAACCTTCAACATGCTTAAAGCCATCAAGACTTGTACAAACCTGAAATTCATTATAGAATCTTTATTAGTACTAAATAGCTTTTGTATGTTTTGATATCATCAAAACTATATAAATGGAGAGTGTAACCTTTTAGGCCAACAAAAACAACAAGAGAGGAGAAGTAAAAAAGGAAGTATTACAGTAAAACAAGAAAGTAAAAGCAAGTAAAAACACTTTGTACACACTCTCTCTTTCACTTTAATGGCTAAATTAAGATAGAAGAAGAAGAAAACACAAACAATTACAACTCCTAAAAACAAACTAACATAAAAACTCTAACTCTTTGGATATCTTCTTCTGAAGAACCCCAAGGGGGTATTTATAGGCACCAGGAGAAAGGGGGCCAGGGGGACAAACCCTAGCCCGAAGTATTGGCGTAGCCGCGCCAGTACTGCAGCGAAAACGCAGCAAAAGCCGCGTTTCCATGGCTGTACCAGAGTGGCGCGCACAGCGCCGCCTGCTGTGCACTGTCGCTTCGTCCCCCTATCGGTTGTACTTTTCAGATTCTGCATTTGAGCACCCAGGTCTGACAGAATCACCCTTCTCAGTTAATGGCTATCTTTATAGACCTTTAATCACTAATTAAATGGTGATTTGGGTCTTCTTCTTCATTGCACACTATGGACCTAGGAACACATAAGAAAACTATTATTAAATATTTTGTATAAAATAAGTGAAGATGTGGTATGAAATATGCAATATTAGAGACTAATCAAAGATCACACCCGGTTTGAAAGTGTCTTTATTAGATTCTGTGGCGTAGGAACTGGTGGATGCACTGATCCATCTAGCTATCTCTTCATTTGGTGCTAGGAGCCAGCCGAGTCACCAGGCCAGTCTTATTCATCCCAGGGAACAGATAATTCACCCATGACATATGTCACTTCTCCATCCCGTAACTTGTCCACAGATATGAAAGTGGTACAACAGTTCTAGTAAATTTCATACACCAGAGGATCAATCTTCTTCAGTAGATGCAGCTTCTCTGTTGATGGGACGTACTTCATAGGGGATATCTCTAATTACCAGCCCTGAAACTTCATACATCTCATGAACCCATTTCTCCGATGGGAGTGAAGAATGTGCAAGTCTCTAGATTGTTCTGCTCCAGGATAGCGTAGAAGTGTTGGTTGCTCTGCGGAATACCATACAGGACAACCCTAACAGCCCCGGATAATCCTGCTTGCAGCAAAAGGTCTTCAAACTCTACGAGAGCAATCCCTACCGTTCTTCACTACCATATCTTGTTGGAGGAGTAAATCCACCCAATCACATAGAATCTGGAGGAAAATCACCCCTCGCGTCCAAGAATTGTTTGATGAAGATGGTTGCTAGGTGTGGAGTCTCCCCTGTTGGGTATTCAGCTCTGACTAATCCAGGTTGCAATCTAAGCAAGTCCCTCTTATGACCGACTGTGTAGACGTTGTGGACACCTATCTTGCCCAAGGAAACTTTGGAGATTGGCGTAACCAGCTCTCAGTCCATCGTCCAACGTACGGACATATGCTGCTGATATGCTAGTGGATACATCTGCTCCATGTTCGCGAGAAAGAATCTCCTGTTACCAATTTAATGGAGCCACTTGTAATCTCCTTCATAAAGAACTGCTTCATCCTCAATCGAATCACCAAAGAAGAAGCGGGCTTCCTTAATAGTGCATGAGAATCTGATTTGAACTGATCATCGGAAATAATTTCCTATAGAGTAAACATGTTGGCATTGCTGACCCGGCTCCATCGCTCCCTTGACTTATGAGCAATTATGGGAGCAGTCTTCTGAAGAACGAAAATCATATTCTTGTCATCGCCACCGACATGTCCAAAATTGCACTTCTTGGACAAAGGATTAGAGAAATATTATGCTGCAAAAGGAAGAACTGACAATTAGTGTATGAAGAAGCAAAGGCTTAAAGTCAATTAAGTGTTGAAGCCCAAACATGAGGTTCATATGAGACCCACTTTCAATGACTGAAATGCGAGGCTCACTTGAGACCCACCTTCAAAAAAAGAAGAGGAGTGAGACTGAAAAATGCAAGGATCACATGAAGTCCGTGTTGGCCCAGGTTACACTCTCCATTTTATGCATTTTGATGATAACAAACCATATAAAAGCTATTTGTACTAATAGAGATTTTAGAATGAATTTCAGGTTTGTATTAGTCTTGATGGCTCAAGCGTACTAAAGCATGTTACAAGGTTGATGACACAAGAGGACTCACTCATAGGATAGGAGACTCTAGCCAAGCAACGCAGTTTAGAGACGCCTACCTATAGATTTTTATGTTGTTAGTTTGTTAAAGAATAGTATATAGTATTGAAGCTCAAATATCCTACACACACAAAATTGCACGTGTTTTCAAAAGATTATTTTTGATTCTTTTTTAAAATACTTTAAAGTACTATTTCAGTATGCATATACTTAGCTTATTGTATTTTTACAAAACCTTTACAAAAATCCCTTTGAATATAAACATATCTTAAAATCATCCGTAACTAAGTTTTCACTTATGACCTGTTACGGTCGACTGGCTCTGTTACAGGTCAGATCGGTCGACCGCGCGGTTGACCACAGTTCTGACCCATGGGGGTGTGCATGTGTGCACGTTCCCCGGTCGACCGGGTGGTCGACTGAACTCCATGACGGTCGATCGAGCGATCGACTGACTGACCCAAACTTTTGGTTTGGGACAGTAGACCGGGCGGTCGACCGGAGTCAGCGAACGGTCTAAATTTTTTAAAAGCAGGTCGATCGACCGGTCGACCGTGATTGGTTTTTCTGCCAAACGGCTAGTTTTTTTAAACATGTTTTAAAATGTTAATTTAATCTTAAAACGTGGTTTTAGGCTAGTTTTTGGTCATATTATTCCTGATTAGTCAAAATAAACATTTACTCTTTAATCTCTACCTAAATCCTATAAATAGGGGTGGTTGGGGTTGAGGAGAATTACAGCAACATTTGCAAAGAATTCAAAGTTTGAGTATTCTTGAAAGAAGTTTTTACTCTCAGTTTTTGTGCTCTAATCTCTGATTTATTTCTGAAGTTTTTGAATCAAATCTCTCTTCTACTTTGTTTTTATTTTCACTTACAAAGTTTGAGCTTCAATCCTACATATTATTCTCTAGGGTTTTTTAAAGAAGTTTTTTAAAATAGAGTTTGTGGTCTTTTGATTACCAAGTGATTATTCTATTTGTGGCTACACTACCTTTGACTAGAGGGGTGTGATTGAGGAGTTGGGTACTCCCTAGTGATTGTAATCTTTTGCAAAAATTCTAATGGATCGAAAATCCTTCTGGGTGAAGGCGGGGACGTAGAGTTGGGTGCTCGAACCTCGAAACAAATCTCTGTATTTACGATTGGTTTACTTGTGTTTCTTACTCTCTATTCATTCATTCTTATATTGTTGATCTATACTCTCACAACAAGATTGCATTGCGCACTTCAAACTCTTATTTAGAGGAATCACGAGGAAGGAGTTCAGAGCCCTTCACGAGATATCCGGCTTCTAATCTTGCTTGGAGTAATCATTACATTTTCTCATTTTTAAATTGTGCATTGATTAGCATTTTCACCTATTCACCCCCTCTAGGTGATTTCAATTGGTATCAGAGATAGGACTCTTAATTTTTGGTTTTACATCCTTAGAGAGATCCTATAAGTTGCTAATCACTATTTTCATATCTTCATTCATACACTAGTAAAAATGGCCGATAACATTAAGACCCCACCCAAATTTGATGGACTCAACTTTCCCATATGGAAAGTTAGGATGAACATATTTTTGCAATCTCTAGGTAGCCGAGTTGCTAAGTGTTTGACCAAGCCCTATAGTGAACCCGTAGGTGAGGAGGACACTTGGTCCGATCTTACCTCCAAGGAAGTTGATGCAAATTCGAATGCTCAAAATGCCTTGCTTTTAGTATTAAATGAGGATGACCTAGCACGAGTTATCTATTACAAGTCCGCCTATGAGATTTGGCAACACTTATTTGTCACTCATGAGGGAACATCACAAGTCAAGAGAGCTAAAATTGATCTCTTGCGTTCCCAATATGAATGTTTTAGAATGCAAGGAAATGAATCTTTTAATGATATAATTACTAAGTTTACTAAATCACAAATGCTCTTGCTTCTCTAGGTGATGAAATCAACAACGATCAAAAGGTGCGTAAGGTGATTCGTGCTCTCCCTTCATCATGGGAAATCAAAGCTACCACCTTAAAGGAATTGAACAACAAAGATGAGATGGAGCTTATAAGTCTTATTGGAAATCTTAAGACTCATGAGATGAAAAAAAAAGCTAGAGAAGAAGCAGCGCCTCAAAAGAAAAAGTCTATTACTTTCAAATCTACCACCACCATCTACGATGATGAAGAAGATGAAGAAAATGATGAAGAGCTATTTCTTCTTGTATGAAATGTAAAAAGAATGTACTACGAGAAAAAGCTCAATCATAGAAGGCGATGGGAAGGGAAGGAGGAGAAGAAGATCACATGCTCCAACTGTCGGAAACCTGGACACATCTGGCCGAATGTCCAGATTTCAAGAACAAAATATCTTCCTCCATAAAGCAAAAGAAGCCGTTTGCAAAGAATGTGTTGAAAGCCACTTGGGATTCGAAAAGTGAATCCGAAGATGAAGTTGACACGGCTACCATGTGTTTCATAGCAAACACAAGGTATCTTCCGAACTATCTTATGATGATAATGAAATAAGCAAAGAAGTGTTATTACAAGCTTTCATTGAATTTTCAGAAAGTTTTAATTCTAAGAAGGAAGATTGTTTAAAGTTGAAAAAGGAAAATGAATTGCTTAACAACCAAATTGCTATACTTTCAAAAGAAAAAGATGAATTATCTTCCACTATTATTTCAACACAAAGAGATTTTGATGCCTATAGAGTTGCATGCAAAGCTAAATATCCTAAAATTGATGAAAATGAGATTTCTATGTTAAAAACTAGAATAAATGATTTGAGAAATATTTTAAAAGAATGTTCATTTAACAATACTAAACTAGAAGAAATATTTTCAAAGAAACACATGCACACTTTACATATTAAACATGATAAACCATCACATGCTAAAACTCCACATGTTCATCATACCAACTCATCACATATCAATCACGCTAAAACTCCACATGTTCACAAATCACATGTTCATAAACCACATGCTCATTATGCTTTCAAATATGGAAGAATTTATTAATGTACTTATTGTGGCTGGAATGGTCATTTAGCCAAATTTTGTTATGATCATATAAATAGTATGAATAATCATGTTTGGGTTCGATACACTAACATATTAGGACCCAAGAAAATATGAGTAGCAAAATCAACCTTTAAATTATTTGATATAGGTTCACGCCAAGACTCCAAGACGTAAGGAGTGGTGGTACCTTGATAGTGGTTACTCAAGGCATATGACATGAGGCATCAACAATTTTGTAACCCTATCGAGGTACGTTGAAGGTGGCACCGTCACCTTCAGAGATGACTCCAAGGGCACCATCATCGGTATAGGTAACATCAAGATTGGTACATCTCCTTTAATTGAAAATGTAGTTCTTGTTGATGGGTATAAACATAATTTATTTAGTATTAGTCAACTATGTGATCGTGGTCTCAAAGTTGTTTTTGATGAATTTTCTTGCAAACTTTTTGATTGTAAAACTAATGAATGTATTCTCACTGGATTTCATGAAAATAATGTTTACATCATTAATATGCTTAATTTGGATTGCACTACAAAATGTTAAAATGCTTTTGATGAGATTTCATGGTTATGGCATAGAAGATTAGGCCATGCTTCTTTTGATCATCTTTCTAGAATCAATTCTAAGGAATCGGTGAAGGGTATTCCTCATTTGAAGTTTTAAAAAGATCGTATTTGTGGTGTGTGCCAACTTGAGAAACAGATCAAGTCCTCTTTCAAACCAATTAAGAATATCATGACATCTAGGCCATTAGAATTGATCCACATGGATCTTTTTGGACCAACTAAAACTAAAAGTTTAAATGAAAATAGATATGTTTTGGTTTTAGTTGATGATTTCTCTCGTTTCACATGGATTTTCTTTTTGGAGCATAAAGATCAAAATTTTTTGCATTTTAAGATTTTTTGAAAAAGGGTTGAAAAAGAAAAAGGATTTTTGGTTTTACACGTAAGAAGTGATAGAGGTGGTGAGTTTGTCAACCAACTTTTTATGACTTATTACGATGAAAATGGAATTAAGCATGAAATGTCATGTCGTAGAACTCCACAACAAAATGGAGTAGTTGAACGGAAGAATAGAACTCTTCAAGAAATGGCTAGGATCATGATAAGTGAATACGGGCTTCCTCAATACTTATGGGCCGAGGCCGTAAACACTGCATGATATATATCGAACTGAATTTACTTGTGTAAAAATACTTTCAAAACTTTCTTAGAAATCTATCATTTGAGAAAACCAAATGTTTCATATTTTAAAGTTTTTGGATGCAAATGTTTTGTTTTGAACACCAAAGGTAATTTGGGCAAATTTGATGCTAAGGCTTTTGAAGCAATTTTTGTTGGCTATTCTAGTACTAGCAAAGTATATAGAGTGTTCAATAAATCATCCCTTACAATTGAAGAATCTATGCATGTTAAATTTGAGGAATCTAATGTATTTGTTAAGAATGTTGTGGAGATTGATTCTTTGGTGAAGACATGGAGAAAATATCCTTGAAGGACTCACTCATCCAGAAGACAAGCAAGAACCAAATGGTGAAGTTCAAAAGGATGTAGTAGAACCATCACAACTGTAGGATCACCTAGAGGGGGGTGAATAGGTGATTTCTAATCTAATGGTCACTAAAAGCCAAATAATGCGGAATTAAAAACTATTATGACCTAAACAAACTATTTAAACTAAATACCACGTATAACACAAGAGTGTAGCCGAATTCCCCGTGAAGGGCTCTGGACTAACTCCTCTAGATTCCCCTAGATAATGGTTGAGGTGCCGCGTTGGCTCTCTTGGTTGAATACAAGTGTTAGCAAACAATCCCTAAGCAATATATCAATATGAGCACACAAGTGTATCAAGCATATAAATATGAAAGCAATAGAGGCATGCAAGATATAAAATAATAAGGGAGAGAGAGAGTAAGAGCAATCGCAAACACAAGGGATTTGTTTCGAGGTTCGAGCACACTTGCTCTACATCCCCGCCTTCGACACACGAAGGATTTCCAGTATAATCGATCCCACCGGATCACTCGGTGCCATAACACCTACAAGCTCTCGGACTCCCTAGCCCGTACACACCGCAAGCCCCACAAGCTCGCCGAGGCCGCACCTCAAACAAAGAGTTCACACACGAATTTGAAACAACCGTGAACGCACTCGTCCGCCTCCTCAAGAAATAAGAAAAGATCTCTTGGTGATCTAAACACTTTGATCACCAATAAACACTCTCACAACAAAACCCTATAGGTAGATATAGCAATGGATAGCTCAAGTGTATGCGTGAGAAAACAAGGAAAGAGATGGTGGAGGAAAAACTCAAAGAAATCACTTTTACACTCTTGATAAAACTTTCCTTTTGATTGGAAATATTTGCTCTCAATTTTGTGGAGAAAAACCTCTTGTAAGAGTAGGAAAAACTGGCCCAAAAACTCTCCAAAAATCTTAATCAAAACAGCCCCCAAATGGCCCAATTTATAGGGTTCCAAAAACTAACCGTTGGAGGCCTGACAGAACTGTCGGTCGACCGCCCGGTCGACCAGCCAACGTTCATATTTCAGACCGTTGAGCCATCGGTCGACCGGTCGGTCGACCAAGGCCAGGATACAGAGAGCAAGTCTCTCTGTCCGGTCGACCGGGGCCTTTCCAGAGAGCAGAGCTCTCTGGACGGTCGACCGGGTCGGTCGACCGGCCTCCTGTCAGAACTGGCGTGCACGTCTGTGCACGTCGGTCGACCGCTCGGTTGGCCGCCTTATGGCTTCGGTCGACCAGTCAGTCGACCGGCTGAAGCCAGGACAGAACTGTTAAGGGATTAAAAACTTGGTCTTTTTGATTCACATAAAATCCCATAAAATCACAGAAAATCTACAAAAATAGTTTTACTAATATAGTTTTACTAATATACTTTGATAAACAAACATGCTTGCACAAAATCAAGGTATGTTACAAATAATTTGGACTATTTTTGTAACTTGGAAATATTGGCTCAAATGAAAACTGTATTTTCCAAACTTGATTTTTCAAAACTTGTTTTTCCAAAACTTCACCAAATACAAAAACAATATATTTAAACTCATTTGAAGCATAGTATGTATGGATATGATCCACTACACAAACATGGTGAAATATCTATGTTTTTGACATTAAGCACTAAACATGGTTTTGGATAAAACATATAAACTAGAATACCAAAAATCAAAACACTTGAAGTCTTTACTTGAATACCGGTTTGGTTTTTGGTTAAAATTCTTTTCTAAAACAAACTAAATCAAGAGTGTGTGTGTACATATGTACTTGAGCAATCCACCAACTATTCTATCATTTACATTTTATCTAAAAATAAAATCTTATAAAAACAAACCTAGACACAAGTCTTCATCTTCTTGAAGTCTTCATTTGAAGTCTTCTCATCTTCTTGACTTGGTCCAAACACGATCCATAGAGCTGACTCCTCTTGAGTACTTGATGTGGTCTTGATGCACAAGCTCTTGAATCAAACCGTGCTAGCTCCAAAACTTGACTTCAAAATCCTTTGTTGAAGCTATGCACCTACTAAGATCTTGATCATAAATCTGTCACTAATTAAACACAAGATCATTAGTACTATAACTACATGAGTTGATCATCATCAAAACTAGAGTGATGAGCCTTTGGGCCAACAATCTCCCCTTTTTGATGATGACAAAACTCATGAAGTTATATATGCATGGATTAAAGTAAAGCTTCAAAGAAGCTCCCCCTTAACTCATGCATAACAAATAAACAAATAAATATGCAATATATGCTCATAAACATGTATGCAAATGAAGGAGTAAACATGCTAATCAAGCATAAAACAAAATCTTTTTCTCCTATTTGCAAAACAAAACATATATGCATAAACACAAATACTACTCCCCCTTAAGCAAGGAAAACAAATACTTCTCCCCCTTAAGTAAGGAAAACATGCATATATCTCATGAAGTTATATATGCATGGATTAAAGTAAAGCTCCAAAGAAGCTCCCCCTTAACTCATGCATAACAAATAAACAAATAAATATGCAATATATGCTCATAAACATGTATGCAAATGAAGGAGTAAACATGCTAATCAAGCATAAAATAAAATCTTTTTCTCCTATTTGCAAAACAAAACATATATGCATAAACATAAATACTACTCCCCCTTAAGTAAGGAAAACAAATACTTCTCCTCCTTAAGGAAGGAAAACATGCATATATCTCAAATACTTCTCCCCTTTTTGTCAATCATCAACAAAGGGGTTAAAATAAAAACAAAATCATCAAATTTTTATCCCCTTTTTTGTCCGAAACAAAGAACTAATGAAGGGGTAAACATAAATCAATCAATAAAGGATTATATGCGATATACATTCATGAAAAGGAAGACGCTAAGTTAGCTTCCCTACACATATGCATTACATGAAGAAGAGATGACAAGCCCCAATTCACATAACACATATTATGTAATGCATAAGAGGAGATGTGAAGCTCCCCCTACACACGTGTATCACATAAAGAAGAGTTGTCAAGCTCCTCAATATACAATACACTCAACATGAATCTATATGTAGAAGAGATGTTAAGCTCTCCTTGCATATAGGCAATACAACTCAAATATCTTTTGATTTTTATCTTATAAAACAAAATTTTGAATTTTCTCAATAAAACAAATCTTGAGAATTTTTCTTAAAAAATTTTATTTTCTTATCATAAACAACTTTGTGCTTTAAACTTGTAAAACAATTTTAACTCAAGCACAAAACAACTCATATATATGTATGAAAAATGAGTATACCAATTGAAATTGATACATACATATATAAGAAAACAATATATGAGTATATACAAAAATAGAGTCAAATTGATACCAATTGAAACGATTCAATGATACCAATTGAAACAATAATAGGATCATGTGTATATCTCATAAACATTGAAGAATAAATAACTAGTTAAATTAATTTTTTACAAACTAGTTAAAGTTCCTTGAAAAACATGAAATAAATTTATATGTTTTTCATGAATCATACTAAATACACAAAAATTGACACTCAAAATCGATGAAGCTCAAAAACATGTTCATGAAACAAGGTCATGACAAAACAAATAAAGTGTGAGTGTACAAGAATTATGTGTTTAGCATTTTCCATGAAAATAATCAATGAAGCTCAAATCACAAATATCATTTTATCAAACAAATCATAAAATTCATTTTTCAACAAAACAAACTTCTAGGTATATGTATGATTTATCTAAATCTAACAATATGCATACATATCCCAAACATAAAAGAGTCTATTAAAGGTATTTGCGTGAAGGCAAGAGATTCACGGGTATACATGTATATTGATTGAGTATTTACAAGGTATATGATGTATTTGTACAAGAATCAGGTATTTAAGAGATGGTTTAGGGTTTAGAATTCACCTTTGATCTTGTTTACTTTGAATATGTAAGAATTATACCTTGTTTCAATCTTTCGTTATAGCAAGTAGCTAAAACGAGTCGTACCACGAGGAGAGCAAGCATAGAAGCTTTCACGATACTAGTGAGACAAGAAACAATACTCTTCTTTGTTAATCACACAAGAGAAACAATATACAAGAAGTTGTGGATTGGTGGTGGTGCATTGTGAAAAAGAAGTGCAATGAATGAAGTGTGATGAAGTAAAGAAAAGAAAAGAATACTAGAATGAAATGTGTAAACTCTCTTGATTAGAAAGATGCATGGCTAGCATTACTCACCTCCTTGCTAACATAATACCTCTTTTGTTGATTGCAATATTGTCTCATCAAGAATCATAGACAATTGAAAAGTACTTGCATGTTTCAAGTGTGGTATTCTTTCTTTGAAGACTTAGTGTTCCTTTTAGTTAGTTGGCTAGAAGTCTCTTCTTGAATACTAGGTTCTCTTACTAGGTGTGCAATGAGAAATATAGGCTTGGTACTCATTTAATGCAAAGGTTAGAAGAATCAAACTCTTTAGGACTTCAAAGCTTAACTACAAAGTTAGCTTGAAGTGCTTGAGTTGTTCTTGCTACTCAAATGACACAATCAATGGTAATCCATCCTTTTGATCCAATCAAATGCTCTTTATAAGAGATACACAATTCATCTAGAGATCTTACAAGCAATCACCAAAGGATACAACATACTCCATTAGAATTTACAAGAAACTTGAAATCATGCAAGAATTAAAGAATACAATCAACTAGAGCTAGTAGTAGCTAGGTGAGATTAGCTAGCCATGCATTCAAGAAACTAGCCCTCCATTACACTAACAAGAAAGCTATAATTCTCCATGAAATCAAAGATCTAAACAACTCAACTAGAATTAAACTAGAATTAGAAATTGAATGCAAGAATTAAAAGCATAAGAAGAGAAAGCATACTCAATTCTAGTAAAAAGAAGATGAGAGCTCCATTGAATCTTTGCTTCAAGGTTGTCACAAGTCTTGATTACAATCTCTCAAGTGAAGAACTCTCTCTCAATTTAGCTAGAGATCAAGGAGGAAGGAGAGAAGAACTAGAATCCTAAAACAAAAATTACAACTAATCCAAAATTTTCCCTCTCTCTTCACTGGAGCTCGCGCAGATCTCTGATCAGGTATTTATAGGCAAAGTTGAGAATCTCATCAGATCTTAACCGTTGGCACAAAATCCGAGGCCCAACGGCCCTCGGATTGCCGCGGATTGCCGCCAGATTGCCGCCAGATCTGGGCCGTTGGCTCGGATCTTTCTGGTGGGATCTGGTGGTTAAGTTGTTGGCCACGTGGACTGGTTGGATCTTGCAGTTGGCGCTCAGATCTTGGTGAGATCTGATTTGATTCTTTGGCTAATTTTTAATTAACCCCCTTAATTATCACTAATTAAGGTGGTTAATTACTTTTCCTCTTTAAAGTGGAGATCTGCAAAATTAGAGAAAACATGGGTTAAAAATCATATTTAATATGCAATATGCAAGGTATAAAGGCGGTATAAAATGCAAATATATGGTATAATCACACCCCCATACCTAGCTTTTGCTCGTCCTCGAGCAAAAATAAAAGAAAAAAAGAAAAATCCTAACTAATTATTACACCACTTTCGTAGTGACACGATTGCACTGAGCACGTGCAACAAGCCGTTAAACCTCTAGGTTACCCTAGAGGAGGAGTGTTGTCTCCTGAGGGTTTTCAGCGGATTACACCCACAAAATCCAAAAAGAAAATAAAAGGGTTAGTGAAATTTTTGATCCATGCTTTTTAAGATTTTAATTGACTTATAGGTTTCAGGTTACTCAAAACTTTTCATTCCTCTTATAAGTATCTAATTAGAGTTTTGTTTTCATTTTAGGTTAAGATTTTCGGGAAAAGATAAAAAACCTGATTCTGCATCAATCTTAGGATATTTACATCTATAAATATGAAGGATCTCTCTCAGACTAAGTTCATTTATTTACTTATATGTATAATATTTTTTTTATAATGTGTATATACAATGTTTATTTATTTACATTCCCTTATCATCCTTAGTTTCCTAGTCTACCCATGTAGCGAGCCTCTTACCGATGACTCCCAGACCAGACGGTCTTAGGGCACCAGATGAGAATACATCCCTCGGGTTCGAAGACTCGAGTAAACTAGGTCACTTAGGAATCTAAGGACTTAACCACTTTTAGGCGTGATCGGTAATGCTTCCTGAGGCACGATTAACCAGCTTAATCAGTGGCTAAGTATTTATTCTCACCTTTAGGCGTGACCAGCAATGCTTCATGAGGCACGGCCAACCAGCTTAATCGGTGATTTTTTTTTTTTTCTCTTTTTTTTTTTTTTTTTTTAATTTATCTTATTTATATACACACATTTTTTTTTATTTTTTTTATATATATATGCAAATAAAGTCACTAAGTCTTTGATTATTCCTTAAATATGTTCAATGTTCATATCTAAAGAAAGAATTGAAATCAAGTAATTTTTCTAATCCTTTATTACTTAACCTAAAAATCTAACAAAACTCTTCTTTTCAACTTATAATTAGAAATCCTAGTTAAGAGCTTCCTTAATCCCTAAATTTCAAATTAGATTCTTTAAACATGGATCAAAGAATTTCTTCTTTTTTTTTTTATATTATTTTTTTTTTATTTTTTTATTTTTTTATTTTTTTCTAAAAAAAAGTAAAATCTAAAAATAAAGTGGAAAAATCTAAAAAGAAAGATAAAATCTAAAAGGAAAACCTTAAAAGAAAGTAAAAATCCTAAAAAAAAAGAAAAACCTAAAAAGAAAGAAAATCCTATGTTAGTATATCTACCCCCCCATACCTATCTCATGCATTGTCCTCAATGTATGCAAGATGAAATAATGCATGAAATAGGTAAAGGTAACAAGTCACTCCCTCGTCCTCTTTGGACCCGCAGTGGTACTGGGTCCAGCAGATTGTGTCCTCCTCAGCCTGGCCTCTATCCCATCCAAACGAGAGGATATCCTAGATGATTCCTCGTCCACTTTCTTCCTGAGCCTAACTTGTCCCCGAAAAATCTTCTTCATGCCTTTCCAAATAGTAGACATGAAGGCTGTGTGTTCCGTTGGGGGCTCCTGCCTCCAGAATTGGGGCTCATCTTCCACCTCTAGACTTTCCTCTGAAGAAGACTCCACAGGTACATTAAGCTCTCAGATCTGAAAGGGTTTGCTCGGGTGAGGAAGGATGAAATGAGGAGGAGATGTTTAAATAGGGTAGGTAAAAGTGGGATGTACAAAATTACCCCTAGGTCAAATCTTGAATTACAACCCTTGGTCAAAACTTTTGAATATGAAAGGAATCCTAGGGAGGAAAGAGAATCCTAGGGTTTGAAATTCTTTTCATGTACAAAAATCCCAAAAAATTTTTTATTTACAAAAAATGCAAAAGAAAAATATTTACAAAAGAGGTCCCCAAATGATTTTCATGAAAAATGTATGGGAAAATATACAAATGGAAAGGTCACAAATAAATTGGGTCGGAAAGACCCAACTCGTGAACGTCGTGTGACAATGACTCTGTGGTGAAAATGGCTTTAAGCGTTGTCCATTTACAGTGAATTATTGCCATTGGATGGATCAAGAATCTCGACTGCTCCGTGAGAAAAACAGTCTGCACAATAAAAGGTCCTGACCACCTGGTACGTAGCTTACCAGGGAAAAGGTGGAGTCGAGAATTGTATAACAGAACCTGTTGACCGACAACAAAAATCTTTCTGTGAATGGACTTGTCATGAAACAGCTTGGTCCTGTGCTTTGTAATTCGAGCGTTATCGTATACCTCGTTTCGTAGCTCCTCCAGCTCAGATAATTGCAGCTTCCTGAGAACACCGCTTTGTCCAAGTCAAGATTCAGTTGCTTTAAAGCCCATAGTGCACGGTGTTCTAACTCAACGGGCAAGTGACATGCTTTTCCAAATATAACTCGGTACGGAGACATACCGAGGACAGTCTTGTAAGCGGTCCTGTATGCCCATAAGGCATCAGTCAGTTTGACGGACCAATCCTTACGATTCTGTCCTACGGTCTTCTCCAGAATGAGTTTTATCTGTCTGTTAGTGACCTCAACTTGCCCATTGGTCTGAGGATGATAAGCCGTGGACAATTTATGAGTGATAGAAATTTTCCGCATCAAGGCTTCAAAAGCCCTATTGCAGAAATGACTTCCATTGTCGCTCAGTATCGCACGGGGGGCTCCGAAGCGTGAAATGATGTACTCTCTTAAAAATTTAATGACAACTTGATTGTCATTAGTCCGTGTAGGAATCGCTTCGGCCCACTTAGAAACATAATCTACGGCTACCAAGATGTACTGGTTTCCGTAGGACAGAGGAAAGGGTCCTAAAATCGATGCCCCAGAGGTCGAAATTTCGACTTCCAAGATGGGTGTGAGGGGCATCATATTCCTTTGTGTATCCGACCCGTCATCTGACATCTATCACAAAGCTTGCAAAAGGTAAAGGCATCCTTAAAGAGAGTGGGCCAGTAGAATCCACTCTGGAGCACTTTTCCGCAGTTTTTCGTGGACCAAAGTGTCCACCGCAAGCTAACTTGTGACAGAATGTCAAGACACTCTGATGTTCATCCTCCGGAAGGCATCTTCGAATAATTTGGTCAGGACAGTACTTGAATAGATACGGTTCATCCCAGAAGAAGAACCGCATTTGGCTCAGAAAACGGTGTTTGTCTTGTCCTGACCAATGGGAAGGAATTTGCCTGGTAGCAAGGTAGTTAATAATATCAGCATACCAGGGCTCCACTCATCGCCAGAATGTGCTCGTCAGGAAAGTCTTCATTAATCGGTATTTTCTCATGAGGAGCGTTTGGGATCCTTGACAAATGATCCGCAACCACGTTCTCAACGCCCTTTTTATCCTTTATCTCCAAGTCAAACTCTTGCAAAAGAAGGATCCATCTTATCAATCTTGCCTTTGCGTCCTTCTTTTGCATTAAGTACCTCAGGGCGGAGTGGTCAGTAAAAATGATGGTCCTGGACCCTAGCAGATATTGTCGGAACTTCTCTAACGCAAAAACGACTGCCAAAAATTCTTTTTTCAGTGGTCGTGTAATTCAGCTGGGCGTCGTTAAGCGTTCTGCTAGCATAGTATATCACGTGCTGCCTGTTTTCAATACGCTGTCCTAAAACAGCGCCTATCGCAAAGTCAGAGGCATCGCACATAATTTCAAATGGCTTGGTCCAGTCTGGTGCAGATATTATCGGCGCAGAGACTAGTCTATCCTTCAGCTCTTTCCATGACTTTCGACATTCTTCATCAAAGATATAGGGTACATCTTTTCCTAGGAGATTGTCAAGGGTCTCGCAATATTGCTAAACCCCTGAATGAACCTCCTATAGAAGCCAGCGTGCCCTAGAAAAGATCTAATGTCCTTCAAACATTGTGGTTCAGTGAGCTTGGTGATAACTTCCACCTTAGACTTGTCTACCTCGATTCCGACGCTCGATATCTTGTGCCCCAATACAATTCCGTGCTTAACCATGAAGTGACACTTTTCCCAGTTAAGTGTCAAATTCTTTTCCGTGCATCGTTGTAAAACCATCTTCAGGTGGTACAAGCACTGCTCAAATGTATCCCCATATATTGAGAAATCATCCATAAAAATCTCTAAAAATTTCTCCACCATGTCCGAGAACAAGCTCAACATGCAACGTTGAAACGTTGCTGGAGCATTGCAAAGACCGAAGGGCATCCTACGGTATGCAAAAGTTCCGAAGGGACAGGTGAAGGTCGTTTTTTCTTGGTCCTCGGGCGTAATAGGGATCTGATTATATCCTGAATATCCATCCAGGAAACAATAATACTCATGCCCCGCCAATCTCTCTAACATCTGATCAATGAACGGAAGTGGGAAGTGGTCTTTACGTGTGGCGCTATTCAATTTCCTATAATCAATACAAACTCGAATCTTCGTTGGAAGACGCGTTTGTATCAATTCCTTGTTCTCATTTTCCACAACCGTAAAGCCAGCTTTCTTCGGCACAGCGTGAACAGGACTAACCCATTGACTATCAGAGATGGGATAGATAATCCCATTGTCTAATAGTTTCATTATCTCAGATTTAACAGCTTCTTGCATGATAGGGTTTAGTCGACGCTGTGGATCTCTTTTCGGCTTGGCATCTTCCGTTAAGTGAATCTGATGTTGGACAATCGTAGGACTAATTCCCTTAATATCAGCCATCGTCCAGCCAATGGCTTCTTTATTCTCCCTTAGCACAGTCAATAAGTCCTCTTCTTGTTGTTCCGTAAGATTGGATGCAATGATAACCGGAAAGGATTCTTTATCATCCAAATACTTGTACTTGAGATGACCAGGAAGAACCTTAAGCTCGGCAGAAGGGACAGGATCTATAACAGGTTGCTCATGGTGCAAGGGAAGAATAGAAGTGGAATTAGTACTCTTTTCAGCATTTGTTCCAACAATCTGATCAAGAGTTAGATCATCAGCTTCTAACTCGAATTCCTCTTCAGATTCGTACTCCATCTCCTCCACGTGTTCGCTTGTCAATCCTTCTATCAAGTTGACATCAAATGAGTCACTCTCCACATCCCTTGGCTGCTTCCCCAGATGGAAGACATTCACCTCCTTCGTCATATCTCCGAACGTCAGCCGCATCGATCCATTTCGACAGTTAATGATTGCATTCGCTGTGGCTAAGAAAGGACGTCCTAGAATGACAGGTGTTTGCGCTCTGTGGTTTTGTACGGGTTGTGTTTCTAAAACAACAAAATCCACGGGTAAATGAATTCCCCCACCCGTATTAAAACATCCGTAATTTCCCCTTTGGGAATCTTAACAGAACGATCAGCCAGTTGAATAGTCATTTGGGTTGGACGAAGATTGCCTAACCCAAGCTGTTGGTACACAGAAAAGGAAGAAGATTGATGCTAGCTCCCAAGTCTAGCAAAGCCCTATTGACTGTGGTCTGCCCTATGATACAAGAGATGGTAGGGCTCCCTGGATCCTTGTACTTCACAGGGATTGGACCATTAAGCAATTCACTCAGGTTTGAAGCCAAAAAGACTTTCTTAGGGACATTTGCCTTCCTTTTCTTAGTACACATCTCTTTCAAAAACTTGGCATAGGATGGTACTTGCTGAATAGCATCCAAGAGAGGGACATTGATTTGCACTTGATTAAATATCTCTCTGATCTTCTCCATATGAGCATTATTCTTATGATTTGTAAGCCTATTCGGGAATGGGGCAATAGGCTTATAAGTCTGCTCATCAACTTTCTCCTTTCCTTTTGATTGAGACGTGGATGGTTGTGAACTTGATGAAGGAATATTTTGCAAAGGTTGAACTGGAACAGAAGTTGATGGATTCGACACAGATTTTGGAACAAATTTTGGAGACTGATTTGAGACTTTGTTGTCTACATGTTTTCCAGACCTAAGGATGTGAATGGCTTGACATTGGCTCTGACTAGGTCCTAGGTCTTCAACTTCATGCAGAGGAAAATGGGCTCTGGGATTAGGCACAGGTTGGCTAGGCAGCATTCCTTTTTGCCTTTCAGTCAAGGATTAGCCAACTGTCCTATTTGGATTTGCAGTTTATTCATGTCCTGCTGCTGATTGTTCATCATTGCAGCTTGTGTTTTGGACAAAGTCTCAATCATTTTCTCCAATTCTGAAATTTTTCTATCTGAAGGATTGGGTGGTGGATGCTGTTGTTGTTGTTGATATTGGGGTTGAAAATTGGCTTGATATGGCACAGAATTTTGGAATGGTTGGAATCTGGGTGGACTCTGATACGAATTGAAATTTGGTGGGTTTTGGTAAGTAGGTGGATGTGCCTGAGCAGGATATTGTTGATGTGGAAATTGTTGTCTAGACTGCTCAGGACCAGACTGACTCCATGAGAAGTTAGGATGGTTACGCCATCCTGGATTGTAGGTCTTAGAGTAAGGATTGTATGGAGGTCTGGAATACGCTGCATTCGTACTCTCCTGAAAATTTTGAGAGTAATACACAGGACACTCTTCCAACACATGATTCAGATCATGACAAAAGTACAACCCAGGTGAATTATAGGTGCAGAGCTAGCCATACGTGGTGGGCTAACTACTGAAGATGGGTTGACTTGACTAACGACAGAATTTTCCCTTGATTCCAGCAATTCAATCCTCTTCATCAACTGCGTGATCTTAGCTTCAGCTGCTATTGAGGATCCTATAGAATGTAAACCAGATCTGGAAGTTGTTGGTGTGGGTTTCTCAGAGCAGGATTCCCACTGGATCGTTTTCTCCGCTAAAGCCTCAAAAAGGTCCCAGCCCTGGTCTTCATCTTTCTTAAGAAAGTCTCCTTGACACATAGTTTCAAGGAGAGTCTTGGTTTGATAATCCAGCCCATCATAGATAATCTGGCATTGACGCCATTTCTCTATACCGTGATGGGGACACAGGGCAACTAAGTCCTTAAAGCGCTCAAAATACTTCCAGAATGGCTCATTGGGCTCTTGTTTGAATTGCATGATGTTTTTGCGCATGAGGGCTGTCTTATGGATGGGATAGAATTTTTTAAGGAAGACCTTAACAAAATCATCCCTGAAGAGATTGAGCTGGCAGGAAGACTGTACAGCCACTTCTTCGCAATATCCTTTAGTGCAAATGGGACAAATCTAAGTCTCACAGCATCCTCACTTAACTGGGAAATCCTCATCATGAGGCATACTTCTTCAAACTCTCGTATGAAGATGTAAGCATCCTCAGATTCTAATCCGTGAAATCGTGGTAGAGTGTTTATAAATTGTGGTTTCAACTCAAAATTATTGTCATTCGTGTTTGGGAGGAGAATGCAGGAAGGAATCGATGTGAGGATCGGATAGAACTTGTCCTGCAGCGACACGTTATTCGTCATAGTTGTGTTGAGTGGTGTTGTGTGAGGCAGTGTAGAAGTTCTCACAAGCCTAGAAGAAATTGGTTCTCGATATCACTCACGCATGCAAATACACAACCAACGTGCACCTTTCAAACAATCGAAAAATGAAAAATAACAATCAAGAAAAAGAAAAGAAATCAATCCTAGCTTCTAGGTTTTCTGCCCTAGACGACTCCTAACAATAGATCGTCCACAGGAGGTTCGGTGCAGACACTGACTATAAGCAAATCGGCCAGGGAAGGGTAAAGTTGGTGGGAGGTTTTCCGTCCGGAGACGTTCCTTATTAAGTAACCACCTTCCTTCGGGCTTTCGGCCCTTAACCCCTTTCCTAGACACCGATTACGCGGAAGTCACTTTCTAACACTTTTCCCCTTAGGAAAATCTCCTAGATGAGTCCGGATGTCCCTAGGGGCCAACGTCTAGCAATTTTAATTAGAAGCTTAGGATAGTGAACACGTGGGGATTATGGTTTGTGGGCTAAGGAAGGGGTGATAAAATCCCCACCTTATCTTTGTTATGGGATTTGCCCTTATCGTTGATTCGTGCAAGTGTACGATATAAGCAACCAAAATTCACTCAAAGCAGAATTAAATCATACAACGAGTGAGTCCTAGTCTATATGCTATGCTTCACGTACCTTGTCCCACGCGCTCTTCAACAGTAATTGAAAGAAATTGAAAGACACGTGCCTATAATGCAATATGTCTAAACAAATTTTTTTTTTCAATTAACAACCAATCTTTTACTGTTGATTAACAAGTATCAGGTGAAAAATACAAGATTTCAGGTATATAGGCAGCAGTTTTTAGCAAAGCAGCAGGCCCTGCAGAAAACTGGTTAGTAGTGAACTCCTCTGTGCCGCGTTTTCCTGGCTTTTGCCGTGGAAACGCGGCACTTTGGAGGGATCCTGGTCTCTGCTTTCGAGAGCAGAGGCCCAGGTCCGCTTATATGATTCTGCTGTGCAAAGTTTTCTGAATCTTCAACCTGTACCTGCAACAGAGAAGGTATATCGTTTAGTTTCTCACTTTTAAGAATACCGTTGCTCTCCCCGGCAACGGCGCCAAAAATTGATTGAGTATTTACAAGGTATATGATGTATTTGTACAAGAATCAGGTATTTAAGAGATGGTTTAGGGTTTAGAATTCACCTTTGATCTTGTTTACTTTGAATATGTAAGAATTATACCTTGTTTCAATCTTTCATTATAGCAAGTAGCTAAAACGAGTCGTACCACGAGGAGAGCAAGCATAGAAGCTTTCACGATACTAGTGAGACAAGAAACAATACTCTTCTTTGTTAATCACACAAGAGAAAACAATATACAAGAAGTTGTGGATTGGTGGTGGTGCATTGTGAAAAGAAGTGCAATGAATGAAGTGTGATGAAGTAAAGAAAAGAAAAGAATACTAGAATGAAATGTAAACTCTCTTGATTAGAAAGATGCATGGCTAGCATTACTCAACCTCCTTGCTAACATAATACCTCTTTTGTTGATTGCAATATTGTCTCATCAAGAATCATAGACAATTGAAAAGTACTTGCATGTTTCAAGTGTGGTATTCTTTCTTTGAAGACTTAGTGTTCCTTTTAGTTAGTTGGCTAGAAGTCTCTTCTTGAATACTAGGTTCTCTTACTAGGTGTGCAATGAGGAAATATAGGCTTGGTACTCATTTAATGCAAAGGTTAGAAGAATCAAACTCTTTAGGACTTCAAAGCTTAACTACAAGTTAGCTTGAAGTGCTTGAGTTGTTCTTGCTACTCAAATGACACAATCAATGGTAATCCATCCTTTTGATCCAATCAAATGCTCTTTATAAGAGATACACAATTCATCTAGAGATCTTACAAGCAATCACCAAAGGATACAACATACTCCATTAGAATTTACAAGAAACTTGAAATCATGCAAGAATTAAAGAATACAATCAACTAGAGCTAGTAGTAGCTAGGTGAGATTAGCTAGCCATGCATTCAAGAAACTAGCCCTCCATTACACTAACAAGAAAGCTATAATTCTCCATGAAATCAAAGATCTAAACAACTCAACTAGAATTAAACTAGAATTAGAAATTGAATGCAAGAATTAAAAGCATAAGAAGAGAAAGCATACTCAATTCTAGTAAAAAGAAGATGAGAGCTCCATTGAATCTTTGCTTCAAGGTTGTCACAAGTCTTGAATACTCTTCTTTGTTAATCACACAAGAGAAAACAATATACAAGAAGTTGTGGATTGGTGGTGGTGCATTGTGAAAAAGAAGTGCAATGAAAGAAATGTGATGAAGTAAAGAAAAGAAAAGAATACTAGAATGAAATGTGTAAACTCTCTTGATTAGAAAGATGCATGGCTAGCATTACTCAACCTCCTTGCTAACATAATACCTCTTTTGTTGATTGCAATATTGTCTCATCAAGAATCATAGACAATTGAAAAGTACTTGCATGTTTCAAGTGTGGTATTCTTTCTTTGAAGACTTAGTGTTCCTTTTAGTTTGTTGGCTAGAAGTCTCTTCTTGAATACTAGGTTCTCTTACTAGGTGTGCAATGAGGAAATAGGCTTGGTACTCATTTAATGCAAAGGTTAGAAGAATCAAACTCTTTAGGACTTCAAAGCTTAACTACAAAGTTAGCTTGAAGTGCTTGAGTTGTTCTTGCTACTCAAATGACACAATCAATGGTAATCCATCCTTTTGATCCAATCAAATGCTCTTTATAAGAGATACACAATTCATCTAGAGATCTTACAAGCAATCACCAAAGGATACAACATACTCCATTAGAATTTACAAGAAACTTGAAATCATGCAAGAATTAAAGAATACAATCAACTAGAGCTAGTAGTAGCTAGGTGAGATTAGCTAGCCATGCATTCAAGAAACTAGCCCTCCATTACACTAACAAGAAAGCTATAATTCTCCATGAAATCAAAGATCTAAACAACTCAACTAGAATTAAACTAGAATTAGAAATTGAATGCAAGAATTAAAAGCATAAGAAGAGAAGCATACTCAATTCTAGTAAAAAGAAGATGAGAGCTCCATTGAATCTTTGCTTCAAGGTTGTCACAAGTCTTGATTACAATCTCTCAAGTGAAGAACTCTCTCTCAATTTAGCTAGAGATCAAGGAGGAAGGAGAGAAGAACTAGAATCCTAAAACAAAAATTACAACTAATCCAAAATTTTCCCTCTCTCTTCACTGGAGCTCGCGCAGATCTCTGATCAGGTATTTATAGGCAAAGTTGAGAATCTCATCAGATCTTAACCGTTGGCACAAAATCCGAGGCCCAACGGCCCTCGGATTGCCGCGGATTGCCGCCAGATTGCCGCCAGATCTGGGCCGTTGGCTCGGATCTTTCTGGTGGGATCTGGTGGTTAAGTTGTTGGCCACGTGGACTGGTTGGATCTTGCAGTTGGCGCTCAGATCTTGGTGAGATCTGATTTGATTCTTTGGCTAATTTTTAATTAACCCCCTTAATTATCACTAATTAAGGTGGTTAATTACTTTTCCTCTTTAAAGTGGAGATCTGCAAAATTAGAGAAAACATGGGTTAAAAATCATATTTAATATGCAATATGCAAGGTATAAAGGCGGTATAAAATGCAAATATATGGTATAATCATATATTTATTAGATTTGAATAAAAATTACATATACATGAAGTAAACCATGAAAATAGGCAAAACAAGTATAAATGAAAGAATCATCAAAACTAGCCTATATATGTGCATATAGTGGGTACAAATGAGCATGAAGTGCAAACATATATGAATCAATTTGTTCTTACTATTTGTACATGTATAAATACAAGTTTTGATAAAAACTACATTTAAACTAGTTTACCACATGAAGCACATAAAACAAATGAACATGCTAAAAATATGATATATGAACAAGCATGTAAATAAATAAACTAGGAGTTTAAAGATAGTTACCAACCATAAGAACTATACTCCAAATCTCCAAACATGGTGGTTGTCCCACCAAAACTCCTTGGTAGCGGTGCATCAATATATGTCCTTCAAGTCCATGCAACCATCACCAAGGTACCATCCCTCTCACGTTTTGTGAGAGCCCTCACCTACATCAAAAACACACGGTGGGGGTTTTGGTACCCATTTTCTTTTGGGTCCTTGGGGTTAGTTTTGTAAGGCACACAAACATTTTTATTAGCAAAATTTAAATGATGCATCTTATCAAAACAAAATTTTGCTAAATGGCCTTTGTGGCCACAATGTGTACATTTGTACCCCTTAGAATTCTTATGTGTGTGAGTGTGATCATGACGTGCAACATAAGCATATGCATGATGATGATGTGCATGAGAATGTGGAGCTTGTTTCCTTGAAAACATAGACTCCAATCTAGTGTGGTTAAATGCACATGTGCTCAAAGTAAAGCTCAAACTATTAATTTATTTTTCAAAAATTTAATCTCACTTTCATCAATGGTGGCATGTAAAGCATGGTGAGAATGTGAAACATTTTTCTTATTCTTTTTAGAAAAACTTTCCTTTTCTTTTTCACAAAATTTTCTTTTTAAACAAATGTTTTCTTGCAAAATAACTTCCTTTTGTTTTTCTACCAAAACAATTTTATTTTTCAAAGATGTGTTTCCTTCACATAAATCATTCAATTTGGACATTAAGGAAACATTTTCATTTTTCAAAATTCTTTTTCTTTTTCAATGCATGCAATTTTATTTTTAAATGAATCATTTTCTTTTAGCATGCAATCAAAATTCTTTTTCAAATTTTTATTATCTTTCTTAAGCATGTCATATTTTTCAAGTAAAAGTTGACAAAAAGATGTGAGCTCATCATATGACATGTTAACATCTTCTACCTCGGATTCGGTAGTTACCTTAAGGCGGTTATCCCCTTGGACCATATAGCACTTATTGGAGACGTTACTTCCAACATCCGAATCGCTCCCGGCATAATATAGATCCTTTTCGCCAAGGGAGGTGATGATGTTCCAAGCTAAAAAGCCGAATCAACATTAGAAACCCTAGATAATAATCATCATTTAGGTTAGACTTTAAGCATTAAGGGCTTTTGCATTAGCCTCAATATTCTTACTATTAACATATGAACCTTTAGTGGTAGCAAGATAAACATGAATGCCTAGGGCTTTGAGGTACATAGACATCTTAACCTTCCAAATTTGGATGTTAAGAATGTCAAACATGGGTGGTGACATGAAATCCATGTGTGTGAACAAATAATGTGATTAGCCTAAAAAAAGGATCTTTAACTCTAGGTTGTAAGACCCAAATTCAGAGCACTTGGCTCTGATACCAATTGTAGTATCACCTAGAGGGAGGTGAATAGGTGATGGCTAATCTAATGGTCACTAAAGCCAAATAATGCATAATTAAAAACTATTATGACCTAAACAAACTATTTAAACTAAACACCACGTATAACACAAGAGTGTAGCCGAATTCCCCGTGAAGGGCTCTGGTCTAACTCCTCTAGATTCCCCTAGATAAGGGTTGAGGTGCCGCGTTGGCTCTCTTGGTTGAATACAAGTGTTAGCAAACAATCCCCAAGCAATATATCAATATGAGCACAAAAGTATATCAAGCATATAATATGAAAGCAATAGAGGCATGCAAGATATAAAACAATAAGGGAGAGAGAGTAAGAGCAATCGCAAACACAAGGGATTTGTTTCGAGGTTCGAGCACACTTGCTCTACATCCCCGCCTTCGACACATGAAGGATTTCCACTATAATCGATCCCACGGATCACTCGGTGCCGCAACACCTACAAGCTCTCGGACTCCCTAGCCCGTACACACCGCAAGCCCCACAAGCTCGCCGAGGCTGCACCTCAAACAAAGAGTTCACACACGAACTCGAAACAACCGCGAACGCACTCGTCCGCCTCCTCAAGAAAAAAAAGAAAGATCTCTTGGTGATCTAAACACTTTGATCACCAATAAACACTCTCACAACAAAACCCTATAGGTAGATATATAAATGGATAGCTCAAATGTATGTGTGAGAAAACAAGGAAAGAGATGGTAGAGAAAAACTCAAAGAAATCACTTTTACACTCTTGATAAAACTTTCCTTTTGATTGAAAATATTTGCTCTCAATTTTGTGGAGAAAAACCTCTTGTAAGAGTAGGAAAAACTGGCCCAAAAACTCTCCAAAAATCTTAATCAAAACAGCCCCCAAATGGCCCAATTTATAGGGCTCCAAAAACTAGCCGTTGGAGGTCTGACAGAACTGTCGGTCGGTCGATCGCCCGGTCGACCGACCAACGGTCATATTTCAGACCGTTGAGCCATCGGTCAACCGAGGCCAGGATACAGAGAGCAAGTCTTTCTGTCCGGTCGACCGGTCGGTCGACCGGGGCCTTTCCAGAGAGCAGAGCTCTCTGGACGGTCGATCGGGTCGGTCGACCGGCCTCCTGCCAGAACTGGCGTGCACGTTTGTGCACGTCGGTCGACCGCTCGGTCGACCGCCTTCAAGCTTCGGTCGACCGGTCAGTCGACCGGCTGAAGCCAGGACATAACTGTTAAGGGATTAAAAACTTGGTCTTTTTGATTCACATAAAATCCCATAAAATCACAGAAAATCTACAAAAAATAGTTTTACTAATATACTTTGATAAATAAACATGCTTGCACAAAATCAAGGCATGTTACAAATGATTTGGACTATTTTTGTAAGTTGGAAATATTGGCTCAAATGAAGACTATATTTTTCCAAACTTGATTTTTCAAACTCGTTTTTTCAAACTTCACCAAATATAAAACAAGATATTTAAACTCATTTGAAGCATAGTGTGTATGGATATGATCCACTACACAAACATGGTGAAATTTCTATGTTTTTGACATTAAGCACTAAACATGGTTTTAGATAAAATATATAAACTAGAATACCAAAAATCAAAACACTTGAAGTCTTTACTTGAATACCGGTTTGGTTTTTGGTTAAAATTCTTTTCTAAAACAAACTAAATCAAGAATGTGTGTGTATATATGTACTTGAGCAATCCACCAACTATTCTATCCTTTACATTTTATCTAAAAACAAAATCTTATAAACACAAACCTAGACACAAGTCTTCATCTTCTTGAAGTCTTCATTTGAAGTCTTCTCATTTTCTTGACTTGGTCCAAACACGATCCATAGAGCTAGACTCCTCTTGAGTACTTGATGTGGTCTTGATGCACAAGCTCTTGAATCAAACCGTGCTAGCTCCAAAACTTGACTTCAAAATCCTTTGTTGAAGCTATGCACCTACTAAGATCTTGATCATAAATCTGTCACTAATTAAACATAAGATCATTGTACTATAACTACATGAGTTGATCATCATCAAAACTAGAGTGTTGAGCCTTTGGGCTAACAACATCCACTTCCTAAAGGTTAGAGATATGTTACAAATCATCCCAAGATCTCATCATAGGTGATGTATCAAAGGGAGAAACCACTCGCTCCAAACTCCATAATTTGTGTGGGTATTATGCATTCATATCTCATATTGAACCCAAAAACATCGTTGAAGCTGAGGGTGACTCATATTGGTTGCTTTCTATGTAAGATGAGCTTAATCAATTTGAGCGCAACGAAATTTGACATCTTGTTCGTAGACCCCATGATAGACCAACAATTGGTACTAAATAGATTTTTAAGAACAAGTTGGATGAGTCAGAAAATGTTGTTAGGAATAAGGCTAGATTAGTGGTCCAAGGTTACACCCAAGTTGAAGGAATCGACTTTGAGGGGACCTTTGCACCCGTAGCACAGCTAGAAGCCATACGGATCACACTAGCTTATGCATCCTATAAAAATTCAAACTTCTTCAAATGGATGTAAAAAGTACATTTTTAAATGGCTTTATTGAAGAGGAAGTATATGTTGAACAATCCCCCAGTTTTGTTGATCATATACATCCAAATTTTATTTTCAAACTAGATAAAGTATTGTATGGTTTAAAACAAGCTCCAAGAGCTTGGTATGAAAGACTTCTACTTTTCTTCTATCAAATGATTTTGTTAAGGGTAAAGTAGACACCACATTATTTACTAAACATGTTGGTAGTGACATTCTTATTGTACAAATATATGTTGATGAAATAATCTTTGGTTCTACTAATGAATTACTTTGCAAGAAGTTTGAATCATATATGCAACATGAATTTGAGATGTCTTTGATGGATGAATTAAACTATTTTCTTAGACTCCAAATCAAGAAAAGGAGTGATGGGATCTTCATAAGTCAAGTCAAGTACACTAAGGAGCTCATCAATAAATTTGTACTTGAAGACTCAAAAACTTGCAACACTCCCATGGCTACCCCAACTATGCTTGACAAGGATGACCAAGATAAGAGCGTATACATAAGATTATATAGAAGCATGATTGGTAGTTTGTTGCATTTAACGGCTAGTAGGCCGGACATTATGTTTAGTGTCTGTCTTTGTGCTACATTTCAATCTTGTCCTAAAGAATCCTACTTGATTGCGGTAAAACGCATCATTCGTTACCTTACGGGCACTATTGCAATGGGTCTATTGTATCCGAAGACCGGATAATTCTCAATGGTGACTTTTTCAGATGCCGATTATACGGGTTATAGAGTGGATAGGAAGAGTACTAGTAAAACATGTCAATTTCTTGGTAATTGTCTTGTTTCATAGTCTTCCAAGAAATAAAATTCGCTAGCCCTCTCAACCGCCGAAGCGGAGTATGTTACGGCTGGGGCATGTTGTGCTCAAGTCCTTTGGATGAAACATACTCTCCTTGATTATGATCTGCATTATGATTATATTAAAATATTTTGTGACAATACTAGTACAATTCATATGACTAAGAATGCAAATTAACATAGTAAGACTAAGCACATAGAGATTCGATATCACTTTCTTAGAGATCATTTTGAGAAAGATGATATTGATATTGATTATGTTTCTTCTGATTTTCAACTTGCCGATATTTTCACAAACCACTTGATTTCAATAGATTTTTCTTTATATGTGGTGAACTCAATGTTTGTATTATTGACTAAAGATTTTTCATGCTAATATATCCCTTTTTGATGTATGACAAAGGTGGGAGAAATATGCTTGTCATGTGTGTTTTTGTTCTCAATCATATGTTTGTCAAATGTGTTTTGTTCTCAAATAATAAGTTTGTTTTATATCAAAGAATTGTTTTCATTATGGTTTCATGTTTTAATATAGTATACTTGTTTAATATAGCATTATTTGAGGGGGAGTTTTTACCTCCATTCTATATCTTGTGTTATAACTTATATGTTTTATCATCATCAAAAAGTGGGAGATTATTGGCCTAAAGGTTACACTCTCCATTTTTTGTGTTTTGATGATAACAAACCATATAAAAGCCATTTAGTACTAATAGAGATTCTAGAATGAATTTTAGGTTTATATTAGTCTTGATGGCTCAAACGTACTAAAGTATGTTACAAGGTTGATGGCGCAAGAGGACTCACTCATAGGATAGGAGAGTCTAGCCAAGTAACGCGGTTCAGAGACGCCTGCCTATAGATTTTTATGTTGTTAGTTTGTTAAAGAATAGTGTATAGTATTGAAGCTCAAATATCCTACACACACAAAATTGCACGTGTTTTCGAAAGGTTATTTTTGACTCTTGTTTAAAATACTTTAAAGTAGTATTTCAGTATGCATATACTTAGCTTATTGTATTTTTACAAAGCCTTTACAAAATCCCTTTGAATATAAACATATCTTCAAATCATCCCTAACTATGTTTTCAGTTATGACCTGCTGCGGTCGACCGGCTCTGTTACAGGTTAGATTGGTCGACCGTGCGGTCGACCACAATTGTGACCTATGGGGGTGTGCATGTGTGCATGTTCCCTGGTCGACCGGACGGTCGACCGGACACCATGACGGTCGACTAAGTGGTCGACCGATTGACTGACCTAAACTCTCGGTTTGGCGCGGTCGACCGGGTGGTTGACCGAAGTCCGCCAACGGTCAGAAATTTTGAAAATCGGTCGACCAGCCGATCGACCGTGATTGGTTTTTCTACCAAACAGCTAGTTTATTAAACATGTTTTAAAACATTGATTTAATCTTAAAACGTGATTTTAGGCTTTTTTTGGTCATATTATTCCTGATTAATCAAAATAAACATTTACCCTTTAATCCCTACCTAAATCCTATAAATAAGGGTGGTTGGGGTTGAGGAGAATTACAAGAACATTTGCAAAGAATTCAAAATTTGAGTATTCTTGAAAGAAGTTTTTACTTTCAGTTTTTGTGCTCTAATCTCTGATTTATTTCTGAAGTTTTTGAATCAAATCTCTCTTCTATTTTGTTTTTATTTTCGCTTACAAACCTTGAGCTTCAATCCTACATATTATTCTCTAAGGTTTTGTAAAGAAAAGTTTTTCAAAAGTGAGTTTGTGGTCTTTTGATCACCAAGTGATTATTGTATTTGTGCCTACACTACCTCTGGATTAGAGGAGTGTAATTGAGGAGTTGGGTACTCCCTAGTGATCTAATCTTTTGTGGAAATTCTAGTGGATCGGAAATCCTTCTGGATGAAGGCGGGGACGTAGAGCTGGGTGCTCGAACCTCAAAACAAATCTCTGTATTTATGATTGGTTTACTTGTGTTTCTTACTCTCTATTCATTCATTCTTATAATGTCGATCTATACTCTCACAACAAGATTGCATTGCGCACCTCAAACCCTTATTTAGAGGAATCACGAGGAAGGAGTTCAGAGCCTTTCACGGGGTTATCCGTCTTCTAATCTTACTTTGAGTGATCGTTGCATCATCTCATTTTTAAATTATTCATTGATTAGCATTTTCACCTATTCACTCCCCCTAAGCGATTTCAGTCCGCATTTGAACTCCAAGACTTGAAAATTTTTCCAAGTGTTGGACTTCAAACACGGGGCTCAACCATGTGAGACCTGCGTTCAGAAGACTCTTACACGAAGTTCACAGCACTGCATTAATAGCCAGACGCGGGAGTTAAATTGAGAAAACAAAGATGCGAGGATCCTCAGACCCACGTCTTGCTCATTAACATGAAAGCCTCGTTCACAATTCAAATGCGGGCCATGAACTTCGCATTGACTGTTTAACTTCAATAGAAGTTTAAGAGTTTGAAAAACTCTTCGAGTCCATTAATGGTGAAAATCATTTTTACCTGAAATGGGGGCCTTTACTGGGGTTCGCCAGCAATTTGAGCGGCCGTCGAAGCGACGTTAGACGAAGCGACATGCTTTTGTTTTGGGGCCATTTCACTGATAAAATCTTCGAAGAAGATTAAAGTTAAAAGCTCAAAGCTTTGGGTTCTAAATAAAGCTTAAAGAAGCTTGCAAACTCTAAACACAGAGTTAAAGAAGGAAGAAGAGCCAAATGATGACTCTTGAAAGGATGCATTGCGCCTTTTATAAGAAGACACGTCGGTCGAGATACGCAGCACGTATCTCGAGGTCAATTTAGGGCAGATGCGTGTCAGAGCAATCAAACGTAAGGCTCGCATTTCACAAAAGTCACGTCTCCAAACAAGAAGAGCTCCTCATTTTGTAACGCTCGAATGCAGCGTCTCTATTCCAAGTGAGAGCTACGTTTCCACTTTGAATCAAGTCTGCGTTCGTAACGCTCGAGAGCCACGTCAATGTTCCAAGTGAGTGCTGCGTCTTCACTTTGAATCAAGTCCGCGTTTGTAACCCTCAAGAGACGCGTCTCTATATCAAGTGAGAGGTGCGCCTTCACTTCAAATGAAGCCATCGTCTGCAAAGAAACGCAATCCTTGCATTTACAAGAACAACGTTTCTTTTCTCAAAAGCAAAGTTAGTCTCTGCTTCTGCAATCAGTTCTATAGTACATTAGCAAAAGCAGATGATAATTTCTCCGATTCAACAGTACACCAACAATCAGATCAGAGCTCAAATAAGGTCTAAACTGTGTATTAAGATACTTGCAATGATGGTCCTTTGGTGGCTTCAAAGAGATCAATAGTACACTCATGAAGACCGGAATCCAGATAAGATCAAATTTATGGTATCACAGAAGATTACCAGTTCAGGCTTGGAAGCTCATAGTTAAACAGGAAGTCCAAAGTATTTCAAGATCCATTCCAGTCAACTACGGAGTCTCGAAAACTTTGGAGGTGGTTCTGTGGACAGTCAAAAATTTTAAGACAAAATTATCAAACACAGGGCTCAGATTAGTGGGAAACATGAGGCTTATTTAAGCCAGTGTTCAATTCAAAACTTGAGGCTTTTTCAAGCCAGCATTCAATTAAAAATGCGAGGCTTACTCAAGCCAGCGTTCATTTCAAAACACGAGGCTCAGTCCAAGCCAGCATTCAACTCAAAATGCAGGGCTTAGCCATACCCGCATTTCAATTCAAACGCGAGGCTCAGTCTAAACCCGTGTCTACAATTTAACGTAGGGCTTGTTAAGCCTGCATTTCAGTTCAAAGATGGAACTCGGCCATGTCCGCGTTTCTTTGAAAACGCGAGGCTCAAGCTCACATTTCAAGCAACAGAACAGTGTTGCGTTTAAACTGTAACTGTCTCATTACTGTATCAATTAATACCCACATAATGAGAGGAGTTAACCCCATTATGGAGGGATCTAGGGGATAATTATACCCCTAAAATCCTCTCTATATAGTCAACAAAACTATTGAAAAGGGTGTTGGTTGATCGGAGTGGAGGAAAAAGAGAATCAAAGGAGTTTATCTCTTTAAACTTGCTGAGTTCAAGTTTAGTTTTTTTTAATCTCTTTTGAGACTTTGTCATTGATAAGAGTTGTGCAACTCTATCAATGATTCGAAGAGAAGATTTCCCTCCAAAGAAGTCCGACATCTAGTCGGCCAATGGAGAAAAAGACTCACTCTCCACCGCCATGTGAAAAATCCTATTTTAAACAAGAGGAGAATCAACCAAATATTTTCTCTATTTTGTAATCGATTGTATCCATTGTAATCTTCTATTCAAATAAAAGAATTTTACAATTGTGATTTTTTGACTCATACACTTCTCGCCATATTGATGACAGAATCATGATATTTTGAAGATTTTGACCAAGATTCAATTTCACCACAAAACTTTAAACTTAACCAATATCAACTCATTGATAAATTGGTAAGTTTTCATTTCAATAAAATTGAACTTGAACAAGAATATGACCCCCACCCAAAACTTTGGATTCAATTCCAATTTTTGAATCTATGTTAACTCCTTATCCAAGTTGGACCCATTTCCCGATCCAACATTGATTCCTATATCCATAGAATTTGAAATTGAATCACCTCTTTTGGATAATCACATTTCATTGATGGGAAAAAAAAAATATGAGATTAAGTTCTTTGATTTTGGCTCAACTCTTGAAGCAAAATCGATTCTCAAACCCAAAATTGATTTTCCCGAGTTAGTAATGGCTTCTAAACCTATCACTCTTAAATCCAAGTCAACCATTCCACCAAGTCATATTTTTTTGTTGGATATAGGTATTGACCATAATGACTCAATGATGATTTTTCAAGATTAGTCATGTAAAAGGATAATTTTCATGATAGGATCTTACATGATCCTCTTCATATTGGGGATTGTAAATATGTAAATATAGAAAAGGTTAATAAAGGTGGGTTCCGTGAGTCACCACATTATCTTGATTGGGTAGCAATGCTTGGCCCAATCCGACCACCACCGGAGCCACCACCTTGAGATAACATTTTCCTTCCCTTCTTTTTTTTCCATGCATTCATGCATTTATTCGGACATTGAGGACAATGCATGAGATAAATTTGGGGGAGGGTTCTAACATAACATAGGTTTTCTTTTTATTTAAAATAAATATATTTATTTTTAAAATTTTCTTCGTTTTAAAATTTTTTTTTGAAAAGAAACAATATTTTGACCCTTTTTTGTAAGAAATTAAGTTAATTTTCAGGAAAGGAGAATCATAATTAGAATTTCTTATACTTGATCAAAATAAGACTATTTGTTTTGATTTCTAGGGTTAGAAAAAATTGAAAAAGTAATTTAGTCTTAATTTTTATCTTGATGAAATATGCATACTTTATACACTTACACACTTAGGATTCAAAAGTAAAGATTCTTATGCCTTAAAAAAATAATACATATATCAAAAATCTTCTGATTAAGCTGGATATTTGTGCCTCATAAAGCGTAAGTATTCACGCCTAAAAGTGATCCATATAATAAATAAAATCCTTAGTTTTATGACCTAATTTGCTCGAGTCCTTAAGTCTTTGGGGGTGTTTTCTCACCCAGTGTCCTAAGACCGTTCGGCTTGGGAGTTACCGACTAAAGACTCGCTATATGGGAAAATTAGAAAGCCTAATAAACTAAGAAATAATATCACCAAAAAATAAGAAAAATAAAGCATAAGAATTAATGTTAATGAATTTTGAGTCAATTTTATTGTTTCAAAGATGCATATGACTTAGGGTAAAACAATAGACTAAATGTGAAACACAGTTTGATTCCTTACCTTAATTGATAACCTGTTTTTGAATGGAAACTAAGTTTATGAATGAATAGTTTGATATTTTTATGACTTATAGATTGTTTTAATCCTATCAAATATACTTAAATATTTTCTCTCTTTCAAAATTGTATTTTCAAAATACTAACACTTTATTTTTCTTTCTTTATGGATTTTGTGGGTTTAATCTACTAAAAATCCTTGCGAGACAAAACTCGTCCTCATGGGGTAACCTAAAAGTTTAATGGCTTGTTGCATGTGCTAAGTGCAACTGCGATTCCTACAAAAGTGAGTTAGGTAAGTTTGGTTTTATTTTTTTATTTTGTTCGAGGACGAGCAAAAGATAAGTGTGGGGATGTAAACATACGCGTACATTGCATATTTAATATCATATATTTCACATTTTTTGTAACGCCCCGATCCCACGGATACGGAGACGTCACTGCGACGTATATACGCAGGTCAAAAGGTGCCCCCACGTATACACGCTAAGCATAAAAGTACAACAAGGATCAGAGTGCACGACAAAGCGTGATTTCCATACATATGCCAACATAAAGTACAAGTACAAGTCATCACAAGATATGATAAAATATTACACATTCCATGTATCTTTTATCATCACCAAGTCCAAAAGCAAAAGATACAATATAAACACAAAAAAGGCTCACGAGTAGGATGAAGATCCCGTGAGTCAAAAGGAGAGATCCGGCACAGGGACTGGAGCTAATCTGCCTGCTCACTAAAGAAAGCTCGATCGTCCGTGGATGGCTCCACTTCGATCCAAGCCTCGGAACCTGAACATACAAATCCAAGGGAGTCAGGACCTCCCGAAAATGAACAGGTTATAGCCAAGTGGCTAAGAGATATGAATAATAAGGACGGAACAGCATAATGAATATAAACCAACAAGTAATGAAAGCATAAAGAACTATAATCAGGATGAAATGGATACATAGTTAAAGTCTATTATTATTATTACTTGTCTTACTGTGATATCTAGCTATGTGACCCAGCGTCCCAGCGCACATAGATCCATATCCTAGTAATACAAGGTTGTATTGGAACAGCGGGGGTATCAACGAACTATGTTTACAGTGGACCCCGTACATGCCCGGGATAACGGTCCAGGATTGTTCCGTTGCTTGGTGACGGAAGCCAGCCGCTAGGCTATTCAGGAGGGACTTATGTATGCCCTTATCATGATAGTACTCAGGAAGAGGGAGCAAGCACTCCCCTCGGTCTCCTGGAGGCCCTCAGGTTAGACCGGAATATAATTGTACAATAAACCTAATGCCACTGTAAACACGAACACATATCGATATCCGCATGTTTCCCCCCTGACCCAATGTAAGTTGGTCCATTTTATACAAAAGTTGAATGCATCATGCTTGGTTCAAGAGATGGCATGATGAGTGGTGATATTCACTATTTAACATGTCATGAAACGAGAATATGTAATAACAAGTTATGAAGTAACAAGAGATACATCCATCCAGAAATAAGTCATGTAGTACCAGTTATGGAGCATGAACAAGCATAATATAATACACATGTAACAAGGGAAATATCCAAATTCATAAAGAAATCAACTAAGACAACCAGTCAGAATTAGTCGACTAGGTGGAAATATTAGTCGACTAACAGTCAGGATTAGTCGACTAAACTGGGTTACAGAGAGTTGGAATTCTGTTTCAGGGAAAGTTAGTCGACTAGGGTAGAAGGATTAGTCGACTAACAGTGAACTCAAGTCGACTAACGGATACTTAAGTCGACTAAGTCTGTGATGCAGAGAGTTGGGTTTCTAATTCAAGAAGGGTTAGTCGACTAGGGTAGAAACAGGAGTCGACTAACAGTGGTCTCCCGAGAGTTGAGATTTATTTCCAGAAAAGGTTAGTCGACTAATAATCTGGGCAAGTCGACTAAAACTGTGTTTTCAGAAAAAGGTTGAGTTTCAACTAAGGGTTCTAGTCGACTAGCTCCTAGGTTAAGTCGACTAATCGTGGTCTGGGGACAGTCTACAGAACAGAATTTGGTGGTTGTTCTTGATGGTTAAAATACAATTTTGGAGGCACCATTGCACAAGATATGGAAGCATGGACATACTAAGGATGGTATGAGTCTTGGTGAGTAAAAATACTCACTAGGATTGGTTATTTTGGAGCTTTACGAGTTCGGTAGGATCGTTGTCGACGAAAATCACCCAAGTGGTCTCCGACGGCGAAGGAAGCTACGATCCAAGCTCCAAGGTGGTTGCTTGAGGTGGAGATGAAGTCCTTGAGGTGGTTCTTGGAGCTAGGGTTGAGGTTGAGAAGGAGGAGAGATCTCTTGGTGAGGGCTAACACTTAGGTGAAATGAAGAAAAAGGAAAAGAAATGTAAAGAGATTGTTTATATAGGTGTTAGGTTTTGTAAAGGAGTTGCAAATAGTGTAATTGAGAGGGGGTTTTGTGCAAATATGGGGAGGGTGAGGTGTCCCTCACTTGGCCACTTGGCCGGCCATGGGGAGAGAGAGAATGAGTGGGATTTAAAAAGGATTAGGTGAAAGTGAGTGGGATTATGTGGAAAATTGGAATATTGAAAATTGGAAAATGGAATTTTGGAAAATACTGGAATCGTCCGAAATTCAAGTATCTCGGAATGACTCGAAAATTTTACCCAAAATCAAGAATAATATTTTAAGGCTCATGGTGAAATTCGTTTTTAGAAATAACTTATAGTTTTAAAACTAAAAATCCCGGAATCAGTTATCTACCGACTCCGTTGGAACTTTCATAAATTCATAAATTTCCAGAAAAAGTATTCAGATAGAAAATATGATTCTAAGAAATAAAATCTAAAGGACCTTCTAGAAATTCCTAGCAGTTTGTGAATTAAAAATCCGAGAATCGATCAGCGGCACTGGTCGACACCGGTTTTGAAAGTATTTAATTAAATTCAGGAAAATTCCAGAAAATCGTAGAAATATATAATATTGGAAAATGACTTTTAAAACTGAAATCGGTCAAATACAGGAAGTAAATCGAAAAATACGATCGAAAAATTGAACACGCAACTAAGTACGTATTCCGGGAACGGGGTATTACAATCCATCCACCTTACAAAAATTTCGTCCTCGAAATTTCATAAGGTGAAAGGTAACAGCAAAGAAGGATAACAGATAGATAAGGATGATAAGAAAGATAACAGTAGAAAGGAATAGAAGGAAGGAGTTTTACCAAATCAAGAAGTGAAGAGTTGAGGGTAACGCTCACGGACAACATCCTCTCGTTCCCATGTGGCTTCTCCAGGGGCATGTCTGTTCCAAGACACCAACACTAATGGTATAGCCTTGCTCTTCAATGTCTTGACACTCCTGTCCAAAATGGCCATCGGCTGCTCTTGATATGACAAATCCGGTCGTAGTTCCAGTTCGGAGTGGTCCAGAATATGACTATCATCCTTCACATACTTCCTCAGCTGAGATACGTGGAATACATTGTGAACTCCGTCCAAAGATGGCGGTAACGCCAACCTGTAAGACACCTCTCCCACTCGGTCCAAGATCTCGAATGGGCCGATGTATCTCGGACTAAGCTTTCCACGAGTACCGAACCGGATTACTCCCTTGGTAGGTGATATCTTCAAAAACACATGATCTCCTGCCTGGAATTCCAATGGCCTTCTCAGTGTGTCTGCCCAACTCTTCTGCCGACTCTGCGCTGCCCTGAGGTGATCTCTGATAATCCTGACTTTCTCTGTTGTCTGAATCAGGATCTCCGGCCCCAAAAGTCTCCTCTCACCGACTTCATCCCAACAAATCGGTGACCTACACTTCCTTCCATACAATGCTTCAAAAGGTGCCATCTTGATACTTTCCTGATAGCTGTTATTATAAGAAATTCAGCCAAGTGAAGATGGTCTTCCCATGATCCCTGGAATTCAATCATACAAGCCCGCAACATATCTTCAAGAATCTGGATAGTCCTCTCAGATTGTCCGTCTGTCTGAGGATGATATGAAGTACTGAATTTCAGGCGAGTCCCTAGACTCTCTTGGAGGCTTTCCCAGAAATGAGATCTGAATCTGGTGTCTCTGTCTGACACAATACTAACTGGAACTCCATGTAGACGAACTATCTCCTTCATGTACTTGTCCGCCAGAACCTCTGTTGACTGACCCACCCTGAATGGTATGAAGTGAGCTGATTTGGTGAGGCGATCAATGATTACCCACACAGCATTATTACCTTTAGGACTGCGAGGCAATGCCGTGACAAAATCCATGGTGATGTGCTCCCACTTCCACTCAGGTATCGGTAAAGGTTGTAGAAGTCCAGCTGACCTCTGATGCTCAATCTTTATCTGCTGACAAACCAAGCACTTGGCAACATACTGGGCTATCTCCCTCTTCATAGCATTCCACCAAAACTGCTTCTTCATATCTTGATACATCTTGTTTCCCCCTGGGTGTATGGAATATACTGAACTGTGAGCTTCTGCCAAAATCTTCTGCCGAACTTCTCCTTGGGGAACACAATCCTGCTACCAAAGTATAAGGCACCATCCGGATGAATACTGATATCAGTCCTCAATCCAGCCTCTACCTGAGCTCGGAATTGCTGCAATCTGGGGTCTTCCTTCTGAGCTTCCTTGATCTCATCTATCAATGCTGACTGAATCTGCATGGTCATGAACTGTCCCGCCTTATCAGCTCCTTGCACCAACATCAAGTCCAATCTAATGATGTCTTGAATCAATTCCTTCTGCTGAGTAAGTTGGACAAGCACTCTATACTCTGGCTTCCTGCTCAGTGCATCCGGTACTGTATTGACCTTGCCTGGATGATATTGCAAGTCAATATCATAGTCCGCCATAAGCTCCAGCCACCGTCTCTGCCTCACGTTCAACTCTTTCTGTGAGAAGATATACTTGAGACTCTTATGATCCGTATATATCAACACCTTATCTCCCAGAAGATAATGCCTCCAGATCTTCAAAGCAAATATGATAGCTGCTAGCTCCAAGTCATGAGTTGGGTAGTTCCGCTCATGAGGCTTCAGTTGCCTGGATGCATAAGCTATAACATGATCATGTTGCATAAGTACACACCCCAGGCCTTTTCCGGATGCATCACTGAATATTACCATCCCTCCTCTACCTGAGGGAGTCCTCAAGATTGGAGCCGAAATGAGTCTCTGCTTCAACTGCTCAAATGCCATAGCACATTCTTCTGTCCATATGTACCTTTCTCCTTTCCGGGTGAGCTTGGTCAACGGGGCTGCAATCCTAGAGAAGTCTTGGACAAAGCGTCTGTAATATCCGGCTAGTCCAAGAAAACTCTTAATCTCAGTCACCGTCTTCGGAATTGGCCAATCCTTCACTGCCTGGACTTTGCTAGGATCAACTGAAATCCCTTCTGCTGAAACTATGTGTCCAAGGAAGGCTATACTGTCCAACCAAAAGCCACACTTGCTCCTCTTCACATGAAGCTGCTCCTGCTGGAGAGTCTGCAATACAATCCTCAAGTGCTCTGCATGCTCCCTGTTGTCCTTTGAATAGATCAAGATATCATCTATAAAAACAACCACAAACTGATCCAAGTAGGGCGAGAACACTCTGTTCATCAAATCCATGAAAACTGCAGGGGCATTGGTGACTCCGAAAGGCATAACTAGAAATTCATAGTGGCCATAACGGGTCCTGAATGCCGTCTTCGGAATATCCTTTGACTTCATCCTTAGCTGATGGTAACCCGACTGCAAATCCAATTTAGAGAATACCCGGCTCCATGAAGCTGATCAAACAAATCATCAATCCTTGGTAAGGGATACTTGTTCTTGATGGTAACCTTGTTCAATTCTCTATAATCAATACAAAGTCTCTTACCACCATCCTTCTTGTTCGCCAATAGCACTGGAGCTCCCCATGGTGAAGCGCTTGGCCGAATCAATCCCTTGTCAGAGTACTCCTGCAGTTGCTTCTTCAGAATCTCTAACTCCGCAGGTGCCATCCTGTACGGAGCCTTGGATATAGGAGCCACTCCAGGCACAGTCTCAATAGAGAACTCAATCATCCTTTCAGGTGGCAGTCCTGAGATCTCAGCAAAGACTCCTGGAAATTCATCCCACACCGGTACTCCCTTCTGAACCTCCGAAGTAGTCAACCGGGTCTTTCTCTTGGTAGGCTTCACCTCTCCACTGAATTGGAATTCCGGTTGACGAGGGATCCTGAAAATAATCTTCTTCTCCCTACAGTCAATAACTGCATAGTACTGACTGAGCCAGGTCATGCCTAAGATTACGTCGTACCCCTTGGTGTCTAGTACGAGCATATCTATGGCCAAGGTCTTATCACAAAGTTCTACTGGACAGTCAACACAAACTCTAGAAGACATGACTACTCCATTCCCAGTACTAATCTCCCATTTGTGGTCTAAAGATTTAACAGGTATAGAATGCAATGCCACAAAATGATCTGAGATAAAACAATGTGAAGCACCGGAATCGAAGAGGGCTAAAACAGTTTAGAATGCACCCTGATATTACCTGTAATCACCTCCTCAGAAGTCTCAGCTTCTACTTCTGTCAAGTTGTAGGCTTGACCCCTTCCACGCCCTGCAGCAGTCCTAGCTCCTCTCTGGACTGGGCGAACAGCTTGCTGTGGAGGAGGGGGAGGAACTCTCCTGATCATTGGTCCTTGATTCCTCTGCCCCGGTGGCCCTGGAAGTGCCTTCTGTCCATTCAGTCCCTGCAGTGCTGGCAAAGCTTGGCCGGCTACCCCCATCCTCTTGTGTGGACAGGCCTCGATGGAATGGTCTCGGGAACCCACACCAAACATAACCCATTTGCCCTACGGCAATTCTGTCGAATGTGGCCTGGCTTCTGGCAATAACTGCAGAAGGATAATGGTTGGGCCGTCTGGTAAGGAGCCGGTCTGAATGGTTGCCTCATCGCCTGAACCTTCGCTGCTCTGTAAGGGCCTCCTCTTCCCATTGGTGGAAATGGCCTCTTCATGGCCTGGTTCCTCATCTGATTCTCTTGCTTCTTCTCCAGCCCACGCTCCACCTCTCGAGCTATGGTGATAACTTCTGAATAAGTCTTCAGCTGCTGGGGCATTAAGAAGACCTGAATATCCATCTGCAAGCCCTGCTGAAATCTGCTAGCCCGCTTCTCCTCATCAGTTACCATGTACGGAGCAAAGCGGCTAAGCCTGAGAAATTCCGCGGCATACTCATCCACGGATCTATTCCCTTGCTGAAGTCTGATGAACTGCTCTTCCATGTCCTTCTGAGCAGTGGCGGGGAAGAATCTGTTATAGAAACTCTTGGAGAATGTGTCCCAGGTGACAGGCTTCTCCAGTCTGGCCTCCTCAGCTAGCCACCAAGTTCTGGCTATATCTTTTAACTGAATCTTGGCGACCTCAACTTGGTTCTCCTTTGGTACTCTGGCTGCATTCAGCAGATCAGATGTATCCGTCAGCCATTGCTCGGCATCCAGGGGTTTCTCTTCACCCGTGAATATGGCCGGTTGCAGCCGTCTGAAGTCTGAAACATTTCCTGGCCTCTGTTCCTTTGGAGCTGCCAATTCTTGCCGGAGGAGTTCCGTCTGTTGCTGCTGGTTCTCCATCATCGTCTGAATGACCCTCAGAATATCCACATTCTCTCCAGTGGGTCCATTCGATGCTTGTCCAGAGTTGTTACGACCCGACCTTCTCTCCATACCGAATTGGGATAAGACAACTGGAATTGGAAAAATGGAAGGAGTTTAGGACACAAGGGAAGGAATCAAGAAGGGATCAAGAAGGACTAGATAACTTTGTACATTATAGTTGGCAATAGCAAATTGCTAGAATTTGCTGCTTGATTGTACTATAGGTGTGAGAGCCTAGGCTCTGATACCAACCTGTAACGCCCCGATCCCACGGATACGGAGACGTCACTGCGACGTATATACGCAGGTCAAAAGGTGCCCCCACGTATACACGCTAAGCATAAAAGTACAACAAGGATCAGAGTGCACGACAAAGCGTGATTTCCATACATATGCCAACATAAAAGTACAAGTACAAGTCATCACAAGATATGATAAAATATTACACATTCCATGTATCTTTTATCATCACCAAGTCCAAAAGCAAAAGATACAATATAACACAAAAAAGGCTCACGAGTAGGATGAAGATCCCGTGAGTCAAAAGGAGAGATCCGGCACAGGGACTGGAGCTAATCTGCCTGCTCACTAAAGAAAGCTCGATCGTCCGTGGATGGCTCCACTTCGATCCAAGCCTCGGAACCTGAACATACAAATCCAAGGGAGTCAGGACCTCCCGAAAATGAACAGGTTATAGCCAAGTGGCTAAGAGATATGAATAATAAGGACGGAACAGCATAATGAATATAAACCAACAAGTAATGAAAGCATAAAGAACTATAATCAGGATGAAATGGATACATAGTTAAAGTCTATTATTATTATTACTTGTCTTACTGTGATATCTAGCTATGTGACCCAGCGTCCCAGCGCACATAGATCCATATCCTAGTAATACAAGGTTGTTATTGGAAACAGCGGGGGTATCAACGAACTATGTTTACAGTGGACCCCGTACATGCCCGGGATAACGGTCCAGGATTGTTCCGTTGCTTGGTGACGGAAGCCAGCCGCTAGGCTATTCAGGAGGGACTTATGTATGCCCTTATCATGATAGTACTCAGGAAGAGGGAGCAAGCACTCCCCTCGGTCTCCTGGAGGCCCTCAGGTTAGACCGGAATATAATTGTACAATATACCTAATGCCACTGTAAACACGAACACATATCGATATCCGCATGTTTCCCCCTGACCCAATGTAAGTTGTCCATTTTATACAAAAGTTGAATGCATCATGCTTGGTTCAAGAGATGGCATGATGAGTGGTGATATTCACTATTTAACATGTCATGAAACGAGAATATGTAATAACAAGTCATGAAGTAACAAGAGATACATCCATCCAGAAATAAGTCATGTAGTACCAGTTATGGAGCATGAACAAGCATAATATAATACACATGTAACAAGGGAAATATCCAAATTCATAAAAGAAATCAACTAAGACAACCAGTCAGAATTAGTCGACTAGGTGGAAATTAGTCGACTAACAGTGGTCTCTAGTCGACTAACAGTCAGGATTAGTCGACTAAAACTGGGTTACAGAGAGTTGGAATTCTGTTTCAGGGAAAGTTAGTCGACTAGGGTAGAAGGGTTAGTCGACTAACAGTGAACTCAAGTCGACTAACGGATACTTAAGTCGACTAAGTCTGTGATGCAGAGAGTTGGGTTTCTGATTCAAGAAGGGTTAGTCGACTAGGGTAGAAACAGGAGTCGACTAACAGTGGTCTCCCGAGAGTTGAGATTTATTTCCAGAAAAGGTTAGTCGACTAATAATCTGGGCAAGTCGACTAAAACTGTGTTTTCAGAAAAGGTTGAGTTTCAACTAAGGGTTCTAGTCGACTAGCTCCTAGGTTAAGTCGACTAATCGTGGTCTGGGGACAGTCTACAGAACAGAATTTGATGGTTGTTCTTGATGGTTAAAAATACAATTTTGGAGGCACCATTGCACAAGATATGGAAGCATGGACATACTAAGGATGGTATGAGTCTTGGTGAGTAAAAATACTCACTAGGATTGGTTATTTTGGAGCTTTACGAGTTCGGTAGGATCGTTGTCGACGAAAATCACCCAAGTGGTCTCCGACGGCGAAGGAAGCTACGATCCAAGCTCCAAGGTGGTTGCTTGAGGTGGAGATGAAGTCCTTGAGGTGGTTCTTGGAGCTAGGGTGAGGTTGAGAAGGAGGAGAGATCTCTGGTGAGGGCTAACACTTAGGTGAAATGAAGAAAAAGGAAAAGAAATGTAAAGAGATTGTTTATATAGGTGTTAGGTTTTGTAAAGGAGTTGCAAATAGTGTAATTGAGAGGGGGTTTGTGCAAATATGGGGAGGGTGAGGTGTCCCTCACTTGGCCACTTGGCCGGCCATGGGGGAGAGAGAGAATGAGTGGGATTTAAAAAGGATTAGGTGAAAGTGAGTGGGATTATGTGGAAAATTGGAATATTGGAAAATTGGAAAATGGAATTTTGGAAAATACCGGAATCGTCCGAAATTCAAGTATCTCGGAACGACCCGAAAATTTTACCCAAAATCAAGAATAATATTTTAAGGCTCATGGTGAAATTCGTTTTTAGAAATAACTTATAGTTTTAAAACTAAAAATCCCGGAATCAGTTATCTACCGACTCCGTTGGAACTTTCATAAATTCATAAAATTCCCAGAAAAAGTATTCAGATAGAAAATATGATTCTAAGAAATAAAGTCTAAAGGACCTTCTAGAAATTCCTAGCAGTTTGTGAATTAAAAATCCGAGAATCGATCAGCGGCACTAGTCGACACCGGTTTTGAAAGTATTTAATTAAATTCAGGAAAATTCCAGAAAATCGTAGAAAATATATAATATTGGAAAATGACTTTTAAAACTGAAATCGGTCAAATACAGGAAGTAAATCGAAAAATACGATCGAAAAATTGAACACGCAACTAA